>VZRQ01011253.1:686002-699368 GCA_013397975.1 Machaerirhynchus nigripectus | reverse complement strand
GAAAGGAAAGGAAAGGAAAGGAAAGGAAAGGAAAGGAAAGGAAAGGAAAGGAAAGGAAAGGAAAGGAAAGGAAAGGAAAGGACACACATGTAATTTTTATAAGGTTTGCCATCTGCCAGTGCAAATCTCTGATGAACCACCCAATGTAACTGCGTAGCAACTAAACAATTTCCAATGATAGATTGCCCCAGTGTTTGTATAATTACAACCTTTTCAAAAAAACCTCATCATTATACAAATGTGAGGCTCTTTGTGATTTCTCTAACAGTAGAGGGTACTCCAACCGACTCTGTCTGGATAATTAGCAGACAGATAATTAGAAACAACTTTGTCTTTTAAACAGGGAAACATCCATGTGGATTTTTTTTTCTTTGAAAGATAACTTCAAAATAAGCTAATGCTAGGATCTAATTTTAATATCCTTAATCTTGATATTCTCTTTTCTCAAAACAAGTAATTTACTGACAAAATTAAGTTCAGCTCCTTAATAATTTAAAATTTTTATAGTTTTAAAAGGTCCTGATTACTTTGGAAACTACTGGTTGTTTTTTAGCTTTTTTTAAAAGAGCAATTTCTCAAAATGTTCAGCTATTAACTCAAAAGTAATAACAAGAGACTAAAAGGGCATCTTTTACTGTTTATGCTTCATAAGAGTCATGATATTTCGATTTATTTTTTCCAAGAGACAGAAAAAAGAATGGCATTTCTGAAACTTTATATCTGAAATATATATCTCATACCAATCACCATCTGAAGATGGTGAAAACTTACAGTGAGCAGCAATGTGTCAAACTAGATTTAGTTTAATTATCCTTGTCCTGAAAACAGGCAAAATGCTTTTCATGAGGGGAGAAAAAGTTATTTTAATTGATTTCCCACACTGTTGGAAACTCCTAAGTTTTGCATCTTTGTGGTTGTGTTTCCACGTGTTCTTGGGTGAATGACAAAGTAAACAGGGAACTGAAATTCATGTACGACCTATGATTTGGGGATTTTGCCACCTGTGACTCTCTTAATGTTCACTTAAGAATAAAATTCAAACCTCTTTAAAATGTAGCTCTGCAGCTGGTAAGTCTTGCTCAAAAAAATCTGCTAAGCATCCTTTGGGGAGTGTGATTGCAGGAGAGGTAGCCATACCTAAACATAGGTATTGGTGTGGTTTCACTGTCCACACAGGATGTACACGGCCCTTGGCACTCACAAATCTCTGCTTCATACTGTGTCTTTGGGGATATTGTTTCTCAAATATCCGGCTCTGAGAATATGTCTAAGCATGCTGTGGTTTTAACTCATTTTGCCCTGGCATTTTAAATGTTGCACTGCAGCTCTGCTAAGGGAATTGCAATGGGCCCCTTTCAGTACCGGGGATCAAGGACTCCAGCAATATAAATTTCATGTTTGGCCTGAGATCCTAGGTCTGAAAGCACCAGTTTGGAAGTCCTATATATTTTTCGTATGTTTTTGGTAATTATCTAGATGGCACAGTTGAAAACAAGACAGAAAATGTCCTTTTGACATTGAATTAAATCCTTGCAAGCTACAAGCACTGTGTGTACTTTTTGTTTTGTTTCTGGCATCTCTGGAAAGATACAGTGCAGCTAAAGAAAATGTAGAGAAAGGCAAATTTAATGAGCAAAAATGTAGAAAAATTCCTTTTCCAGAAGAGAATAAAAGCAGCATTTGAGTATCTTCTTTCTGGAAAGAAGACTGAAGGGGCACCTAATCAAGATTTGTGAAATCAGGAATGTGGTGCCTAAGGTTTGTACAGAATGTTTTGCATCAAAACTTGCGATGCTGTAATTAGAGTAAAACAATACAACTAGTACAAATTCAGTTCAAAACAAATAAAATAGAACACTTTTACATATTGGGGACAGGGAACTTCTGGAAATTCCTGTCAAAGGGATCACAGCAGCAGACAGTATCTACTCTACAGGATAGAGTAGATGAGGCAAATTGTGAACAATAACTCCATAAACAGATGGTAAAAAAGTAGAAGGGGATAGTCCTTGCAATGCCAAATTATCAAAGATGCTGTGGAGCTTAAATGTCAGTGGAGAGTAGAAAGGGACCAAGGTTTTGTGCTCTTCTTAAACACCCTCCAGTATTGCCACACTCAGAGGCTGACTTGCAGGGTGAGTGGTATATTGCTCTTTCCTTTCTGACATTGTACCTCACTCTCCAGAATTCTTCAGTGATATTAAGTCCTAAGTAATACAAGATAACATGAGTTAAAAAGAAAAGCTCTCTGATCCAAACAAGTGAAACAGAGACATAGAGGGTGAAGTTATGGACACTAATTAAATATTAGACCAATGACAAAGCTAATAAAATAAGTGAGGTTTTTTAATCCTGGGTCCATTGCTCCACTGGCAACATCTTCCTGTCTGTGTTAGAACTCACAACTTCCAATGGCACAAGGTGCTATAGAGTAGTTTAAAGTGCACTGATGTAGAGTGTAGAATGTGAACAGAAGGGAATTTTATCTGTTGTGTGGTTTTGGTTTTGTTTGGTTGGGCTTTTTTTTCTTTTAGTTTCTTCATTTCACAGAAACAATTCAGAAGGTTTCTTTGCTTTTCTCTATTTTTAGCTAAAGTTTTTTGTCATAAACCATTTTTGTTCAATTGTTTCAGTCTTTAAGAAGCAAGGAAAAGCTATTTTCTTCCAAATTTTTATTGAAAATTTCTTTGAAATTAAAGTATACGACTTAAAATTTTTGTATTATTTTTTGTCTTAAACTATAGAGAAAATAATGTACATATTAGTATTGTACAGATATCAACAACAAAAAAGTGTTGCTTTGCTAATAATAATTTTACAACAAACTAAGGAAAAAATCAATTAAAATAAAAATTTTTAATATTCTATTATTCTTGTTAATTGTATTGATAGTTTCTTTGGTTATCCAAAATGCAATAAATATATGTCCCTGAAATGTACGTTATAGATACCAAAAATGAAAAGCAATGGTAGAGTTGTTTTACAGGTTTAAACTAGGTATTGCATGAAGTACTTTTTAACAGAAAATATTTAAATTATAATTGCCGTATGCTTAAAATTTTTTAAAAAGTGTTTCACATGCAATAAAATTTTAGATTTAAGCCAAAAAAAAAGTTCCATATCACATACTTGTACATGTAGCTGAAGATACTGCTAAAATTATATATTTTGTTTAGTTCATGTGGATAACTGCTACTTTTAATTAGTTATGCAGGTGTGTGCAATCCAAAGCAAAACAGTGGTTAAAGCAATAAATTAAGATAGGCTCATAATGTGGTCTTTTTAAACTAAGAAAGATAAATTATTTTGTTATTAATCTCTTATTTATTTTTTTTCATTCATTTATATATTATCAGAAAAAGTGTGAGCAGGGGGGAGGGTTTCCTACATTTCAGAAAATTGTAATTAAAAATGTATTAGTNCGCCCGGTTTCGAACCGAACCCGCTACAGTAATGTATTCACTTCTGCTTTTAATCTATCTATTAGCTTCATATTTTATTAACAATTTTTTCCAAATGTACTAAATACAGCCAAAGCACCCCTGTAATGTAAATCATGATTGCTGATTTTAAGATGGGCAAGGAACAAAATTATTTAAAATTTTCAGATTTTCTTTGACATTTGTGTAAACTTTTCTTGTAATTCTTGTCAGACAAAATGCTGTTCTCCCTCACTGTTTGGTTGCTGGGTGGTAAATGGAATAATTATTGAACACTTTGCAAAATGAAATACAGACCATGTGAAATTTAATGTGTGTTTTGTTTGATTTGGTCTCTATGTTTTCACCTCTCTTTTTTTTGCTACTTTTTGCATCACTTGAAACTTTTTAAAAAGTACTTCCTACATCTCCTTTTCCTTACAGACAAGCCTTTCTCTGTGTCTATAATATTTCCAGATTAGAAATATGTACCATTTCTTAATTTTATTAAACAATTTAGAACTGGCCTAATTAGGTTAGGTTTTTTGAACAAAACTCAGTGTGTCAGTTTTTCCTGTAAAATAGAAACATATGAACAATTTTCATTTCATTTCATTTCAGTTGCATAGGATAGTGAGTTAATAGGCTCAAGTAAACATGGTAGTTTGTTGTTAAAGTAGTCAAAGGACAAGTCTTATAATTTCAGATTTTTCTCAAGTAACATAAAAAGAAAGCATTCTAAATTAGCAAGCCAAGGAAATAGTCCTCCATTAAATGAAGGACGCTATAAATACAATATTTGAAAGCATTAACTGCAGTTGTGGCATTCATGGATGGTGTAAGTGCAAGTGGGAAAAGAATCACCTTCACTGACTTCAGCAGAACAATGACTGGGACATAACCCATGTTTTGAGGCTACTTTTGAACAACTACTGTAGTCATTAGGAACTACTTTTTAATTTTGTTACTCAAAAGGATGAGTACCCATGTGTGTACTTCCCTTTATAATCTAAATACAGGTTAAGAATACACTTCTTAGGATTTAGAATTTAAATATTTTCTTTGTCAAATAAAGCCAAGGCATGGAAATTTTCTTTTCTTTAAATGTCGTCAGCAGGAGTATCTGGCCCAAACTGATATCTTGGTACAATGTTATTATTTTTGTTACCAGTGGTATTCTCATTACAATTGTTCGCAGCACTTCTTTTAATCACCTCATGGAAGATCTCAGGAGTCCCAGGCTCTGTCATTAAAGGATTTACAATTTGAGCACCTGATGTTGTTTTGCACCATTAGAGCTCTTCTCTGAGGAGCCACAAAATTACTTTGCAGCTCTTAATTAAGCTTTGCATTATACCCACAAAATGGCAGTAGTCTTGATTTAACAATGGAGACCACAAGGTACTGAGATGTTAAATGATACCCCATGAGAGGGAGTCAAGGACAGCAGGGTTGCAGTGCTACCCACCCTTGGTGGGTCAGCAACCCACACCACTGTCCCTACAGATCCAGATTGTGTTTCTTCCTTCCTGGCCACTTCTGCAAAATGACCCCGGTGAATCGAATCACTTTTTAGTGCATTTTTAACATTACCTTTCTGTAACCCATTTGCTAGAATGAGGTCAGGGATGAGAGTGCTGACAGGAAATAACCCCCCTGGGGAGGACAATAAGAAGTCGCTGTAGGGACAGAGGACAGAAATGTTACTTGGGGCCAGTTGGGAAGCAAGTATGCCCACACTGAATTTTGGACACTTTGCCTCCTCCTATTGCAGTCTGCTGCTTGTGTGAACTCTGTGTGGCTACTGTTGGATTGTTACTGCCCCCTTAACCTTCCAGGTATTCTTGTATAGTGACTGCAGAGAAAGGGGATAAGCATGTATATGTATATAATTGTTATCCTAACCCTATTTTTTAAAAAAAAGCCAAAAAAATTCACATAAATCCTACTTACATTATTCTGAGTCCTTTCTACCCTAGAATGTTTAAAGTTTGTAAGTGTAATGAGCTGAAATCAGTAGTAAATTCTCTAATTCAGTTTGTTTACTTCTGAGCTGCTTAATACTATTATTTACAAAACTGCTTCGGTAAAAACATCCAGTCATCTGAGCAACTAAGTAAAATACTTTTCCACCGACTGAATCTTGAATAAGTTTTTACAAAGCAAACTCAGTTTGACAGCTGCAAAAAACTCAGTCATGTAAGTCTGCATAATTCAAGGCCCACATATTTGCAAAAACTGCTAGTGAGGGCAATAAAACTAGAATCTATATTTCTGAAGTAAATGAAAGCTTTACAGAATACAGAGAATGCACTTTAATTTATTACATGAGTTGCAAAGACAAACTAGAATACTACACTATTTGGAAAACAGTAATCATAGGAATAGTATGGTCATTCTCTTTTGTGGTCTTTTCTGAGCTAGCAGAAGCTCCTCAGACAACCCTTGGAGATGGAATTAACTCTCAACTTTGGAGTCTTGAGTAGCCACTTCCAGACCACTTCCTGGAGCTTCTTCTGATCTAAGTTGCTCTATAAATATCCACTTTATGACAATGTTAGCTGTGAGCCTCCACACAGAGGGTGAGGTTTACAAATAAATACATCCATTAAAAAGTGTATGTGTAATTTCTACATGTGTATTTCCCTTTTGAAATTTTTAGGACAGTGATCAAATCAAGATCAAACCTAGATGATTATACTGACTGCTTAGGTCAGAAACTTCCTTTAGAGATTAAGGAAACTTCACTGAGTAATGGTGCTGATCTGTAGAGATTATTTCTATCCCTGTTCTGTCAAATACCAAACTACTCAATGTTTTTATATCACCTATGACAGATTTTTTTCTCTGACATTTCAGGATCCTCAAATATTTCTAGGATGCTACAGGAGACATTTTTGTATCATTGGAAATCACATTTTGTGTAGCTGATATATTTTAAGCTCCATGTGTTAGAGTGTAGAGTACTTTTAATGAATTAATGAGCAGTATGGTTAGTAATATAATTAAAGACTGCTTACCATTGCAAAACATTAATTTGAATATCAAACAATGAAGCAATAACTTTTTTGCTGCTAGGAGCCACCATTTGAACAAAACTGTCAGACTATCTTACTTTATGACACATGTCAGGGTTCCTACTTGTCACATTCACTGTAACAGTGAAAACACCATCCTTCATGAAATAAAAATCTGGGTTGCTATACAGCCCTTCAGATAATCTAATAATATAGCTTTAAGTTGACCATGCAGTTCTGATTTTTGTTTGTTTGTTTGTCTGCTTGTTTTTAGAAATTTCAAACCATGGGTTGTATACTCCTTTTGGAAATACCTAGAGGGGTTTTTTCTTGCCTTTTTTCCATGGTCTTTGTAAATTCTAAACAGTTAAGTACCTCTTAAATACCAAAGACTCCACAGTTCAATGGGATTACATAATGTATTCTTACCCTTTCCTAAATAAAAATCTAGACGACTGAAATAAAACTTTTAATAGTGCTGCATGGGTGACTGAACTAGGATGAAATTGTTTTAGGGAGAGGAAACAAAGTAAAGAATTGATCTGGTGTTAGCAATTTTCAGTGATTTGAATACATTGTTTATAAGAAGGTCTGAAATTATTATATTTGACAAGGATTTAAGTACAAATTTTGCTTTTGTAATAACCCAATTTTTTTTACTTTTAATTTTGGAAGGAAATGTTCATTCACCAAGAATAAAAGACATTTGATAGAGATTCTTACTTTTCCTAGAAATTTGGTTCACTGAGTTTTCAGTATATACATTTAATTGTGAAAATTGGAATTTTGTGTATCAAAATTATTAAAACAAAAAGAGTGGTTTTCATATAATATTTTAGCCATTCTTTTATTTCTATTGTTGTCAATGGGATATTTCACACAGATATATGTTGAGAATTTTATTGATTAAAAAATTGCTGGAAAGAAAAATGAAATTTAATTTCATTATGATAGAGATGTTTCAGCACTTCAGGAAAGGATGCCTTTATTTCAGAAAAAAAAAATAAATTGATCTATGGGGAAAAAAGCTTGATCTATCCTATTTCCTCCAGAAGCCATCTATTCTCTTTCTCTTTTCTGAAAAAAATAAATAAATAAAAAAACCTGTCTCTGCTGTAGCCAGGCCTATCAAAAACTTTATTAAAATAGTCTAAAACAGACTGAACTAAGGAGACCTGCTGGCTCATAAAAGATATCTCTAGTTCACGAAGATTATGGCTAGTTTTAAATTGAACCAATATATCTTTCTGACATTTAGTCAATTTGATGGGTCTCTCTGAAGTTCCTCAGGATCCTCTCAAGCATAAGCTCTTCTAAATAATTCTGCATGATTTCAGAATTTTTTCTACTTCATAGTTTGGCTGCAGGTACAGACCACTGAAATAAGTACAGAGCAGTTTGGTATTATGGATTGGGTAGGGGTCCAAAGCCCTACTACTTTTCCAGGGTGAGCACCACAGCATGCAGGACAAGCCACTTGGCAAACCAAGGTTACCTTGTGCACAAGAAACATTTCTCACCATCAACAGGCTCCACTCTTAACTGAAGTGCCTGTTTCATCATGTTTTATCACAGATTTAATGGGCCAGAGAATCTTGCCCTACATCTGCTGTATCCCTTTCCCTCCCTGGTTTTGTTAAATGTGCAATGGGCAAAAGTGTAATCAAGTATGTCTGGGGAGACTGAGCTGACCTAATGAACATATGTCAGAGTTAATGAACATTTCCATGGACTTTGTCAGTGCACATCCTAAGGCAATTGTAGGCACTGAGTGGCTGTCATTTTCCGAGCTGCAAAGTTGTTCAGTTAGCTTGCCTCAGCAGTAAGTCTCTCCAGTTAGTGTTTCTATTAATAACTGCATTTATAGTTCCTCTAATTTTGCCAGGGGTTTGAGCTTTTGTTAGGGGCAGACTGCTTCACTGCTTGATTACTGAGATCCACAACTGTGTGCTGCTTAGTGAGAGTGAATGGTTTTATTTCCTTCCTATTTCATTATTTCCATAATTCGCCTGAAGTTTTATGGATTAAAGGAGAGAAATTGGAAGAATATATGCAGTTTGTGGTGTTATGTTAGCACCCAGTCTCCTTATACTGAAAGACTGCCTGCTGTCTGTCTCATTTCTTCTCTGTCTGGATCAGCTCTTATTCCCACTCTAGCTCTGGCTGTGCAGCCTCATGAAATATCTATCCACTTGCTCTCTTGAATAACATTGTAAGGTTTTATTTTCGTGTTTGAGTATGTGGGAGGGTGAAAGAGGCGACCAAGATGTCAGCAAGCATATGTCTACTCTAGTGTCTGGGGTATTTTTGCAACACAGATGTGCCAGGTTTGCTATCCTTTTATGTAAGCAAGAGAACAACTTACCTCACTAAAGTAGCCACAGTGGTATATGGTTATTTTAATTAAACTGTAAGTTATTTTAATGAAGCTCTATGGTTTTCTCATGACAGCAGATTTCACTCATTCTTTGGGATAGTAGGATCACAACCAGGCTGAAAATGCACACACAGAATATTCACAAATCCTCAGAGAGTGATGAGTCAACTCCAGCACCCTGTACTTCCTCGCTTAGATAAGCGGCACGTTCTTTGACAACAGTGGGCTTTATTTTGTTGTTGGTTTTTTCCTTTTAACTAAGCTACAAAAGATGTGCTACAATTTTGCCATCAACAAAAAAAAAGAATAAATCATTTTGCCAGACAAATAATGTCATGTAAATGATTGGCCGAGTGGTAAAAAGGTAATTGCAATTCAGTGGAGAAAAATGTAGATGGGGTTATAAGCGATGCTTCTGGGAAAATGACAGTTTATGACCTGTAGCAATCCAAGAACTGAAAAATGTTAAGAATTTTTAGGAAAGGAAGACAGAAAAAATCTGAAGACATTGTTACTTCTTTTTACAGAGTACAGCCAGTCCTTCAACACTATGTGCAGGTCTGGTTGCAATAGCAGTGTCCATAGAATGTTGTTGTGTCTCCCTCAAAAGGGGTAGGTAACAGTTGTGAAAAGTAAAGAAACTATCAACATGAAGAATTTACACAGAAGAAACAACTAAAGTGAATTTTTTTATTTACAGAAGAGAGATGCTGAGAGGGGTATGATACCGTTCTATAGAACTGTAAGCATAGTAAAAGTAAATAAGTAACAATTGTTCATCATCTTTCCTGTCACATGAGTTAAAGGCATCTTTTTGAAATAGTAGGTGTCATAGTTCATATAGGTTGAAAAAGTAGCAGGACAAATACATGAAAGAAAACTCCACTCAAGCCTAAAAACCCACAAAATCATTCCATCTAGCCCTGGAAGTCCAGAAGCTGTATATATTTGCTGTCCGATATCCCAGAGAAGTGCACACCTGATTTGGACTCTAAGAAACAGATTACTGGGCTTTATGTACCTTTGCTCTGACCTGATGAAGAATTGTTTCAATGAAAATTAAAGGGATGTAGTTTTTTCCTTTAAAATATACAGAATAATTCATGAGCTTTTACTTCTCTTTTTGTTCTATTTAAGGATATCTTACTGAATGAATTAAAAATAGTATGAATAACATATAATACTCATATATCCACCTCTCAAATCTAAAAATAGACACATTTTTCTTGTCAATATTAAAGTATGGACTCCTTCTGTCCATGAAATATTGTTGCCCTGACAGAACCCCTGAGAGAAAATTCCTCGGAAACCCACAGCTTGCTTTGTTCAGCCCTTCAGCTACCATGAGTGACTGGAAAGGCTGTTACTCTGCAATGCTACACTTCTCAAAGAATCACAGAATGGGTAAGGTTGGATGGGACCACAGTGGATCATCTGATCCAACCTCCCTGCTCAAGCAGGGTCATCGAAGAACACATCTCATGGGATTAAGTCCAGATGGTGCTTGAATTTCTGCTCCAAAACATCTCTGGACAGTCTGTTCCAGTGCACAGTCACCTGCACAATACAGAAGTTCTTCCTTATATTCAGGTGGAACTTCCTGTGTATCAGGGTCTGCCCATTGCCTCTTGTCCTATTGCTTGGCACCACTGAGAAAAGCCTGGCTCCATGCTTCTGACACCCTCCCTTTAGTTACCCACAGACACTGATGAGGTCCCCTCCGAGTCGTATCTTCTCGAGGCTGAACAGGCCCAACTCTCTCAGCCTATGCTCAACTCCTGTCCCTTAAGCATCTCTTTTGCCCTCTGCTGGAGCTGCTCCAGGAGCTCCATGTCTCTCTTATGCTGAGGAGCCCAGAACTGGACACAGCACTCCAGATGTGGCCTCACTGAAGTCCATGACAGTAATCTTACTTGCTGCCCTACTCCCTCTTTGCCCAGTACTGAACGCCACAGTCTCATGGTTTTTAGAGCCAAGGCTGCCCACAGTCTCAAGTTTCCATCAAGACCTTCTCTGTTTGTTGGTATGAGGTCAATCACCACACCATTCCTTGTGGGATCATCCAGTACCTGTGGCAGGAAGTAGTTTGACTCTAGCGGAGAAGTGCCGGTGGTTCCTGATTCCTCTGAGTACTGTTTCTTGAGCAGGACTGCCGCAAAACCAAGAGCACCCTCACGTAGCGCTGTTATTGTTTCAGGCTCTCTGCACAAAAGGGTTGCTGTAATTCCCACCTTCCTCTCACAAACCCTCCCAGGATCCTCAGCGAGCTCTCCTCTTCACATATTTGGCATGTTACATCAGAAACTAGACAGAATACTCAATCATTTCATTTACTTGATTGATTCAGTTGACATACCAGCAGCTAGGCACCAGAGAGAAAATTGATCCAGTTCTGGTCAAAGGTGAGCACAGCTGAGTACTCAGGCAGGACTGCCCATGAGTGAACTATATTTACTATTTCCCCTGCTTAAGAAAAAGACAGAAATTGCCATTCTGTACGCACCTCAGACAAAGCTCCTTGGGTGACTCAAAAAGATAGTCATGATGTTTTCCCATAAATTGATTACGAAAATTTCAGTTGGCATTTATTAAGGAAAACATGAAGGAAACAAGCCTGCTTTCCCTTGTTTCTCTATAGAGCTGATTACTGAATATCAGAAAGCACAGATGAAATGTCTCAGAGGATTTTTGGACTAAACATAGAGAAGAACCACAGGTAAAGTCTCAATGTGTTGCAGTGTGCATTTTGCTCAGTTGTCTTTGCACAGACAACTGGCAAGCTTGGGCAGTTTTAGGTAGTAGACACCAGAAAAAAAAAAAAAAAAGAAATATATTGTTATGTTTATGCTTACTGTAGTTCTTCCTATTGCTCTGTCTCTTTTGACGTCTGGAAATGTTATTTATTTTGTCTCTGGTATCAATACTGATCACAGCAGGCAGGCATCTCCTTCAAAAAAGCCATGTCTCAGCTGGCATTAATTGCTCTTCTCAATGGCAAAGTCAGCACAAAGGCCAAGGACTCAATAGAAATGAAACCCCAGCCTCTGTCTGGTGTCTCCTGGTCAGGGTTGAGGTAATATGAAAGGATTATTACCTCAACTGCATGGTACTTGTTCTGTGGATAAATTGAGAATTTCAATCTTCTGGGATGTCAATTCAAAAACTTTTATGGACACTAGACCATGAAAGAAAGAGAGGAGAGAAAGAGAGAAAGAGAGAAATTATTGAATGTGTTTCTAGTAGCAGTAAAACTAGTAGCAGTAGCAGGAAAATTCCAGGTATACATCTCTGTCATGATCTACTTGCTTATTTCCCTTCTGCAGTCTTTAAACTTGATCATTGTAATAATTATATTTATTACACCATTTATTTCCATACATATATGACCTCAATATAAAATAACTACAATAGAAAAAGGTAAAATGTTACATGCACATGCACGGTTCAACCCTGCTGGATAAAATGGGAAAAAAAACCCTCAAAGTAGACTTAAATATGCTTTTGCACATGTTGTGGCAATTCAAAATACAGTAGTGCATGGTTCTCAATGAAGTATAAAGTTGCAAGACTGTTTTTAACAGTGCAAGAAGTAAGAAGGAAGCAGATGAATCTAGCAATTTTGGTAATGCAAGTATTAAGTGTCACAAATCATTCCACACCCCCTCTCCAGAGTATTGGCAGAATAGCAAGAAATCCCACCCATCAAAGAGTCAATTTGGCCATTTGCAATGAAAACCTGGGACAGCTTATGGTTATACAAAACTGAGATATGGATGCTACACACTATAAAATACTAATAGTCCTCTGGAGAGGAAGAAATGTTAGGATTTAATCAGGGAATATCTGAACAAGACATAGAGAGTGGCTAAAATATTTATTAAACTACTTAATTTTTTGTCCATTCATTTAGTCAAAATAAAAAGAAAAGCCTGTCATGAAATATTTTTCCTTTAGATTAACAGTCTTTCTGGAATATGTTACAAAATGTCAAATAAGTTCATTTATTCAAGTAGTTCTCTTCTCACTGAGCACTTAAGGAACTTTGCTTCTAGGCTTAGCATAAAAGATGGAAGCATTTACACTTAAAATTGGTGGTTGGCCTCCATGTGCTCTCATCTATTCCTCCGCTGTATCCTAAAGATTTTCTTTTCTCTACCTCCTTCTAAAATAATCTTGAATTGCTCTTTACGGGTGTAAACACTTTCAATTTTTTTTTAACATAATAATGAAATCATGTTTGCAAGTCATCTCAAGAAGCCATAACAGGAGTAACCAACCTGATGAAAAACAGCTTTTCCTTATTCCCAGAGCTAATCTACCATTATTTTACTTATAATTGTTTTATTTAAAGTAAATTCTTAGAGCTGGTGCCTGCAGTACAGTAACAGCTGTTATTCTGTCAGAATAATTGTGCTAATAGAAGTTTCTAACTACAAGCTGAAATAACTTCACACGTATATAAGAGCCATTAAGAACATGGTTAAGCATGTGATAACAAACTGTAAGTTTCTCTTGCAATCAGCTTGGTCCTAAAAACAACGGTTATTTCATTT
>VZRQ01011253.1:629412-672687 GCA_013397975.1 Machaerirhynchus nigripectus | reverse complement strand
TTCCCTTCCCTTCCCTTCCCTTCCCTTCCCTTCCCTTTCCAAAGTAAGAGCCTGTGGTAAATCATTCCGTATATGTCACCCTTCACCCTTCCTTTTAACCAAATAGGGCAACAGATGTTGGATCTGAAACAACTTAATGACATGGAAAATATTTCTGGTTTCATACTGGTATTATAAAAGACCAGTTCTCTAAGCAACAAAATAGAACAAAACAGTCCTATTTCATCTCTTTTTCTTTCCAAGTTTCCCCACATTCTGCCTTAAAAGAGTATATCCCAGATAGGCCAGACCAGACTGAGCAAGTGATGGATTTGTAAATTTTAGCACAAGTTTGTTACATAGAGTCTGACTGCAAAGTTTGAAAGTGGATGGTCATACAGGATATGCTCCTGCTAGTTCTTTGTCCTATTTTTTCAATCGTTTAACCTCAATTTCAAGCAATTACTCTTCATCCTACAAAAGCCCTTTCAGTATTGTCTCACCTTTCATTTTTCTTTTCAGCAAGTATATTTCATTCTTAGCAATTTCCCCTTGGTTCCTGTTAAAAAGTTCCCAAGAAATATCCTATCTAATCTCTAATCTGCTTGGAATGACATGAAACTTGTATACTCTACCTCTCTCTCTCTCTCTCTCTCTCTCTATCTCAAAGTATCCTTTGAAGAATTCTTGGGAATTAAAGAGCATTTTTTCTTTCAAAAAAAATCTAATTTAAATATCTATTCTTTTGAGATCAAATTCAACATTTGAGAGTGCTGTTTGTAAGAAATGTGGCTGATATAGCATGTTGAATCCCAGACAAATCTTTTCACATTTTCTCATATTTGAATCAGTGATAATTGAGCCCAAGTGTGGAGTTGTGTACAAAGACTGTAATAGGAACAATCAATCTACAGTCCCCACCATGAAGGCAACCTGACATCATTCATGGCTTGCTGCATGATTAACCATGCAAATTTTATGCTCTCCTCTTTATTATCATTCTCTTGAGACTTCCCCAATGTTGAAAAAATACACAAAAGTTTTGCCAGTGGGCTTAGAACCGCTGAATTAATATGAATTGAGCAAATTGCCTAGAAGTGACTTCAGTATTGACCAGTGCTTCATGAATTTCTCCCTTTGATTATTTCTTGGAAAGGAACCAGAAAAAAAAAAAAAAGGTTGCTAGGAGTGTACAAAGTAATTAAAATGGAATCATTATTCATTAAATAAATGAAACCTGCACTTGAGACAGAGGTAGTGCCACAGACAGGATGCTTACCTAATATGTCAAATCCTGCGAGTTTAATTCTGCATTGTGGTGGCACTTTGGTAATTCTGAAGTAGCCCCATTAAGTTTCTGAGTTCATTTTGAGTTTCCTATAATTTATGTGGGGAGCAGATTCATGTGTTCTGGTGTCCTGATGTAGTAGCACTCAATTTCACTTTTCTTAGAGATGGCCAGAAAAATGGGTGATCTCTTTGCCACTGCTTCATATACACATAATTCTTTTCTAATATGCATCATCTGTTTTCCTTATATTATCCTGCCTCAAATTCACCTAAAATGTGAAGCATTCATGTCTATCATTCCTCACAGAACAAATGGAATAGTCTTTTAATCAGTTACAACACAAGATTGATTTTCTTCATAATGCCTATTGCAAATTTTAATCTTTACTGTCCTAAGAATATAAACCACAAAAGAAATTAAAATGTTTTTAGAGAAGCATCAGAATGCTGCAAGAGCATTTTCTTCTGCAGATGCTGCATATAGCTAATTCCCTCCCTCTAAACAAAAGAAACATGGCATGGGATGTTAAGGAGATGCTTCCTCTGACAGACTTTGGGTCCAGGGATATCTCCTGGTTGCTGTAGCCCACCTGGGGTTCTCTGTCCCAAGATAGTGGATGTGCTTTCATTGTCATGTGTGGGTTCAGACAGCAGCAAAGTTGAGCATGTAGCCCAGACACACACACACAGAGGACACAGACATGGACAGCTTCTCAGACTGCCAAAGCCAAGGTGCTGCCTTTAACAGCACCCACATAAATATGACCAGGACTCATTAAACATAGACATATGGACACATACAGACAGCCAAGCTCCCTTCCTCTTCTCCAGCTGTTCAGGACTGAAGGTCACTAATGGTGGCACACACTTTTAACTCTCTAGGCTCCCAAGCATCCACACATTTGCAGTACATCTCCATGTACTGGCAGGGCCTCTCTGTCTCTTGGGCAACTCTGCCTGGGTTCTAGGTGCTCTTACTCTCCACATGGCTCTCTTACTGAGCAGTTGGTCCAGCACGGGGTTTGCTGGTGAATTACACACACATACTCCCACGCACACCAGTTTTGAGGAAGATGCAAAGACTCTGGTAACCTCTACCAGCCATCACCAAGTACACAGGCTCTGACCCACAGTCCTGCTCCAGATGCTGTCACTGAGCCTCTCCCTCACTTTGTTCACCACAATTTCCCCAGAAGTTACACCAGTCCTACCCCAGTGGCTGGGGCTGAGACCTCCACTAGCTTCAGTAGCTGACACCACAGGCCACAGGGCACCTTGGTCTGACTCCCATTGCTGGCACAAATCCACTCACAAAGGTCTCACCAGTAGCTGGCAATGAGCCCTCACAGCCCTGACACACAAAATGGAGACTGAGATTACAGAGAGGTATTTAAGAAATGATTTCATGAGAAAAGGACAGACTGTGGTGATCCGACACCAGGCTTAGTCAAAGAAGTGTACTGACCAGCCCCAGTTCAGTCACGTCAAGCCCCTTTTATATGCCTTTCTGCTAAAATTCTTCTTTGTTCCACCCCATCCCTTTCCCTTAAGTGTTCTTTCAGAAGTTTTGTGTTGTCCCACAAGCTGCTCTTGTTTATCCCAAATCCTCATGTTCCTCGTGTTTCTCTCTTCACATCAGTACAATGTTCAGGTTGTGCCCCTTTAATGTTGTGCCTGCTGTTTCTTGGTGGCCCAACAACTATCCACTTACCAGTTCTCCCTTTACTTTTGATTTCCTTTCGCATTGAACAGTTTCCTTTTCTGCGTGAGACTGCATGACCTTAACAACACAGATACTCTCAACCTACATATATTCTTACCAAGTGGGGTGAGCCTGGTCAAACAGTTAGACCTTATGGATAGCCCCTGAAACTCCAAGGGCCAGCTGGTTATTCTAAAAAGAAACAATATGTATTCTAAAACAAATAATTGTATATCAAGAAAGCAATATATTGAGAACACCAAATTTTCATTTTCTTCATCCCAGCTGTCATGAAAAGGAAGCAAAATACTTATTACATTGAAGAAGTAACAAGTATTCTTATGACACAAGAAACTTCTGGAGAATTCTTCAAGCACAGTTTCATTATCAACGAAGAACTCCCTCCTAAATATTAGGACAATGTATAGTGCTGGAATAAAACCACTATTACGACATTTGATACAGTTCTAAGTTTCTGTGGTGATGTTCTTGTTTTTAAGGTGGATAAATGCCCCGTGGTATGCACTAATGCATAATTGATAAGTGCATGTGAATAGTTATAGCAGAAACAGGTGGGCTCTTCCCAAGGGAGGATTGTTTTGTCTATACCCTGTGAAGTAAAGAAATATTAAATCTCTCTTTATGAATCAATTTCTAAAAACAGCTTCATACTTAAAGAGGAACAACTGAAGCAGTACAAACTTTAACTTAAGGGCCATATCAAACATAATTTATGTCAGAGACCAAAATTATCTTTTAAAAAAATCTTATTTTAATACTCACTTGTGTTACTTGTTATTTCACATACATAGATAGGGGACAGCACAGGAAAAAAAATAAATATAACAAAAATAAACAAAGACAACATTCTTGAACACAAGCAATTTTTTTATTAAATAGCAAAAAAGGTTCAGTTCTGTGTGGAGTATAAAATCTTGCTTCTAATGTAAATGGAAATGAGATGTAAATTTGGTTAGGGTTTCCTAATGTTTCTTCTTCAATTTTTATTTCATTATATACTAGCAATCATTTTTAAGAAGTGTTTATAAATTTCAGATAAGAGTCAATGGTTGCCCAAAACTAACTTCAAAATGTATCTTCATTTAAATGTGTGCAAGACTCAGTGTATCAGATATTTGTGTGCATCTCAGGCCTGTGTTTACAGTTAATAACTTTTTTTTTTTAGTGAAAAGGAGGTTCGCATGGAGGTAGAACTCCTCAGAAACAGCTATAAGGCAGGGCAAGTGTAATAACCGTAGGCACTCTGTTGTTTAATAAATGTTATAAAAATGCATGCTCTGATTAATCTGTCTACTGTAAGTTGTTTCTTTTATGATCCTTTGACTTCTACAACGTCCTCAGGCTTGATTAAGCTCAGACCAACCCACTGAAGCAGGCAGCTACCATTCTCACAGGTCATCAGTCCAGAGACAGGCCAGAAGATACTGCCAAGTGAAAAGGATTCTGTATTTAGAAGAGGAGAGATGCAGAACAGACTTGGCATGCTGTGCCCTGGAACTGCACAAAATGAGCATGGAGACCCTTTGTAGAGCAGAAAAAGGGTTGATACCACGATGACCTGGAAACCATGAGCCTGTCATCAAAAGTGAAATGAAATACACAAGCAAGGAGGAAATTAAATTACAAGTTGGGGAGAGGTTACTAACATCTCTATTGAATTTTTATAATCTACTCCCATAAATGAAAAATAGTTGAGTTGAGGACTATGGTTTGCAGCAGAATATCTCCTTGCAGGGGCTTGAGTGAAAAGCAAAAAAAAAAGTACTCACAGGCTGCTTTCAGGAGATGACAGGTGCCTGAATGTTTTTTTCTAAAAAGAGAATTAAGTGGTCAGGGAAGGTGAGCAGAAAGGTCTGTCCAGTGGAGTGCTAAGTGAGCCAGGTACATATGGCAGTGGCTAACCCTGAAGCAGGGCATTTGGCCTTGCATCCCAAGTGCTACTGTCTGAATATTCTGAGACATCTTGAAGGACAAAAGAACATCTCTATTGTGGGTAGCCAGAGTCATGCTAGAAAGAAAGAGCTACTCCTTGTCATAGGAAAAACTTAAGTGAATCATTTAGAGAGGAAAATGAGAAACTTGCTACAGAGGTCTACACCAACCTCCTTATAATGAAGTAAAGGAAGTTATATATGGAGACAAGAAAAGAGGTGTAGACAAATGACCCAAAGTTTCATTTCCCTAAAATCTAATCAAAATGTTTCACATTTTTCTTATAATAATGATTTTTCATACTGGTGTAGTTTGTGTCAGCTGGAACTGAATTGCCAGGCTGCCCTGAAGTTATTTTCAGACAAACCAGCACTAGCAGGAACAGCAGCACTGATAACTTCACAAAAAAGTAGGTTTGACTTGTTTTATAGCCCAGTTTGGCAGGTTTAAATGTGAAAGCAGTCATTCATGAGTTGGTGTTTTGAGGGTATGTCTCTCTGATGCAGTCAGTGCTGAGCAAAACTGATAACCAGGGCATGTACAGTCATGAGAGGTAACAGACATCAGCTTGGGAAAAGTGCCATGTTAACATTTGTCCACTGATGCAGCACTGGAGTTGGGCTCTTTCCAACAATTTTTACTGAACTCTGACATAGACACGCAATGGCCTATCTGTAACATAAAAATTTGGTGTAAATGCCACTTTGTAATTTTTTGATATTTTGTTGCTGGTTTTTGGTGCTTTTCCTCCATTTCCCAGTCCTGGAGTTGGACAATTTCTTGACAATGTCAGTTTTCACTTCTTGAAATATCAGTTAATGAACCTTTTGTTTGCTGCAGAGGTTACACTGTCAGAAAAAAAGAAGCAAAACTTTTTGTTTAAAAACAAATCTAATGATTTTAGATTGATTTCATAATTTTCAAGAAGGTGTTTTGATTGAAATGTCTAGCTAGATTTAGCAGTATTGTTCCTGTCCAGGTTATCAGAATAATTCTGTGTTTCAAAGTTTAATTCCTGTATTAGTATGTAGTTATCTGTTGATGTTGTTATTGTTGTGGAAATGGGCTTCGTTTTTCTAAATCCTGATGTCATATCATTTTTTATACAGTTAAATCTGTAGCAAAAACTGAAGAGCTAGTATTGACAAAGTTCATAATGAACCTAATGCTATTGAAGGTCATTCTAGTCATTCTTATCATGAAGTTCAGAATTATGCCCTCAGAGGGCCCCTAGAGAATATGGATAGTTAAGGGAAAAGTCACAAAGAATTAATCAGAGAAGCAAAAATAAAAAACCTGAAGTTAAGGAAGCATGGAAAGGCTAAGCCTAGAGACAAATAAAAAGGAATGGAGGGAGGCAAGCCTACAGTAAAAAGAAAAACAAAATCACAACCAGAAAATAATGATGCAGAAAATGGCACACCGAGCATGTTGCTGGCGTACTGCACAAACTGCAGTGTGACTCTTTCAGAAGATTCCCTCGTACTCTTTTGAAGCTTATGGCAAAACCTTTTAGGGTTTCCCAGTTATGAAAACACCACTCATGCATTTACAGGTAAAGCTGAATACTATCTGCACTTCACTGAAGAAATCAGACTTCTTGTTAAAAACAAAGGATTTATTGTACCATCTACAAACAAACAGCATGTAGAAATGGAGATTATCTGAATTTTCTTCTTTGTGAACTAGAGGTATTAAAAACAGGAACGAGAGAAAAATCTGTACTTCAATAATAATTTACCAGAAAAAAATACAGGGTTTTTTTTAATGAGTTTTTATACAATTTCATTTCCTTGATATTACTTAAATTTTTTCTTTTAATTTTTATCTTTGCTCTAAATTTAACAATAACTTTCCTTTAAACTTTAAAGTCTCTGGGCTTGTAACTATTGCCATTGGATACTAACATTTGTAGTAGTAATACTAGTGATAGTAGTGCTAATAAT
Organism: Machaerirhynchus nigripectus; assembly: GCA_013397975.1. Taxonomy (NCBI): domain Eukaryota; kingdom Metazoa; phylum Chordata; class Aves; order Passeriformes; family Dicruridae; genus Machaerirhynchus; species Machaerirhynchus nigripectus. Next base: position 665,817 of record VZRQ01011253.1, on the reverse strand, counting down.
AGTATCCAAATATTTTTACAATAGAGATTCAAATGCAAAACCAATTTTAATATCTTTAGCCTTCAGATATTTGAAAATACCCAGATTTAACAAAGTGAAGATAATTGGCAGTCATTTCAAGAGCTGATACCACTGTTTTCTTTCTTCAGAAGCTAGCACTGATTATTTTTCCCGTTTGTCATCATGAAGAATAAAGCATAGAGTTTAATAACATTGCCAAACCTAAACACTGGGAAAAAAACCCCAAAACAAAAATAAAAACCAAAAGCCCTAATGCTGACTTAAAATGATGGGATACCTAGATCTATTTTTATACTTCTCTTTTTTTTTTTTAATGATTCTTATCAAGTGTTGTCACATTCACATGGCACAGAAAGACTAAGATGGTTTTTTTGTTGCTGCTGGAGAGAGATGAAATTGTCATCACAAGGTTCATGTGGATGGGGAGGTTATAGAAAAACATAAAAATTACTGAGAAAATTGACAATATGGGATGTTCAACCAGTGAATCTGTTGGACAGCTAGAAACATTCAGGGTTTTGTAGATATAATCTGAAATGATTTGTCTGTGGGAGGACCTCAGGGGAAGGACTCAGAGATACCACAGTGCTCTCACCTCACCCAGGAACCTGGCACTGGCTTCAGCCTTTGCACCTACAGAGCGCTCCTGAAAGGCTGGTGGCCAAACCACAGCAACCTCCTGCCCTTCTTTCAGAGCTGTGGGAGTGAGTGTTGCTCCTGGATTCAAGCACATTGTTTCTTTGGTGTTTAGCACCAACTGAACTGTATTAGCCTGGGCAGACGAAACCAGTGCAGTACAGCCTATTCTTGTCTAGTAAAGAGAGGCCTTTTCTCAAATTGTTCCATGTCCCGAAACACTGTCACACCAACCTGCTTCTGAATAGCATACTTTCTAATTGATGGCAGCTCTTCTGCTGAACTGTTAGAGTTGGAGTTTCTGCCCTTTTTTCCACCTTTCTTCTCCTGTGCCATCTGCCCACCCATACCTTGCCCATATACCACGTCATACACAGTTGTGATGCTCTCATGCCGCATCTTCTCTGATCTTTGTGCTGTATCTCTTCTCATTCCAGAACTGCTTCTGTTCTGTTATTCCTATTTGTTCACTAATTTCCCAGAAAGGTGACCCATATGATATCTTCCAGGTCTTTTACCTTGTTTAATCCATTCTGTGTCAATACGCAGAACACATATAATGTTGGCAAACATACACAATACAGGTGAGACATGCTAGATCTAAATGTAGCTGTTTGTAATACCCAGAAACAAATGATCCAAGTGATCCTTGTGATAAACGTGCTCCTCTGTACCATTCTGTCTAGTAGATGCAGGACGAAACACTGCTCCCCATCACAGTGTCTCATATATAATCCCTTGATAGTAACAAGCTGTAAACTCGAAAAGGCAAATTTCCTTCCTTACTGGTAATATGCACCAAGTCTCATGGCTTTTGCTCTTCCATTTAGTTTGTTTCTTATAAGCTAGTGTTCAGGTACATTTGTATTCTTTAGAGAAAGATTAGTTTGAAAGCTGGGCTCATCAGCAGGACCAAAGAAGTAGTTTACATGCCCAGGGCTAGGAAGCCTGGAAGGCAGGTACATGAAATCAGTGATGCATGGGAACCAGAGATCCTGAGTATGTCATTGCAAAGCCTAGCTGACAAGAAGATTCAAAAGATCAACTTTCAATGGATAGACAGTCACATCGATGTACATCACTGCATTGATATCTCTTAATTAGATAAAGGTAAATCCTAGGAGGTTTCACATGATTGGAAACCCATGGCGACTTTGCCTAAGTAAAAATGTCTTCTAATGCCTTCAATTTCAGACTTAGGCACTGGACCTAAAAAGTCTCTGTCATTGTAATGGTTGTTCCACATATGGAAAAGAATAAAAAAATATAAAGGGGGCATGATATTGTCCAAAAGAAATAAAGCAGAAAACTTGCACCTGAGCAACTGAATAATATCAGTTTGAAAGGTTTCAATGTAGAACAAGTAAAAGGACTTGGAGCTGGAAATCTTTTATATCTGCTGTCATTTGGCTCAATTAATAGCTAGGATGGAAACTGGAGGCTCCAGGGACCACCATGAATATGTGGATAAAATGTCTTATTGATCTGGCAGTGCTTCTCATGAAGAAGAGTTTAATGCATTGATATACCCATAAGAAAAGGATATTGGTTTTTTTAAACCTGCACTGCACCTGACAGGATGAAAATTTAAGAAACAGATAGCAGCAATGATTAACATTTCTCTAAGCCACTTTTCATATGTATCCTCCACATGAAATTATGTGAATGAAATAGATTTTTATGAACAGTATAAAACCATGCAGAACTGTACAACTATGATCACATGCTCAATAGATGGCAATTCCCATCTCAAGCACTCTCTTCTATTTCTGGTTTTAATTATTTTTCAAGAACAGAGAGGATACAGGGGAATCAGTGAACTTGGCATTTATACTTATACTCACACACTTTTCTTTCTAAAGGAGAGTCTAAACCAACAGAGACCTGAAAATCGTATCGAAGTCAAGGGAGAATAAGATACCTCCTTTCTCATTATTTCTTCTGAAGAGAATTTCTTCTGAAGTAATGATGAGGCTGTTAGAATGAATTCTTTCAAGCTGGAGAACAGCAGATTTCCTATCAGCACTTATATCCTGCTTAATTTTACTTTAACTACTAAATCGGGAGTGGTGAGGTTTCCTTCTGAAATGGTATAAAAGATTAAATATCAAAGTTGTTTTTCTCTGATGTAAGTCAAGCAGCATTCAGTGGCGAATTGATTCCTGCACAGAGAGAAAGATGCTGTCAAAGCAGGGAAATCTACACTTGGACCAAGCTGACATACTGTGGTGTTTCATACCGTTTTTAGGTGAACACTGCTCACCCCCCATGAAGCACATTTACCTGTACCTAAAGGCAGAGAGTGCTCTTCTTGAATATGCATTTGCTTTCATTTGCAATTGGATACAAAAATCACACTGAATCACAAAGATCAAACACTCTTTTCACTGTGTCCTATTAGTGTACATTTAAACTACTGAGCAGGCCTGGGCTGGGCTGTCCCCAGGTCTCTTCATCTGTTTGGTTTTTGTCTGCAGAGGTACCCCATTAATATTAGGATGCCTGAAGTGTAGATGCACGGCTTCAAAACGCAGATTGCAGTGCAGCAACCTTTGGTGGCTGTGCCTACCAGAATGAGGAAGAGGGCAATAGGGAGAAGCTAGGGAACCTTCCTGGTCCTTGTGTTTCCCGCAGAAGAGCAAAGCCTTAAATGCAATACCTGTGCTAATGAAACCTTGAGGCTTCTAGTATCTATAGTGAGATAATGCACTTAGTAAAAGCAAGTTGGGATGTAAGGCTCTGCCTTCCCAATACGTGGCAGGGTAGGGGTGTGCTGTGTATCTATTCATACTGAGGTTTGTAGGTTTTTCAACAGAAAATTCCCCATTCAGTACTGGTTCTTTGAGTTGCCAACACACAGCCCATCCCATAATGTGCCTCTTTCTGGTATGCAGGATGGTGAAAAAGAGTTTTCTGTGAGTTGTTATTAAGCTTAAAATTGTTGTTTAAAAAACAGTCTGAAGACACTTCTAAACAAAAAATACACACCATGCATCTGGAAAACTACCTCCAAGTGCTTCTCTATCCCAATACATTCTTGTAAACAAAAACACTAGCACAACACAGAGTCAGTTTTTAAAATTTCAGTGTCATTTTCATTTTATATAAGATACTTCTCATGGGGACATCTTTAAAACCACTCTATCAATCTCTGTCAGTTTCTCAGAGCAGTCATTAGTGAAATGTCACCTTCTAAGTTCCTCATGCAGGGAGTTTAGACAGCTTCAGCTTCAAAAAATAAAAACTTAAGATAACATAATTGGAACACTTAGTTAAATTCACTTAAAGGTAGAATCATGACAGAAGAGGGATTAATAAGTATGTTAAATTACTATAAATATGGGGAGGTGAGGGTAGAATTGCCTTGGTTTCTTTGAACAATTTCAATATTTGACTATTTCATTTTCCCAATGGCCACCTTTAAACTTCTGCTGAATTTTAAGTAAATAGTCCCACATTATGCAGTGTCTGAGGTCTCTGTTCTCCCTGTAAGGCATATAGATGTAATTAGCCAAGAGATTCTAGTGTAAGGTTCTTATGAAAAAGAGCAGGCCTCAGAATGAAATATTTTCTAGTGGAAACATAATTAGGAGGTTTTGAGTGAGGTGTCTAGGGGAGAACATCACCAATAGAGAGTTTGGATGTTCAACAAAAAATATCTGGGTAGTTCTGAGGTACAGAGAGAAACCAGAGAAACCAGAATCAAATAGATATTCTGACCAATTATAAATGTTTAACTGATTTCCACACTCCCTTATAGCCCTTGTATTCTCTAGTCATCCATGGAAAAGATGAAAATTATACCCAGCTGGTCTAGCATAGAGTCAGACAGCTAAGGAATGCTCCTGACAGTGTGCTGTGAGTTTATGCAGTTAAAGCAGGGCCTGTAACCTCCTGAATCAGCTTTTGAGCAGGTGTCTGACACGTTCTCTGTCCACAAAAAACCAGAAACACTGCCTCACCCGCACTTGTGTCTGAAGAGAAAGAAAACCAACACAAAACTATTTCTTCTTACAGCTGGGGAACCAAGTCCTGTATCAGAGTGTTCCACAGGTGTTACATACACTTGGTAGCTTGACATTATCAAAGCACCTGGGCAGAGCTCTCTTGCATCTCTGGAGCACTTAACAGCACAGTCTGGGCACAAATGCTTGGGCATGAACAGCTGGGTGAGTATATGCATCTACTCACGTGTACTACGGATGTTTAGAGCACAGGGTTGTGCCTGCTGTGAGAAGTTGCTTCCAGGATTAACAGTCCAGGGGGACTGCCTGGTCTTTCATGTCACAACTTTATACTTAAGGTAAAGCTCATTCTGGCTATGTGCCTATGTGCTTTTGGGAATCTGACTGATGTCATAGCCAGTAATGGGAGGTATGGGAGGAGATGAAGATTAAAAGAAGGCACCTCTGTATTCAACAGGGGCAAAATTAATGAAATAAGAGTTTTAGTTTTAAATTTCCAAGTCTTTGATTTTATAGAATGCTTTTTTTTCTGTGTAACTGAGCTTTCGGGAATTAACTTCTCCAGTTTCATATTGTCTTATATTTTTACCTCTTCTGTTTCTTTTTAAACCGAAATTTGGATGCAGCTGATTAAGTCATCAACTTTGTCTGCCAGCTACTGGGAAAAGCTGTTGTACAGGTTTTAATAAAAGATATGATGACACCTAGTGGTACTGGAAAATACTTATTCTTAAAATAAAGACAAAATGCAATGAAGTTTAAATACCTCCATATAAAGCAACCAAAAATGTCTGTGATTATTCTTCACTCATTTTAATAGAAAAAAGTGCAATGGTGGTCAGAAATTGTCCATAGACATTTTTATTTCGTTGGGGAGAAAGCAATAAATAAAACATCATTCTCAGTACAGAAAATAAAATGCTTTGATTGAGATTCCTGTTTGCTACCATGTCACGATGACCTCTCAAAAAAAGTTTCCAAAGAAAAACAGTTATCACTATATGTAGCTTTATCTCGCTGATGAGATATCAAGGCTTAACTGTCTTTCTTTCCTAAGGAAGTTAGTTCCATGGTGACAAATAAAGATTACAGAATTTCCTCCTCTCTGATAAGTTAGATTACCGGAGACAAAAAGTCTTAACAAGGGATTCCAAAGTTCTTTTTTATTTTTGTCACTTTAACTCTGAATATGATCAGACTACTAGTTGCTTACCGTGCCTGCATAAACATGTACTCAATAGTCAACTGCCCCATTTTTTCAAGGAAGTAATAAATAGGAAGTAATTAGTAGATCAGCAGAAATAATCTAACACCACTTCTGTTATTCAGTGATCTTAGATGCAAAGCAATTATCAAATGAATCAACACTTAAACATATAGGATTCTCAGATATCTCTGTATCAGCTCTTAACCTAAAATACATATAATTCCATGTAGAAGTAGCAGCTGGAACATGAAATCACCATGGCATTTCTAACTCTGTAGCCTTAGGACTCTGCCAGCTTTACATTCTTGGTTTCCCAAGTCTTTTACAAATGAAAATGACCAAAGAGAAAGCCCCCCCTTCTCACCCTTCTGCCATTTGATGGTGACACCTCTATTCTCAGTAGGTATCTAAGATACCTTGCTTTGCCTATTCTGACTTTCTCTTCCCAAATTCATACATTGTGCTTTAGTCTCAAAGGTGCCTGGCATTTGTTAAGGGTAACAACAACAAAGAAAAGGGAAAACCAAGGTATTCTGGCAGAAGGTGAGAGGTTATTAATCAAACAATGGAATAAAGAACAAGCTATAAATAAATAAAGGAGAGATGCATAATTCCTATTTATGGAGTTTTCCTGTATTTTATGTGATCAGAAGGCAACAAAGCATACAGAAATAAACAATAAGCCCCCTCTTTGCATGCTGTATTTTTCATTAGACAGTGGATAATAAATCTGAGTTCATCCTAAAACCAGTAGAAAGTAAATTTTCTAAAAAAATATGGAGGAAGGTACTACATAATAATGCCTTAGTGTACAGGTTCTGCAATGGATTTTCCAGTGTGACAAGAAATACACCACACTTTTCACAGGATGGTGCCACAGGCTCATACAGCCCAAGGAAAAGGTGGTGCTCCTCTGTATTGCTGTCATCTTGCCTTTTGTTATTTATAGAGTACAAATCATTAGCTACACTTTTCTCCTGTAGGCAAAGATACTTTTAACTCTCCCAATGTTTCCCATATATATCAATGTACAAAGGACAGAAACAAAGTCATAAAAAGGCACAGGAATGACATAAAAATTTGCAGAGACAAAAAGTGACACGGTCAAAGTCAGAATTTGGCTCCTTTTTCCTGTAAGTTTATACAAAAGTTATCTTTTCAGCAAGAAGAAATATAACACATTTAGATCTTAAGAAAATATGCACGAAATGTTTTTGTTTTTAAAAAGCCACATAGTTTCTCTTTAAAACTCCTGTTTATTTGAATTATAGGTACCCTCTAGTATAGACACACTCATCATTGAATTAACTTACTAATCTTAGTTCCAGGGTAATGATTTTACCGATTAGAAAAACTAAAGCCATATTCACTTTCTCTAGTCTAGCAGCTGAATCACACAGAGATAATATATTTATGGAAGAACGCCTTTATGTACCTTGAAAACTGCGAGGAAGCAAGAGTTGAAACACTAATAACAAGAGTTAGGAGTCTAAAACACCAGCACCATATGGACTGCTATGAAGAAAATAGCCAGACCCGGAACAGTGCTAGTAGTAATCTCTTCAGGAATAGAGCAGACGGCATCAGGAGCGCCTTCCAGGCAAATTTTGTGATGCCAGGGCACGATATGTTCTTGGGAGCCCCACAACAGGAACCGCTTCTTTACACATAAACACCTTGCCTAGATTTGCATATGAGCTAAGTGTATGCAGCTACATTACATTCAAGTCATTACAATGACTACTTTTAAATTAAGCCACACAGATACACTGCGCCTGTACATGTAATTTGAGAGTAGAGAGGCCTCAAAATCTGCAAGGGTCACGAGGTAATACACTTTACAGAAGGCTTTGGAAATAGGAAAGCACGAAGTCCTGAACAGAAACATTAATGCATACAGCATGCTCTAGTTTCTACAGCCAGCAAGCTGGGGAAAAGGAGGTTAAATCTTTCCTGTGTGCCTATCTATAGATATTGATAGATATACGGATGTGGGTGTAGATGAATTTGGACAGATATTGGCATTGATTATTTAATAATATAAGAAACAAGTCATCTTTTCTGCCCTACCACCCAATAACATCTACCTCCAAAAAGAGACAGAATCACTTCTAATTCTGTCAGTGAACTACAGTCAGTACTCACTGGCTGGCCTATCCTCACTGACACGAAGGACAGACTGAACTGATAGTTGTTTTATATATTTAACTTCCATGACTCATCATGTGGAAGGACAGGATCCAAGAGAGTGCTGCAGTGTAAAATTTAAAGCCAAAGTTTTGTATTCATGAGAAGAACTCCAGTAGAAGTAGTGGAATTTAGCTATCAAAGCTCCAGGTTAAAAACATGAAGAATATGTGTTTACTTACAAATATTTGGACCTCTCAGTTGAATTAAGTTATCCATAGACTTATTTTACTTAATCAAAACTGGTATAGTATAGTAAAACTGGAGCAATCAGATATCTTAAAATTCTTTTGTCACTGTATATGCAAAACCAAAAGTATGTTTTGTGTTTCTTATTTGTCTATTAGCAGTAAATGAATGAAATGCAAACAGGATGCTCAGGCAAATTTCTTCATTATTACAATTAGTTTCCCAAAGTATCAATTAGGTAGACAGTTTCAAAGTTTTATATTGCAAAGCTTAGTAAATAATACTGGTAAGACCACTGATGATGTTTCAAGCAATAAGTTCATACTAATGAGAATAGTTTTCAATTAAAAAGATTAAACTAAAGAGAGATATACTGGTTTTAAATCTAATAATATTGATAACTATAATCTATGAATTACATTATCCCTTGGACTGATAACTGCATATTCCAAGTGTATGTATTTTATTGAAGGAAATGGAAGCAGGCCTTTTAAAGGCATTAATTTAGGAACACAAAATGTTCAGTTGGAAACTCATTTGTTTGCATTTTTGTTTGCCAGCTTTTTCCCATTAATGAGTTGAAATCTTCTCGGATGAGTTTTACTGGAAATTTAATTAATGTTTATAAACAAATCATGTTTACAAGGGAGCAGGATGTGTGAAAGCGAGCCTGTGCCCATTCTGTATTTTCCATTTTTCCTTGTCCATTCCCATTTACTTGTAGCACTGTCCATTCTCTTGCACTTAATCCTTTGTAAGAACATTTACTCCTCTCACAGAATGGCTACCAGAGGTAATTTTAATACCCTGATTTATATTTCAGAGGTTTTCATATCACATTTCTACAAAACAATACTACAGGATGATGGAAATCTTTGAGTGGGCCTCAGCCAAACAGAAATCCCAAAAATATAAAGATCAACTTAGAAACTACCATTTTTTACTCATCTGCATCTCAAAAGAGCCATGTGCTTAAAAAAGCAGTAATTCTTCAACTGAAGATTGAAGAAGAAAGAAGGAAATTAAGAAGATTCCTCATAGGATATCACTAGAGTAAAATCAAAGTCAGGTTCTTGAATATAAATATCTCAGGAAACAACCGGGTGTTTGTGGCAGAAGCAGTAAATTCAGTGAAGTACATGGGAAATAATTCTAAGGACTCTTCCTCATCCATTGATACGAATAATGACACTCTTTCTCCTGTCACTGTCAGTAAAGGTACATTATGGAAATTTAGAGTTGCATAAAAGATAGATTTGTGGTAATTATCATCTCTGCTGATATTTGAAAACAATGATTTTTTATGTTTAATTGACATTTGCTGGAAAGATAGCAAAACCAGAACATATTTCACAGTACCACAGATGTTTTAACAGATCGTTCAGTTTCCTCTGTTTCATTTTTTTTTTTTTTTAACAGGGAGACATATGATGAATAGCACTTCTCTGAAATGACCCAGGGAAAAATTTTCCCCCTCTAAAGCATAGGTACTGTTTGAATATAATTAAGTGTATTCAAATACCTTATATAAAATTGAAATGCCATGTGGACTGAAGTGTCGCCTCAAAAGCTCATATGAGTTTCACTCTTACATTATATAAAATTGGTTTTTTATGTATATGTCATACTAGAAAGTCTGACTGTGTTCTTTAAGGAAAAATTAGTATTTGGACCACAAAAAATTCTGTCTCCAAAGTTCTCAGCCCATTGTTTTTGTGTTTCCAGTGCGGGCTGTACAGAAGTGAAACAACCAGCAGCGAGTGAACACAAGGCCTTAGTTTCGATCAAGACAACAAATGCAGTGCACAAATGACACCCCCTGCAACTACCTAGTCTGTTGGGCCAGGAAGGCTGCTTCCTACCCCACAAATAAAGGATGCCCAGAGTGGTGCAGCATAGTGTGCCACGCAAAATTCTTTGGTCCCCTTTTGCATACATCATTCCACGCATAGACACCAATATCCTTTGCTACAGTTATGGCAACATAGTGCACAGCAGGCTGATCAAGCTTTTAGTAGGACTAGTGGCATACATATCTCACACATGCCAACACATAATAATTCTCTTTTATATCAGAACTTTGCTTTTACCCTCTAGTCCTCAAGCCTAAAGCGTTGGTGGGCTGGTCTATAAGGAACTGAGAAAAACAAGCCTAGGCTTAAATTTAATAGAACTACATTCAAACTTCCACTGGGAAGTGTTTCTCTGTCCACAGATTAAATGAAAGCTTCATAATGACTGGTCTGCTCAGGTAAAAACACAACAAATAAAATCACTAGTGTAAAACAAAACCAGGGTTGCACAAAGGGATATAAAATGCTGTTCATATTACAAATGACAGATTCAAGGGTCTGATGTTTGATATTTAGATGTGCTTTTTGTATAGCACCAGCTAGACTGCCTCGTAATTAAAGACATCTCCCATGAGGTAGAAAGTAATTGCTCATTTGTAAATGAGGTACTTCTGGATCAAGAAGTGATTAAAATATTTATATTGCACAGCTTGTTCAATTCACTCATATAATCAGATTAATTTACTTTAATTCACCATGCATCAACATTTACATGGTTTTTCTCAAAAAAATGGTACTTGAAATAAAATAACTTTTTATTACCTATTTTGCAGCTTAATAATATGAGTATGTGGGGTGGATAGATGGCTACTGCCTCATTAACATTTGTTATTTACTCTATAAGCATTATGTTGTGTACTGGACATGAAAAATTTATAGGTACTTATGGTGAAATAAATTTCAATCTGGAATCTTCAGAGAATATGGTTTGAATTAATGAAGATCCACTAATAACAAGTATGTATTATTTTGTCAGTCCTGAGGAAAAAATGCTTTTTTTTTTCCTTTTATCAAATCAAAGTGTTCACATCTGAAGGTTCTGTAAAACCTGATATTCTTCTCTGATCTTTATTTATAAACTAAAATCTCTGCACTTCTGTGATTTCTGTTGCTTTCTCTCCCAAAGTATTTAAGACCATAAATTAACTGAAATACAAATCTAAACACCTACTTTATGCCTGGAAGTCCTTTCAGCCTACACCTTTATATATACATGTATATATATAAACTTATATACATATACATATACACATATATATATACATATATATATATACACATATACATATGTAAAAGCAGAAACTCATGCAAATAGTGTGCACTGTATTTGCCAGTGTCAGGGCCTGTGAATACAGTGTTTATGATACAAATTGCCCAGATTCCAAAGGCGGGACTTTCATACGCGTCATTAAAGTGTCTGAAAAAATCTGCAGTAGACACATTTCCTCTGCAGGTTGAACAGTTCTGCCTGAAGAGGAACTTGCTTGAAGTTCAGAGCAGCTTTTACAGCCTGCCCAAGGAGATGTGTAAAGGCTCAGATTTTAACTAACTGGCTTACTATAAATCAGGCACGTTTATCCAGCTGTGCTGTAACAGCAAGGTAGGTGCAACCCCCACTAAATGTACTGACAGGGGCAGTACTGAGGCACCCTACCAGATCTGAGGGCTTTACATCATTAACTGTCTTTCAACCCTATGCTCCACATGGACATAGATGGAAAAGAAGTTAAAAGGGCATTTTGGGCAAGCAGAAGGCACTTTGTATTGGGATGTAGCCTATCCTTGTTCCCGTGGAAGAAAGCACAGTCAGTACAAGAATCATGGAAGAGCATTTAGTCTGTGGTTATAGGACAAACCAGCTTATTGAGGTTTAGACTTCCTGCAGACTCAAGAAGCTGATTAAAAAAAAAATTTATAAAGGCTCTGGCTTTAAGACTGACAAGATAATATCCAAAAAACCTTTACTGAGCACCAGCTTATATTGAGACTAAATGCCCCCAGTCAGGAGAACTTATTTTTGCTGATCTCCAAGCTACTACTGTGAAACTATTACAAGAAATAAAAATATATACTCAAGAAAGATTAAAAAATACATATTTCTAGAGTCGAAAAAGGTGCTTTCAAACAAGAAACTCTAGTCTTTTATCTTATTTATCATGTTTACCTTCAGTGTGATCCATAGAGATGCAATGGCTGACTAAAGTTACAACTCTGGAACAAATCAAAACATATATTTTTTGTTTTATTGCATCTATTTTGCACATCAATTTCTCAGAGATTTTATGACACTTTTTTGTTTAAATTATATTAAAACCTCATTTATATTTCCTATTAGCCAGATGTTCATCAATATTTTCACTGAAGTCACATCAGATGATATCAATGATTTTATTATTACTGGAACCTAACTTCCCACAATGCCAATAGAACATCCAAATAGAAACCCAAATGGGCTAAACTAATGAAAATGGCATGTCTCTTTTATCTTTTTTATGAGCACAAAATAATTTTTCAAGGTATGATTATACTTGAAATTCAATACAGTCATGTCAACATAAATTTTTGAGACAAAATTTTTGTGCTATACCCTTCTGTAAGATAAAGAATCCTGAAGAAACTTGAATCATTATTACTCCAACTTTAGCTTTCAGAAATCTGCTTGCTCGGTTAGCAGTTTTGCAAGAATGTTGCCAAAAGATCTGGCTCTCAAGTCAAAGATTGCAACTCGCACAAAACCTGTGGATATGTTTGTCCTTGATTTGCACAGCAGATGGTCCATAAGCTGGCTAACCTGCAAACCAAGACTGAGAAAGAGAGCAAGTGTACTGGGGATTAATTAGAATGTGAGTGAACAAGAAGTATGTAATTTTTTTTCCTTCAATCAATAGAAAATGCGATACACAGGAATTTAGAACTCTTGGTTTTACAGACCTTGCCTGCACTTTGGATAAACAAACCTCAAAGCAACAAAGTTTTGTGAAGTGATTTTAAAGTAAATGTTAAATGAAATCTCTGAGTTACAGTGTTTATTTGCCTTCTCTTTCAATGCAGATGGACAATGTTCAGTGGACAGCTTAGGGCAGGGGATCTGTAGTGAGTCTTGCCTTCAGGAAAGGAACAGAACTGTGTTAAGTTCAGTTCTGTCAGACACAGGCTGCCTACAGTGTCTGCCTGCATAAACGAAAATGAAACAGACACTTCAGACTAAATGATACATCCTAAGAGACATTGCTGGGGTTTGTTAAAAATAGAGAAAAAAAAATAGGCTACAGGAATGTACTTGCCAAAACAAAAGCCTACAATGTCTCTCTGACCACCAAAGGGCCTTTATGGTCACTGTTAACATTTCCACCTCTAGGCATAGTTCTTAGACTTCTGGCATAAAAATTCTGAAAATAAGTCCATAAACAAATGTTTTGAGACCTCATTGAGGAACAGTCTCTCTCAGGAAAGAATTGGAAGGGAATTTGAGACTACAGAAAAGACAGAAAATAAAGAAAACAGAAAAGACAGTAAATAAAGACATGGTTTTAGTTTAAAGAAATAATCTTTATTGCTATGGTGTCCAGTAGTTAAGGCTGAAGTGAGTTCTCTTAAGCTTTAGCCATCCTGACATTCTTTACTTGGGATTTTTGCTTGTTATAGTTAACTCTACCTTTGATCATTAGTTTTGTTACCTCCTACTACTAATCCTTAACAAAAATAACAGCAGAAACTTGTCCACAGAAGAGCAGCCACAAGCTGCTCTTTTTCATGTTGGCTCTTTTTCATGTTTCAGAAAGAAAAATAAACAAACTAAAAATCTCCTCATTAATGTTTATGTGCAATATTCTTTATAGGAGATAGATTTTTTCCTATAAAGCCAAAACAGGACGTTCTTCGAAGTCTGAGTCTTAACCCTTGTGCAACTTTTTGGACAAAATCTCACACACACATGGCTTTTACATTTATTTATAGCATGTGCATTGTTCTGGTCAGGAAAAAGGATTCTCATGGAATCGTGGAACCACAGAAAATTCAGGCTAGAAGAGAGTTTGTGAGCTCCTGCTCACAGCAGGGCCAGCTCTGAATTCAGCCATGGCTGCGCAGGGCTTTGTCTCAGTGGGTGTTGAAAACCTCCACAACTGCAGCCTCTCTGGGCAGCCTGACCCACTGCTGAGCTGTCCTTAAGGTAAAGAAATTTCTCCTTGTATCCAGCATGAACATCTCTTGGCCCCAGTTTGTGGCCATTGTTCCTCCTCCTCCCACCACAGAGCTGAGAAAGACCAGGCTCCATCTCCTTGATAACATCCCTTGAAAGCATTTGGGAAGCTGCTCTGAAAGCCTTTCTCAGATCTTGTCTCTCAGCATGAGACCACAGGGCAAGTTCTCCCACTGTCTCCACCCTGAGAACCCTCTTCTGAACACACTCTAATTTGTTGATGCCTTTCTTGTTATCAGGGGAGAAAAACTAAGCAAAGTATTGTGGATTTGTGTAGAGGATAAATCGCTGCCCGTATCTCCTGGCCCTGGTCCTGTTCATATAGACCAGGGAGCTGCTGGTCCCCTTTGGTGGCTCAGTCTCACCTAGCTGCTCACCATAAATTTCTCAGACCTGTTCCCAGCCTGCCTCTTTGCAACCTGTTTCCAGTATAGGAGCTCTTCTGCCCCAGTCCAGCACTTCATGCTTGTCCTTGTTCAAATTCATACGATTCCTATATGTTCATTCCCCTAACTTGTCCAGGCCTCTTTGGATGTGTCTCTAACTACAACCAAATCAGCTTGTCTCCCCTGAGTTTGGTTTTATCTATACATTTGATGACTGTGTGCTCCACTGCCTCCTCCAACTCATTGGTAATATCAGGCACAGCATCACCAGCTGGGGAAGGGAGGGGACTGTCCCTCTCTGCTCTGCACTGAGGCAGCCTCACCTCAAGCGCAGGGGGCAGTTTTGGGTGCCACAACATAAAAAAGATATAAAGTTATTAGAGAGCATCTAAGGTAGAGCTACGAACATGGTGAAGGTCCTTGAGGGGAAGCCTTATGAGGAGGGGCTGAGGTCACTCGGTCTGTTCAGCTTGGAGAAGAGGAGACTGAGGGGAGACCTCATTGCAGTTACAATTTCTTCATGAGGGGAAATGGAGGGGCAGGCACTGATCTCTTCTCTCTGATGACCAGTGACAGGACCCAAGGGAGCATCATGAAGCTGTGTCAGGAGAGGTTTAGGTTGGATATTAGGACAAGTTTCTTCACCCAGAGGCTGTTTGGGCACTGGAACAGGCTCCCCAGGGGAGTGGTCACAGCACCAAGACTGACAGAGCTCAAGAAGTGTTTGGAAAGTACTCTTAGGCACAGGGTATGACTCTTGGGGCTGTCCTGTGCAGGAGTTGGACTTTGATGATCCTTGAGTGTCCCTTCCAGCTCACAATATTTTATGATTCTATGCGTTATTCTCATTACTTTTTGTCACAAAGGGAGAGACTCCTGTTGTTACAATTAGACGCAGATTCAAATTAAGCTGCTAAAGTCCACATAACCTTCCTGTTACAGTCGGGGTTTTTCAAATAATAACCACAAAATTTCTTGTCTCAGTTTGATGTGAAGTTTATGTTTTGCATATTATTCTTGCTTGACATAAGTACTGCATAGACTGCAGCTCCACTTTTTTTCCAGCAGCCTTTGTTTGAGATGGTTGTAAATATATTAAGCATCTGTGCATTTATACCTTCATCAATTAATAGGAATAACTTTTTAATAAGATTTTTTTCTCAAATTTTCCATTGAGGTTATATGTTTAATACATACCATATCAATGAAAATGGAATTCTTGCTGTAGAGACATTCCCATCCCTTTCTTTCCAGGGATGTGACAGAGCCAAGGTACAGATTTCAACTGTCATTGATAAATACTAATTTCTAACATCTGCTTTAACAATATCTTTATTCCTGAATGAAATTTCCTGTTTGGTGTCTTCTTGTCCTGCTCATGGAGTACTTAGCACAGGTCCAGATAAAACATCTGGATGCACTTCTTTCCTTTCTATTTCTTTTTCCCCCAAGACTGCATTCTGCACATACACATGTGCATATCCAAACAGTAATAAACACACAACTAGAGATTGGTCTTGCACCTCAGCTCTCCAAACAACTCCAGTTCATCAGTGAGATGGAAATAGTATCTATGTTCCTAATGTAGAGAAGCCCAATTTTTATTATTTAATTCATTAATCAAAACTGAATGTTTTGAGAGAAAACAGTTCCTATAGGCACAGGTTGTTGATCCCAGAAGGAAAAATTATATTTAAAACTGGATAAAGACAAGGATTGTTGGTTTCTGTTGGAGGTACTGGCTTTGGTACATTCTTTATCACTGTGCTTAATGAAAAATATTTCAAACTTAATCTGGAGTTCAAAGAGAAAATCCACGCACACAAAAACATGCAAAAGAAAAATAAAAACCTTAGAGTAAGTTAAAAAGTATAAAGTTTTCCAGTAATAACGAGATGCTTCTGGAAAGAGCTCTTCAGATTTCCCTAGGGGCTTCTAGTTGCCAAAGACACACACATTATTTTCTCACTGTTAGTTCTTTATTACAGAGGCAAGAAAGTACCATGTTCTTTGCAGTCACATAAAAAGTGGTATTTTGAGCAAGTAATTTAGATCAGTAAAATGGAGGAAAGAAGGATGCAGAGCTTACATTGATGCAGAATGATCAGAGTGAAAGAGTTGGGCTATGAACCCTTCTGTCAGGTTTCTTAATAAAAAACTCCTGTGAAAACTGATTTAAGGAGGGAAGGAGGAATGAAGAATAAGAAAAACATAGTGCTTGAGCATATGTGCTCCTGCATTACACCTGGTCATGCTTAATCTGCATTGTTTCACATTCATCAAAACAAGACAAGCAGGTGCAAACCGTGGAGTGTTATTTGGGCATCTTGTTGGTTCAGTCCAATCATCAGTTTTCCAAGCAGTAAGCAAAACATTTTCTATAAAACTCTACCATTGGCAAAGCAGTATATTTTTTGTTTGAATTCCCAAATGGGGAAAAGAGATGTCATCCCAGCTGTTCTTTCCCTACTTTACCTTTCAAAAATACAGACTTTTAGTGCTGTAAATGGAGGAGTACATTTTTCAAAGCATTTCCTTAAAACACATTTCTGCCTTCTTCAATTATTATTATTAAGTGGGACTTTCAAAAGCCTCCAGAGAAGTTAGAACAATTGCTTCACAGAGGTTTAATGAAAGCAGTCCTTTTAGTTTATATCTTCATGTCTTTTAACTCTTTCTACATTTAGGGGAGTTTATGATTAAATATATAGTTATAGAAAGTCCTTCAAGTCACATTGTTAGGAGTTACTCATAGAAGAAAGCAATCTGACTGAATTCTGAGTTCTGGAAAATCATATTTTGCTGTCTTGCAGGCATTTATTGTGTTCTATCCTTTACTTTGATTTCTCCCTCTGTAAAAGGAAGATAATGATAGGTAGCTGCTCTGTGTATCTCGCTGGCATGCAGAGGAGACTTTTAATTGCATTTAGATCACTTAATCACTGAAACTGGTGATGAAACTACCATCGACAGTAGTGACTGGACTATGCATAGGAACTGTGTTTCATGGGGTTTGAGAAGCCATTATGAAACATTCCAGCCAGTCCTCTGTTTCAACCTATAAAAAATCACTCTATCTCATCTACTCTTTTAAACCTCATAAAGTAGTCTGTTCTATTAATTAGCTGCCCTTGCAAGCAGCTATTTTCCCCAAATTTCTGTAATTAATCATTTCTGGAACAGTTCAAGTTAATTATAACTTGATGATAAGAAAAATACTTTGTATTTCCAAATACTTTGTAAATACGGTAACAGTTTACCATGTGAAGATTAGTATTGTGTTTCCTTTAACCTTCCCTATTTCTATCTCTCCTGTTCTGTCTTCCTAAGAGGAGTTCCTTGTAAACATCTCTATTAAAAATGTTGACATGGTAATTCTAAGGCAGACAACTAATAAAAAATTATTATTATTTCTCTTATCTTAAATATGGCCCTGGTGATATTTGTCATATCTGTAACAAAGTCATTTTGGCTCAAATACCACACTTGAACAGGTAAAACACCCAGATCAGTCCTTTCACCTCTTCTAGGAGGATTTTCCTGCCTGTTTTAAATTTGGTATTTGCTGGGGACAGGAGACCAGGTTGACTTAAAAGATATAATACTTACCCTATTGAATTACATCACGCTACTTTGAGACCATATCCTCACTTTTAAAATCTCCTTTTAATTCAAAACTTATCCTTCTCAAGCACTTGAATCTTCCCTACTATATAAAAAAATTCTTTATTCGATTACCATAGCCTTTAATACAAATTGCAGTAGTAGTTCCTATGTAGTTCCAGGTCCAAAACATATTTCTGAGGATTCACACAGTAAATCCTCTCCATTTTAGAGGAAGTTTTCGCTGAATTACAGGGAATTTTTTGTTGGAAAGCAGAGACTTGTTAAAGCCAAGGAAACACTGGATGGATACCCCTAATAGGCTCTGTACATGCAATATCCATGGATCTGCAGAAAACTTGTGAGAGAAGATTACTGTGATTTCAGATAAAAAAGCTGGAAAACAACTGATGGCAAGGCTTTTGGGCTACATCAGCACCACTGTGCTGGTTTTGGCTAGGGTAATTTTCTTCACAGTAACTGGTATGGGGCTGTGTTTTCAGTTTGTGCTGAGAACAGGGTTGGTAACACAGGGGTGGTTTCAGTTACTGCTGAACAGTGCTTACACAGAGTTAAGGCCTTTTCTGCCTCTTGTGCTGCCCCACCAGTGAGTGGGCTGGGGGTGCACAAGGAGTTGGGAGGGGACACAGGATGGTTGACCCCAAATAACCAAAGGGACATTCTATAACATATGTCATCAAGCTCAGCATATAGAGCTGGAGGAAGAAACAGGAAGGGGAGGACATTCAGGATGCTGTTTGTCTTCCCAAGTGAGCATTACAAGTGATGGAGTCCTTCTTGCCTGGGAATGGTGAACACCTGCCTGTTCATGGGAGGTGGTGAAGGAATTCCCTGTTTTACTTTGCTTGCATACACAGATTTTGCTTTGCCTATTAACTGGTCTTTATCAGAACACATGAATTTTCTCACTTTTTCTCTTCTGGTTCTCTCCCCCATCTCACCAGGGGGTAGAGAGCAAATGGTTGTGTGGGGCTTAGTTCCTGCCTGGGGTTAAAACACACTTATCACACCAGATGCATGCAATTCACTGATAAGACAATTCCTAAAACACAACAAGCATCCAAAGAGATCTAGTAAGGACAAGGAAAGCAAAGAAATCTCAGTCTCTCACTGATGTGAGAAAGAAGAGAGATCTCTTACGGTTCTTACGGTTTGAAAGCATGTGTCAGATGAAGTATGTGCCTTTGAAAGAAACTCTGCACTTTGGCCTGATAGACATCAACAGAATAAAAAGCAGACTGGGCTGATCAAGGAAAGGCAATATAACAAGTGTTGGTGGTAGCCATCTATGAGTGTTCTATCAGAAAACACAAGCAAAACATAATCCAGAATGCAGCATATGAGAGCCACTATGGTCTACTCCAATAAAATGAAAAATAGCTATAGATATCTTGATCTGTACTTCTAATACGTAAAGGCAACAGAAAAGTTGTGATTGGGGACAAAAATAGAGTATGTTGTAGGCCAATTTGAAAAGGCAATAATATCAATTTTCAGTGGGGAAAAAAAATAAAAAAGAAATCGGTACAATTTAATACATTTTTTTTTTGTATCTCTAAGTTCCATTACACATGAGCAATTTTACTCAATTTTGTCTTCAAAAATAATGGAATCATACATGATAAGTAGTAAATATTTGCACGTTTGAGTTTTTTGTGACATAAAACATAGGAAAACTGTTACCTCTTTTGAAACAAAAAAAGCTAACTAATCATAAGAATTTTTTGTTTTTTGCAATAAACCACATCTTATAGGAAAAAAAAAAAAAAGGTGAAGAGGAAAGGAAAATGTGCTTAAGGATACCCAGACAGATGACCTTTAAGAATGTATTATGGGGAACAACATCTATTTAATATGAAGCATTGCTCAATTTTCTTACAACTCCTCTAGTTTCTTACCTGATCAATCAGAGATATGTTTGGCAGACCACTGACAAATTCAACACTTCATGTGTTTATGTCTCATGCCAAGTATCCTCAGTGAAACTGTAATTAGAAAACAAATTTAGGAGGCCGAGATCCAAGTCCACAAAGATGGCATGTAACATCTTATTTAAATGTCTAATTCCTCTTGAGAAGCACTCAGACATGATTGCCATGACAATGAGTATTGTCTCTTTTATTTTCAATTGATATATGATAAGGTCTTTGTAGTGCAATGACATTTGATATAAATATTTCTAGGAAAAGTCTAGCACAGCATAGCTAAGGCAATTTAGTTCGCATAAAACCTTTTCTCCAACATGGCATTGTATTTCCCAAGATAGTTTGGTGTCTTCTAGGTAAGATATTTCTGTGCCACACACCATTTATTAGAAAATTGTGATAGCACAAGGTAAGAAAATAAAGACAAACCAGAAAAAGTATAAATGGCATATTTAAAATATTCTGAATAGCTCAGTGAAACAAAATATGTGTCGTTTAATAGAAATAAAATACTTCTGCATTTTGAAAGATTACTCTTTTTCTTCTTTTTAATTAATTCCAAAAGCAGAAAGATTTGTTTGAGAAACACAGCTGTGTGAAAGTTGTGATTTAGAGCAAAAGTAGAAGATTAGGTGTTGGATGAATAAGGGAGCTGGTACCTTTTCCCGAAAAGAGTAGTACTACCCTTTTTTTCTCTCTTACTAAGGTTTCATATCCCAATTTCTTGCACACATTATCCACATACATACATATTTTCATAAGTAGAGATTGTATTTTACCCATGTTCTTAATTTTTTAAGCATTGAAAAGGGAATTTACTTTGTTTTTCAGGCTTTGTTTTTTTCTGAAAATTAAGAGCAATATTTATAATGCTTCTGAAATATAATTCTGCCAGACATCAAAATTTCATTATTGTTTGGAACTTGAAGACTAGTTTTCTGCCCAGTCTTTTAGAACTTTCATGACTTCCCTGTCCTTTGAGCCAAACGTTGCACGTATCTGTCTACATTACTTTCCTATTCAAATTACTTTGTAGAGCTGTTTATAAAAACGGATTTTTGGAAAGTCCCTATGTGCAGCTGGACTTGTTCTGATTTTTTCTCTGCTTGCCCTATGCACAAAGATACTGAGAAAATGATATTTAGAACTTGATTAAGTTGACACAGGCTAGTCATATTAGTCTCCTGTAATTTTAGGGGATGTTAGGGATCCTGGTAAGAACATTTAAATGCAGAACAACTCAAAAAAGAAATAAAAGTAGAAATAGAAAAAATAAGGAATGTAGCACAACTGTAAAAAAGTCTTCCAAAAAACAGCCATTCAGCAGGAAAGAGATATCCATAATACAGCTTTGGTTTTCAGCCCCCAGCTTAAGTTACACTGATCTGGGAAGAGATAAAGAGTCTCCAACATGGAGTTTCCAGGCGGTTTCAGAAGAATTATCTCACTGTCTCTCACGATGGTACACCTTTCTCTCTCTTGTGAATTTACTTCACTGCAAGTGGTGAAGGATGATAGTCTGAGTTAACATGCACCACTTCTAGTTTTGCTGGTTCCTTGAGTGTGTCTTTTTCTCCTGTGGCATATCAATTCCTCACCACTGATTAGGCAACATAGGCAGGGTGCTGAAAAGGAATGTGGATATGTGATGTCTCATATCCCTTATATAACAGGGAAAAGAGCCAATGGAATCTCGAATGTATGCTTAGTGCATTACGTAATGAAGAAACCAACTATTGCCCTCTAAAGGCATAATTAAAGAGTTAAACTAGATGTGTAGACAGACATTAACATTAGAAAGATCTAGAGCAACTGGTTATTAGCATACACCAAAAAGAAAGGCGAAGAGGTGAAAAACTTAATCTGAAATTCTTTTCTAACATTCTTAGCTCATAATATGAACTGCTAACACATCATGTGTCTAGTTGACAAGGTGGTGTTAGGTCAGAAGTTGGATTCAATGATCTCAAAGGTCTTTTCTGACCTAGTTAATTCTGTGATCCTGTGATCACGCACTCAAACATTTAATCCCAGTTATTAACAACTCTAGTGTGAAATGGCAAGTGGTCAACCTCTCACAAGTTTGGAAGAGACAGTTATCCTGTTGATCCAGAATAATGAAATACAACAGGAACAGCAACATTTCCCATAGGAAGGAGAGTTTAGCTTAAGTATTCATTCTCTGCCGTCTTTTAGTCAATGTTTATTTGCAAATATTTGAATCACCCTTCTAATATTCAATAATATATTCAAAATGCAAGTATAAAATTGCACTACCCATGTAAATTGTCTAGCTACAACAAGATGGGATCATGTGTCATTAAGCATAAAGCAGTTTTATGGTAGTTTAAACAGCAGGTATTTTTTCACTTGCGGAGACATTAGTTTTCAAAAACGTAGATTAAAGAATAACCATTAAAAAGCTTAGCTATTCTTTGATAGTAAGAATAGTATATTTCTTTGAAAAAAAAAATCCCTAAAAGAGGAAGGGGGTTGTAGGCTGAATATACACATTAGGACATTATGAAAGGGTTTGTAAGAGAAAATTAAATAGAAAGATAAACAAAAATACAAATCTAGCATATGAAGACATCTGGAGTGAATATATCATGAAGTCTTATTACAGGGAGAACTGAGGATTTAGAAGAACCAAGATGGGATGAGCTGGAAGGCCATAGAAAAGAAGAACATAAAGGAAAAACACAGTGTTACACTGGTACCATAACATACAGTGCGAATTAGAAATTCAAAGAATCAGAAAAATACAAGTAGTTGATGGTAAAACAATTATAAATATTTCACTGTATTACATGCTCCCTGAAATATGTTTCTGTTGTAGTATTTTCAGTAAAAGGCTGTGATGATGATCACCTGTCAATGATGATAATTTATTCAAACCACAGTAATAGTGATGTAAACTAAATAGTTATATAACGGTCATTTAAAAAATAAATTACTTAGAACAAGTTTTGGCCAGAAGACTAAGGGAAGGTGAGGGGAGACACAGCACTGACTTTCTAATGCATCCAAAACAATTCCCTTTTTCCTCAGAACCAGAAGCGATAAAAGCAGAGCTGTTTTCTTGGCGTGTTTTCTCCATCTTCCTTACTGTCTAAATAACATGATGGTCAAAGTGTGCCTTACCCCTATTGAAGACTACAATGGGTCAAGACTTCCTGGGCAAGTTTTACTATTCCTTCACAGAATAAGAAAAGGAAGACCAGGGATTTTAGGGACGCTGGGACAAAATGAAGCAGAAAAGAACATCTCTTTAAATTTTTAACAATTAAGTAGGTAAAAGCCATCACTTTCTGCAAAGAAATAAACAAATGTTGGAACGATCTAACATTTCATTTTGAAAAGCGGAAAAAAGTTCTACTTTCCGGAAAAAATATTTTTGTTTAAGGTAGATTTATAAGGACCATCAAATTCAGTACAGTATGCCTTATTAATGGCCTCTAAGCCAACCCTCAGATAGTCATAAGTTTACAGCATTACCCAAGATATATTTAAGGAAAAAAAAATGCTTGACACCAGAGGAAAGGTTAGCACTACACTGCAGGGATTCTAATTCTTGGTTTCATTAAGGAATTAAATTAGAGCGGAACTTTTACCCTTTCCTCCTCTCCTCATCACAAAAAGGAATGTTAACCTCAAACAGACCTGCTGCTCATCTTCAGTATTTTGAAACCTTTTCTTCACAGCAAGGGCAAAGGCCTCTGCATTGATATTCTGAAGGGAATCTGCATGACGTTGTTAGGAATGGGCAAATGATCTGAAAGTCCCTACACAGCCAATATAATTCTGATTAAAGCTTGGCATTTGTTTTCTTGCTCCTTGGAGCAGATAGCATGCTGCCTGGAATTAGAAATATGAAAGGCAGAGGAACTTCCTACTGTGCACAGAGAGTATTTTTTCCTCCTCACTTTCAAAGTGCAGCTAAGTTTGAATACTTGTTGTTGTTGTTTTTCTGGCAAATCATTAAAATAAGGTCATCCTTGTTTTCCATCCAGAATGAGATTTGCTGTGTCTCACACATTTCCCTCCAGAATTACTGAGAAAGATCTTGCTCTACTAGCTTCCTCACTGATACTTCACCTCTAGCATTTTAAAATATAAAAATCATGATTTAGTTCTTCAAGCAAAGAGATTTATACAACTTTTGAGTGAACCTCATATGTATGATAATAGATTTCTTTTAAATATCTAATGTAAAATCCTACACCTTTGAAGGAAAGCTCTTATTTGAGTGTGTTCATATTCACTTACTAGCATCAAATACATTTGTAGCCACATTTTAAACATTGACTTAATGAATTGATTTATTCTTACTTAAATGCCCCTGTCAAGAACCTTGGGTGCAGACTAGTTTTGTCCAAAATGGTCCCTAAATGGTGCAGAAAAGATGTTCAAGAGCAATACTAATTCACTTGAAGTCAGTGGTAGAACCATCATCAGTCTTCAAGAGCTCAGGATTTCAGTTTTTCTTTACATTATATGTGTATATTATTTAAATCAATTTCAGTTGACTTTTAATTTGTACCATACTTCAATGAAAATATTTACAGTACAGTTTCACAGAAAGCCATTGACAAAAATCAAGCAGTAAAACTTACAGAACTGCCATAAATTATTTTTTTTTGTGGTTTATGAAAGTTACAGACAGTTTTTCTGATAAGAAATGTTTGGTCACCTCAATTTTTGTTCATTTATTTATTCAGAAATTATAGATTTTGGCTGTACCAGTTCCCATTCAAAAACAGGGCAGAGTATCAGTGGATAAAATGGCAATGCTTTGTTGATAGCAATAAAGCTGAACTGCTGCAGGAAAATGAGCACAGTCTCCAGAAAACTCATTAAATGAGATTGAGGTGTTCCCAGATGATCTAATTTTTTCTTGATCAGTCCCAGTCAAATGATTCAGGGCCTGGACCAATAGGTTCTCCTGTTTCTCCTCCATAAAGGGGCCAGTTATGTCTCTTATTTTGCCCCAAGGATCCAAGGGCATGCACAAAATTTAAAAGAAAACTTAAACTGTCCAGAGATACAAGAAATAACTGAGGGAAATTATTGAGCCTTCCAACAAAACAGTTTGAAACATTTAGTTTACATTAAAGATGTGCACCAGGTTAACTATAAAAGGGAGGGACTACATCCCATCCCTCTCTTTTTTTTCCTCTGGCTCTCTTTCTTCTCTCTCTCTTTCTCCTGTCTTTCTCTTTTATTTTCTTTGTTTGCCCCAGCTCTGGACCATCCATGTGGCAGAACGAATGTGGGACTTGAAGACTGGTGATACTCTGTGTTTTCTTCCCTTTCTTTGTCTGGGCTAAGCACAGCTACCATATTCCATACTGAACTTGGCTCTGGGACTGGGAGGCTTCTGTAATGGTGTGTTATGTGCCAGCACCTTTGAGGAGTCTGTTGTGGGAGTTGAGAAGTGTATTGTACAAAATTAAGGGCTTGTTAGTCAACACATTTTGTGGAAATGTATTATAAGAACTTAAGGGCATGTTAGCCAATGCCCTTTGAGTCAAAACAGTGGGCTGGTTGCCCAAATTATAGCAACTGTACAATGAAAGCATAAGAGTTCCCTGACACGTGTTTGTTCAGCATGACTAAAATTCATAAAGAACATCACACCCCCTACCAGTGGGTCATGACATTCAGGCTCTCTTTTGTTTGTAAACAAGTTTTGTTATGTAGGAACTATGTCTCAGGAAAATTGTTGGACTATTTTCTGAACAAAGTTTAGATTTCAAGTTTTAGTATTATTATTTTTGCAGTTATGCCTTTATCATAGATAAAAATACTTACTTTTACCTTGAGTTAATGTGCTAAGTACAGTACTTTTTCTGTTTAGATAAGATTCCACAAAAAGAAGGTTGTTTTAGCTTATCTGCCTATACTTTGGAGCAACATTACCAAACTGCAAAGCAGCTAAGAGTCCAGAAATAATAAGTGACATACTTCTTTCTGAAGTTTGTGCAATGCACAAAGTATTTCAGAGACTACTGTAATGATAGTTTTGATTAAGGTAATGTGAGCTCTGAACATCTTGCTCAGAAGTGAGCAAGAGCTGCATGCTTATCTGACATGTCAGATTATTTTCAGTTTTTAAGAGGAAGTGCATTATGGTGATCTAGTCCAAAATCTTACCTAATACAAACCTTAGCCATTCCTACTTTGTAGCTACATGATGTGTACTGCCAACTTTTATGTTAAGAAAAGATCCATCCCTAGGAAGTAAATGGTCTTGTGCTTGTCCACATTTTCATCCTTCTTGACAATTTTATTTTTTTCAACAAGGTTAATCCCAGTCTGTTGAATTATCTCTGGCACCCATTAAAATCATCTTCATTTAAGCTGGTTTTTTTTTTTTTTCATAGCTTATTTCCATCAAGTATCCATTGGACCACTGGAACAAAATTCTTGTGAAGATCAGTGACAAGTAGCGTTCCTTTGGGGTCAGTTTTAGTACCTATGTTGTTTGACGTTGTTGACATGGACACTGGGATTCAAACCGTCCTCAGCAAGTTGGTCAAGGACAGCACACTGTGTGGTGGCAGTCAGCACACTGGAGGCAAGGGATGTCATCCAAAGGGACCTAGACAGGCTTGAGACGCGGGCCTGTGTGAACCTCATGAAGTTCACATGCCAAGTTCAACATCCTGCACCTGGGTCAGGGCGAGCCCAGGCACAAATAAGGCTGGATGGAGAATGAATCAAGAGCAGCCCTGCCAAGAAGCTCTTGGTGGTGTTCATGGATGAGAGGCTGGACATACAATGTGCACTCACCAACTGTGTCCTGGGCTTCATGCAAAGCAGAGTGGGCAACAGGGCAAGGGAGGGGATTCTGCCCCTCTGCTCTGCTCTGGTGAGACCCCACCTGGAGTGCTCCGGGTTCCCAGCACAGGGATGACATTGACATGTCGGAGCAAATCCAGAGGATGGCCAGAGAAGATCAGAGGACTGGAGCACCTCTCCTATAAATACAGGCTGAGAGAGTTGGGATTTTTCAAATAGAAGGCTCCAGAGAGACCTTATAGCAGCCTTCCAGTAAGTAAGGGAGGCTACAAGAGAGCTGGAAAAGGACTTTTTGCAAGGGTATGTAGTGACAGGACAAAAAACACTGGCTTTCAGCTGAAAGAGGGTAAGTTCAGACTAAATATTAAGGAGAAATTCTTTACTGTGAGGATGGTGAGGCACTAGAACAAGTTGCCCAGAGAAGCTGTGAATATCCCATCCCTGGAAGTGTTCAAGACCAGGTTGGATGGGGATTTGAGTGCCCTGGTCTAGTGAAAGGTGTCCCTGTCCATGACAGAGGGATTGGAATTAGATGATCATTAATGTCCCTTGCAACCCAAACTGTTCTGTAGTTCTGATGCTACAAAAGTACTCAGTGACCAAGTCCTTCGGAGAGCTCTCAGACATGCATCTGGTATGTACCTGGACATATGCCAAACTTTTTATGAACATAATTCTTACACTGAAAAAAAAAAAACAAAAAAACAAAAAAACAAAAAAAAAAAAAAAAAAAAGGATTTATTTCCCAGTACACTATCTGCTTACTTAAAAGCAGATAAAAAGGCAAAGAGGTTTATTGGGATAGACACCGAAGCTGAGAAGGACAAGTTTCTGCTTGTGTGGCTGTTAATAGCCTCTGGCATGACAGCTGCAAAGTTAATTAATTCACCAACCTATGTCTTGCTTTCCTTATAAGGGATATCTAAGTCCTGTGTAAAATGGTCTTACCATTATGTGAGAAAAAAGGATGGTGATGAAATCTTCAGTTAAGCATTTCCTGTATTTTCCTGCTCTATCTTCTTCTGAAAACTTTCTTTTCTAATTATTATTTGAGAAATTTCTTTAAATTTCACAAAACAATGTAATTACTACAACTCAGCTATTATTTTTTACTAAGCGCTGAGAAAGCTGGTTTGCTACTACAATATAAACACAATTTTAAAAGCTTTTGTCTTTACAGGCAGAAGTAAATTTTCTTCTCTGTCATTTAAAACAGAATTTAAAAATTACTCTGATCACTTGGGTTTATTTAACACCATTGAAGTTTAAGCAAAACTTCCTAATTATTTTGTTGATATTTTCTTAGTACATCACTGATACTATTTCCTGACAACATTAGCAAGCATGTAGTAATGATGACATTGTGTTTGGCAACTGAAGCCTTCAGCATCCTTTGTTATCACCATGTACACAAGTGATTTACAAGATTTTCTTGCGCAATAAACCAAACCATTGCCATCTGCTTGGGAGACTGGCAGCTTGGAAGATATCTTCCACAGCAATTCTGCTTAATAGAGACTGTCTCCTGAAAAAGCATGATTGAGGGAGGGTGAGTAAATGAAGAAATCAATAGTCTTTTTACCCTGAGTATCTTGATTTATATAAATCTGCTCATTTAACCTGTAATAAATTAAAAATTAACTTTGGAGTAAACAAGGGGGAACTTTTTTACAAAGAGAATGATTTCTGAAATAAACTTTAATAATAAATTTAACTCTAAAAAAACTACTGGTTAAAACTATAACTCTTATAGGATTATCAAGAGTAAAATTTTATTGTCTCTTTTCTTCTTGAAGAAAATTGCAGAAAACATGATAATAAGTGATTCGTATAATTATTATCCACATACTGAAATATATTGGCAGGTCCCATGCATTTTATTCCTTCACTGTTACTGAGTTGGCCTAAAATACACACAGGTTTCTCCTAAACACTCTGTCTGATTTCCCATTTTCACCCTGTGTGTTATGGGTCCTCTTCCGTAGTGGCACTAGTTACATGGTCACGATTTGTTAATAGAATTTAAAATAGGGAATTTTCAACTCAACATAAAGAAGAGAAAAATAAAAAAATCCCTTGAATTTTCTTGACTTGAACAGTAAAAATATATTCCTCAAAATAGATGTAAAAGCCAGAAAACTGAGATTAATCAAACTCCAGTAAACTATAGACAACTTTTAATGCATATCAGTAAAATGCCAGCTAATAACTAGTTTTTACCACAGTGTCCTTTGCAATGGTAGATCTTATGTTCCCATACGATGCCGTCACAAAAACACCATGAAAGAAACTTTAGACCACTCACAATAAAAAACAAAGGTAACACAACTTTTTTTTTCTCAGTCATAGCTATCTGAATTTTATTTGAATTTAGTCCCAAAGGAGAGGAAAAAAATAAAGAAAAAAGGAAAAAAATCACAAGTCATCCTAATTTTTATGGAATAACTTTCACAATGGTCAAAATGGTATTTCAATGCTTCAACTAAACCAACAGAATGATTGTGGCTGACACACATCATTGTCTGGCTTTCTTTCTGGAAGATGCATAATGGGTCTTGATGTGATTTTAGACAAGTATAAGTACATTGACTGAGACAATGTTCATTAATATAATTTACGCAAAGAAAAGAAAACAGCATCTAACGAAAAAATAAAGTCCTACATTATAGACATAAGGATATCTTCATTAACTGTGTAAATACCATAGCAACAACAATAACCCACTGCTTTGAATGTTTTGTTCAAAGTACATTTCTCATAAAAACTAAAATTTTGTTTTGCTTTTTAGCATACAAAATCATTCTGCCAAAATAACAGGATTTCAGTTGAGGATGGTTGGTTGTAGCTAGAAAAATAAAAGTAGCCCCTCCAGAAAGGGGACCAATGTCTCCTCTAAAGTACAGCTGAAAAAAAAAATAAAATTTGTCATGAAATTCCAGGTTTTATGGTTGATGTACATTACGTTAATAGAGCTGAGAGTTGATCTTAAAAACTGATGTCCCAACACGATACCAGTACATCTCTTAGAGCAAATACTGCTCCGTGGTAAGAGAATTCAAACTGGATTTTGACATCTGCAAAAGGACAAGCCCATGATGCAAGATCAAATAGTAGTTTCATATCATTATCCTGGATTGTTAGGGAAGCGAATGTGGTGTTTGTTGCTTTTGCATAACACCTCTAATTTTCTTCATGGCAGTTGACATGAACCACATGAGTCTCACACTAATTCCATTATGGTTTACATTCTCTTCCCCTAACTCAATTTCTCAGGGTTAACGCACCTCCAAAGAAAAGTCATTTTCCCATTTGCCTTCCTCTTATCTCACTGAAACCTTTATTAAATGAGCTTCCTGAAATATAAGAGACTATTTTTGTAATAGGTTTAGTTATTTTTCCCTGAAAAAAAAAATTCAAGAGCAGTTTTTGACGAGGAAGAGCTTATATCCGAAACCTAAAACCAATTAAACACTGTCATCAAAATGAATATTCCTCTAGTAATTTTTTCATGCACTGAAAAAAATTATTATGTTTTGTTAAATAGTGTTTAACAGTGCAACTTCTAAGCCCCACTATCACACTTTCTTTCACTCCTTTCGGAAAAATGTACATTCCTCTTGAATTGATTGAAAAGATTATTTCCACACTGTTCAGGAAGTACACACCCTTATTCAAGTGGAGAAGAACATATGTGGACCCACAGTGCACAAGACTGAGATCTCTGGAGTCTTTTCCTGAGTAGAGAGTCTTCAAGCAGATGGCTAAATACTTTCCTCTGTTGGAGCCTACAGAACCAAATCTCTGGTTCTGAGCACTATCAGCCTCAGTTAAACCTTCTTTTTCTTTTGAAACACTGGCAAGGTGTTCAGTAGCTTGAAAACACTTTTTATAGCAGGAGGAAGATAGGTAAACTTAATACAAACCATCAGCAGATTAAATTAAAATAAGAGTATCAGGTATTAATCTCCCACATGCTGTTCTCAGAGAAAAAAAAAAAAGAAAAAAAGAAAAAGTAAGTTTGTGCAAACACATTCAACTGGAAGTAGAACGTATTTTGATCCTTATGGTAGAACTTTATTCCCTATTAGCACTGAAGTGTCCTGTCAAATGCCAAGGGACAGTTATGAAAAATGATATTTCATATAGCAATGTCTAACAGCCTATAAAATAATACTATGGCACAACACAGGGAGTATGTTATTAAAGGTGCTCCAGTCACTGACAGCTTGAAAATAAATTTACTGAGGTTTGTGATACTTTAATTTTATTTAAAAGAGCACTAGAAAAAATAAGCACCTTGCCAGATGTTCATTATCAAAGCAACTGAGCTCTGTTTTGGCTGAGCTTTGCAGTTCTTGCAAGACAACATCAAGATGCCATCTCTTGCAGGGCAGCAGATGAAATCAGGTCTTGAGCACAGAGGGAGCACAATTTACTCTAAATATTTTTATCAGCCTCAGCAAAAGCTTTGTTTCATAAAGGATAAAAAAAAGTCTTCCTTTGCAAACAAAGATGTTAATAACATTACATGATAAATGCTTGCCTTCCTCTAAACATTAAGCCATTTTCTGTGCAGGCGTTGCAGAAACTGTAAACTGAGTTAGAGAACAATTTTCCATGTCTTTGATATAGCAACTATTAAGGAACACTCAAAGAGTGCACAGAGCTGCAAAGGAGAAGCTAACATGGCCACTGTATATTTGGAAAACTATATAGGTGATCTGGGTGGAAAGGGGAAGGAGGATAAACCTTTATGTCTATTTATTCTCGCTTACCACAGTGATAGGGTGGATGATTTGGTTTGTTTTCTTCATTCTGTTCTCCTGAGGTAAGGAGATGTGTGTGAAAGAAAATCACTGGAAAAGCAGTCAGAAATCTATTCTGAACTGGGTATAAGGAGTCCAAAAATATTACTAAAAGCAGTTAGAAAGTAAAAAATGTTTTCACTCTAATCTATTCTCCTGGGAACACACTTGAACAGACTCAGAAAGTAAACGATCTAGAAAAAAACATAAGCAGTAAGATAGCATACATTTTGATTCTTTCCTTATTTTAAAACAATAAACAATAGTTTTCATTTAATTTTAAATTTATGGTAACCCCTGTTTAGATTCCAAAAGTTATTATTTTAAAAAAATGTTTTTAATTTTTACATTTTGCAACTTGTCATATGTAAAGTGTTGTGTTCAAGCCTGTAAGTGTTTATTTATGCATTAGAGTAATTTTACCTGCATTAATAAATTTGTTGACTGAAAATAGTAGATGGGAATTTTGATGAAACTCCTCACACTAGGAAAGCTATTCACTTGCCCAAATATTTAGGGATTCAGCTTTCCAGCTATCTGAAAAATATATTGAAACATTGAGATACAATGAAAGTAAATAACTACAATGAGAAAATAAATACATTCCCTGAAAAAAACCCGAACAAACAAACCCACAGTTTATGTGAGAGAGAGAATGTTAATGAAAAAAAAATCCCAATGCTTTCCTTCATACTGTTTTAACACAGTGTGAGCATTTATCGTCTCATATTTTACATGTTATCTTTTTTACTGTAGAATTGGAAATAAATACCAGTATTTAATATTTGTTATAGCAAGTGATCATCAAGCACAGACTGGATCCCACAGGTCCCTGAAAATCTTGGTTTTTGATACTTAAATAGTCCAAAATTAAAATCCATTTGAAGTAGCCGACATTATATACCATCTTATTCTAGATTTGTTCCAGATTCTCACAGTTTGGTAGATTTAAAGCATGTGCTGCAACATTGCCTCTTAAACAGTGTTAGGAAGAACAAACTTCCACCTGCAGAGACATCAATGATAAACTGCATGTGTATAGTATTTCTGAAGAAGATAGGATGAATTTAAATAAAAAAATATTCAGACATCCAAATGCTGAAGGGAATATACTGCACAGGGGTTGGGCAAGAAAGAGAGCATAGAGGCAGGTTTTTTCACCTCCAGACTGGCTCTGCGTGCTGGTAGTGCTGCAATAACTTCACAGCCGACTAAAAGTGACTGAATGGCTGCCTTTGGAAGTCTCAGCCTTATGGCTGCCTGCAGCTTCCTACTTCAAATATCAGGTCAAATATTTATAGGTATGGAAAAAGAACTTTGCTGTTAGGAAAATGCCTGAACGAAGTAGAAATTGCACTAACTTGAATCAGACTTTAAATTTTTTTCCCATCTAGTGCAAGGTGGAATGCAGAGAGCAAACATATGCAGGGTGTTCCTGTTAGACAAGGGAAGAAAAACCCGATCAGCAAGAAAAAATGGGTAAAATTTGGGAGTTGTAATGGACAAGAAAGAATGAAAAGGAAGAGACAAAGAGAAAAGGACTTCATGGTCTTCCTTGAGACTTGACAATGACAGAGATGCTACAAAAAGCATGAGGGCATTACAGAGTGCTGCAGAGGTATTTGTTGTTCTGTCAGATTAGAAATAGAAATAACTCATAGTCTGAGACTGAGGGAAACTTACATAAGACTTCAGTCTAAAAGTTGACTTCTGTAAGATTTAAGAGCAAAGGGAGGAAATGAGTAATACAGAAATATGTTGGGCTGTGTCAGTTTTCTCCCATTCAAATATTTTTATAAACTTTGCTAACACCTCTTTTAAAAATCCATTTAAAAGTACAGAACTTGAAATATGTTTTGTACTGCTAGCTGTTCACTGCACTTGGAAGATGAGGAGGGGATTACAATGGACTGTGACTGTGCCATGATATGGGCTGTAACTGCCTGCCCAAAAATCTTCTCCATGTGGTGACTGTACCATTAGCCAGCTGGCAGACCTTAGATCAGCTCCTGGACTTAATTTCCCTGTCACAGAAACAGGGCAGAAATCCTTTCAGAATAGGGAGCTTCTGTTGTTAGGACCGTAATTAGCAAGATGACCCTCTGTGTTTAAAGCCATCTACTGAACTAATTCCTCAAAACCTTGCCATTTGCTTAGAAAGAAAATGATGGGGTAAAATAAAAACATCATGACCTTCTTCCTCTCTCTTCCCCAGGTAATGTGAAAGAATTCCTCCCCACTAGTTATGTCTTTTGAACAATTTTGAAAGAATGAATGGAGAATTAGAAACATTTTCATGCTTCATTTCAGCATATTTAAGGTGTTTCTGTGTTTGTGATGTGTTCACATGCATTGACAGCAGAGCAGGTGGATCACATCAGTCTCTGACATTTCAGTGGCTGTGAATATTCCACTCCTTGGATATATGGCACTTGTTAGATCTGATTCTGCATGCATGTTTCAGGTCTAACATAGTGCTGTGGTTTTAAATCCTTACTTTCTTGTTTGCTTACAAATGTGAAAAAACTCCATCCTTTAGCCATTTTTCACCTTTTACTGCCATTTAGAATAGCCCTATTTTTCCCTTTATAAAAGTCCTTCACTCATTTCAATCATCACTGTGGGTATTTTATATAATCAAATGCCATAATTATATGATAATTTTCCAATACAGTAAGATTGTATTTTTGGATGAAACCAAACCACAGCAGTTTGGGGGAAGCAATCTCAGTCTGTCTTCCTATAAGAGCTGGGTTCACCACTTCTCTTTGAGTACTCCTCTGGGACCTCAGAGGGAAATGTTGTTTTTCACAGCAGTGGTGGTGGAACTGGAAATTTATTTCTACTGCCATCCTTACAATGCTCTTCTACAAGATACTAGATAAAAAAACCACCTTTTTCTTAGCTGCTTTGGGATCAAAATGAGGAAGAATTTTTAATTTCTTTTGCAGCTAAGTGACCCGGCCCTTACCTCAAAAGCTCACTAAAGATATAGCAAAAAAAGAAGACATACAGATATTTTCACCTCTTATATCAGTGGAAGTTTACTTTGTCCTTCAGGTAACTCTCTAACCTTGGAGCTGGAGCAGTTCTGAAATTTATTTAGAAGTTCAGAGCAGTTGTGTAATCAAGGTGCCTTGTTACCACCTCTGAAATGGAGCGCTTGAGATCTGGGCTCCTGAGGGCAGCTACACAGATATTAGCTCATACCGCTCAAGGGGCAGTATTTCTCCCTGCCTTAACTTGTGCGCTGCAATTTTCTGTTCTTGGTTTCCAAGCTAATTCTTGCTGGTGTGAAATTCAACTGAAAAGACATATATTGTGCCTCAAACTGTTCTGCAACTCTGTTTTAATTGCAATTAGGACACGTTTCTCCTAATTAAAGCTTTTGACCGCTTAAGTCAAAGGGTTGTTTAGGGAATTTAGTTTTCCATATTCCATTTCATTCATCAAAATGCAGTTTATAAATATTTTTATAAATGTGCAAAATCTGTGCCTTTTTAGACTTTGGCAGTGTGGTCCAATTTCTTTATGAACTTTGAAACAGACAACAGTCCATGTTTAAAACTTCATTTAAAAAAAAAGTTCAGTAGAAATAAGCTTTTTAAAGTTTTATTGGTGTCTCTGTTTTATATTAATTGTGTTGCATGTCCCCAGGTAATTTCACAAAGGGCATTTTAGAAAGGCAAATTCAGCTGATGGATGAATTTCTCTGCAGAGGTTTATTAACATTTTTGTCAATTTATCCCATTAAATACAGCAACATCCCTAGGTGGTAATGAAGTGCAATAGCAGCAGAGGCTTCACACAATGATAGCAAACAGATTCCAATAATTTTCTCAGTAGTCTCCTCACAGCACAAGTGAAATGCTGAGCTTTACAAGTATGGCTGGGTAAGTAAAGAAACCCCACACAGATAAAACCCAAAATATATATTTATGAATGTTAATTTAAAGTGAGCGTACCTCATTATGTCCTCAAACTTCAGCAGCAGCCTCGGGCGTGGAATTAAGAGGAATTAATAGTATTGACAGCAATATTTCCCCCAGTAAAGCAAACATGTCAGAAATTTGTGTAAATATATGTAAAGGCTGACAAATGAGGCATATGTAGCAGAACTTGACCCTGAAATCTCACTTTATCTAAAAGAAGGAATAAAACACAGAACCACTCCACACTCCCATGCCCATGAATGCCAGTGAAACGGTTCCTCTTGATTTCAGCAGGCAGTGCAATGGGATATCAAAAAAAAGCTTGAAATTCATATTTTGACTACTAAATATTTACAGCAATGAGCTTATGAATAAGTTACATTTCTTCACAGGGATTTTTCAGCAAACAGCTTCAAATAATTAATTTGAGAAACTGCAATTTATCTTTTTTCAGAAATATCTCAAAAAAGGAAAAAAATCACTGAATAAATTATTAATTGCAAACTACTCCCTCCTATGACAGTGACTCTCCATTTCTTACATCACATTATATTTACTTTTACTGCATTACCATGGTTTTCTCCTATAACAAAAACATAAGGGCTCATAAGATTCTAAGAAATATTATGAATGTTACATTAAAGAATATATATTAAAATTTTATAAAAAC
>VZRQ01011253.1:604014-629341 GCA_013397975.1 Machaerirhynchus nigripectus | reverse complement strand
ATAATATAAATATAATAATAAATACATCTGAAGTTACATTGTAGAGGGCAAAAAAATTGCCTATGACATGGAACAAAGTACTTTAAACATATTCTTTCCACATTATCACCTGTAACTTGTGAATTAGTTCTACTTATCTACCCATATGCAGTAAAAATTACTTGACTTTTGGTACTTATCATCCTAACAAGGTTATAACTGCTCTCTGTCTCCTGCCAGGCCTGTGTCTGCCTTGTGTATCATTATGGTTTCCATCAAACAGTGGGCAAAGTGAGTCCTTCAGAAACTCTTTCATGTTTGCTTGTTTGTTTGCTTGCTTGCTTGCTTTAAACAATGACAGACGAAACAGAAATGAGGTGACTGGTGATGAATAACATAAAA
The DNA here is from genome assembly GCA_013397975.1 of Machaerirhynchus nigripectus. NCBI lineage: Eukaryota > Metazoa > Chordata > Aves > Passeriformes > Dicruridae > Machaerirhynchus > Machaerirhynchus nigripectus. Next base: position 628,960 of record VZRQ01011253.1, on the reverse strand, counting down.
TGCAGAAATGAGAAAATCTGCCACATACTGAAGCATCTTCAGTATTCACTTCTCCCTTTGAATATGTATATCCACCCCTTCTCAGAAATATTATTGCATCGAAGTGTGTCATTTTTCCTTTATTTGTTGTTTTTCTAAGGTTGCCAGAGAGAAAAAGACAGCTGATTTTTCTAATTGCAAGTTGTCTTTACCAGCAATGGAAAAAATCCACTCTCAGTTTCCAAACATAAAAAATTCTGGTCCTTTTTTTGTTTTCTTCCTTGAGAATGAGTCATCAAATACGCACCTTTTTTTTCCTTCATCAGAAGAGAATGATTTCATCCCAGGCTGAATCTGTAGCCATAGATTTCTCAAATAAACCAGTGCTCATTTGTATACATATTTGTTTTTCCTGGTTACAAAATAAACACTAGTTACTGAAAAGTAATTGCTAGTTCTTTTAATTATCAGTTCAGAACTATCTCCAGCAGACAGTAAGCAAATCCATGTGGCTGTTATTTAAAAGATGACTGTTCAAGGTTTAACAGTTAATAGTCGTATTAACCTTTAACAAAATACCTTATTATTTTGGGCCTTAACACCAATCCACCAATCACAGAATTCCATCACATAAAATCTCACTGAACAAGCTATCAAGAGCCCAAAACTATGACTCATTTAGATGATTTTTAAATATTTGAAGTTAAAAAAATATTTGCATCCTTGGGTTTAGGTACAGTGTTAGTTAATTCCCTGGGATACAATTGCAATAATGATGCTGCACTGTAGTGCGTTTGTTTTTACCTTCTATTTCCCTATAATGGCCTGGATTTCCAACTCGGGTCAAATACTTATGTCTATTCATTCACATAATACAGTAAACACTCCCACACTGGAAATCAGGTTTTTTAAATCAGTTCAACATTTAATGAAAGCTAACAAATAGAGAACATTAATAAACTCTTACTTGTTTATTTGTTTATTTATTTTTAATTTAAGACTGGATCCAAAGACCAAGACAGTCAGTAGGAACAGACTTTTGATAAATTTCTGTAAGTTTCTGCCCTGGAAAAATCCTAATTAGCTAGTTGGACAATAAATATATCTTGATGTATATTTTAGCAGTGAGGATGCTAAGTATTCATGAGATAAATAATATGTTATATTCAATATTGTAATTAAGAGAGCACTTTTTAGCAAGCTGATTCCATTTTTATTTTTTTACACTGAGAATTATCAGTGTCAGAATTGTAATCAATACAATACTTCTGCATGAGGGAAATGCATGCTGCTATAGAAAGCTAAGAGATTTTGAATATGATCATTTAAAATGACATGTTTTAATCCATTTTCCACAATCCATAATCTATTTTAATCCGCAAAGAAATTTTTTGTTATAATTTACATTCTTTTCCACTTTCCTACATGTTCATTTAAAAATTATATACATCAAATAATTTACTTGTATGAGTTTTATACAGAGAAACTGCTCATAAAGGTCTCTGGTTAATCATGAAAGAGACATAGTTCTTGCAGCTGGTATTGGAGAAGAAATTATTCATAAGATTTTATGTGGGCATATTTCTGACTATTGATTGTTTTGTACAAATCCAGTCAAGTTCCTCTGATACAGCTATCTTCTGTTTTTCTTGGAACAAGAAGGGTCTCTTCACACACATGGATCAAACATTAAAAAATAAAATTATTGATTTTGAAGTGTGAAGTGTAATGGCAGCGAGTCCTAAATCCAAAATAGATTAAATGTCGAGGAAAACATTTAAGCTCAGAGGAACACAGTGTAAACCCTCTTTAGGTAACTAACTTCCTAATGCATTGACTCAAAGAAAAATCTATCTGTTCCAAGTGAGATAAAAATTCTGAACAAAAGTATTTAGAAACGGGGAACCAAATTAACATTGTGTCCATTAACACCATCATCAATCAAAAAATTTATTGGAGTTTGTCACAAGATAAAATTGCTTTGGCTTGCTTAAAAACAATTGCTGCTCTATATTTCTTTCCCCGTAAAAGCTTCTTATTACTCCCATCCTGATGTGTAGCCATTAATTAAAATGTAAGTTTCAAGAAAAATTGTATTCTACCTGGTGACACAAGAATTCATTTCCAGATTGCACTTGGATAGAGTTAATTTTCTTCACAGTGGCTGGTATGGGTCTGTGTTTTGGATTTGTGCGGGAAACAGTCTGATAGCACAGGGGTGTTTTTGTTACTGCTGAGCAGAGCTTGCACATAGACAAGGCCTTTTCTGCTTCTCTACTGTCCCACCAGTGAGGAGGCTGGGGGAGCACAAGTACCTGGGAGGGGGCATAGCCGGGACAGGCGGCTACAATCAACCAAAGCAACATTCCACACCGTGTAGTTTTATGCTCAGCATATAGTCCTGGGGAAAGGAGGAGAAAGGGGTTGTTCAGAGTGATGGCTTTGTCTTCCCAAGCCACCATTTTGTGTGGTGGAGCCCTGCTTTCCTGGGAACAGCTGAACACACCTGCTTGCCCATGGNGCCAACGGAGCCAACCAGGGAGGCAGAACTGGGGTACATTAACATAACAGAACAGAGCATTCTGGGGGAAGCTTTTCAGTCAACAGAGCTTCTGTGGGAAGCTGAAAGGAACCTAGGACTTATCCCACCATAGGACTCCTTTCGTTCCTTGTCCAGCAGGCCCACCGGCCTCCACAGGAAGTGGTGAATGAATTCTTTGGGTTGTTTTGCTTGCGCACATGGCTTTTGCTTTACCTATTAAACTGTCTTCGTTTCAACCCAGAGGTCTTCTCTCTTTTACACTTCTGGTTCTGTCCCCCATCCCACGAGGGATGAGCAACTGGCTGTGTGGGGCTGAGCTGACAGCTGGGGTAAAACCATGACAAGCTCTCAGAAACATTGCAGTTCAGAAACACCATGAACCACTTCACCCCATCCGAAGATGGATATTTAAATAGCTCATATTAATCAGCCAGAAATTACCATTCTTTATTCACCTCTGATAAATGGCCTTTGGCAGTATTAAGAGAATCCAGACATCCAAAGACATCCTTTGTGAAGTTCCTTCACTTTCTGCTCCACATAGGAGAGAGAGAATAAAAAGAATATTTATCATAAACAGCTGATACCTAATGGAACTAAGAAAATACTTGACATGTAGAAAAATCTCAGTGTCTGGAATTTTTCACAGTTAGGAAATGGAAATTACTGAATTTTTTCAAGGAAAATATAGTAGGAGATGGTGGTGATAAGAGGGTTGATCTTCTTTTAAAAACCACACTTTCTACATTTGGCCAGTTTATTGATGTCAACAGAACCATATATCTGCTTCAAACACAGCAATGCATTCAGAAAATACACTTGTCATGATGATATAGAAGCTGGAGCAAACATTCCCAGGTTTGCAGGTAAGTCAGATGAGAATATTAACATCAACAAAAAATGAAGCATTTTAGTCTCATTCATCCAATAGAAAATTCCACCAAAATTAATATCTTTCTAGATAATAGGACCACTCTAACAATCTACTGGTCCCAGAAAAAGGGAATCCTTTCCCATTTTTCTTTAGTCCTAGATAAATGTTCTCTTATCTCACTAAATTTTCTGTAGCACATCTGGACACCCATGGAAGCTAACATGAGTTTTACAGAAACAAACTTCTTACCTCATGACTTTAAGGGCCCAACAAGCACCACAAGAAAGGTTTCTAAACCACTAAACCAAGAGCAGGAGAGAAGAGGGAGAAAAGTGAGGAAAAAGAGGCATGAAAAGTCTCAGAGGCAGAGGCAGCAATCACATTGACTGTCCATTGCACAGACAATCTTTAAGACTAGGTAGTTCCATGTAGAAGCATGCTTTGGTTATCAAAGTTTTTTTCTGATGCAAACTCTCCCTTCATCTCACCATAATAAAAATTACCTTTGTGCACATCTTTGTCCACATCTCAACTCCCTGCTACTTCAGGGACAATAAATGACAAGCTAAATAAGCAAAGCATCCCAAAACCAAAAAATCTTTCTTTGCTTTTAAAGTTTAGCAGGTACCTGGAAATAAGCAGTGGGGTAACTACCCTGGATAAACAAAAGATGATGAATGTTAAAACTTTGCTGACAGCCAAGATCACAGTGATTTCATCAGTATTTGCAGGTTTAATCTAGTACTTTTAATTGCCACCTGCTCCCAAAATACCCTGGCCACTTGCTTCTGCCCTCACATTGCCAATTGGCCCAAGCATCATGTAGAAGTGCAAACAGATTATCAGATAAGAACAATCAGTCCAGTCAAAAAGTTACCCAGAAAAGTACTTTCAGCTGGATCAGTTCCCTGATACTGTTTACCTCCTGGCTCCATAAGCACTTGCATTAGTCACATTTACGTGGGGTGAAAACGACCAGAATGGCTAAAACCTTTAGACATAATTTCCTCAGAAAGCCAATTTCCCTTTCAAGCTGTCTGGCCTTATGTGCTTAGAGTGAATTTCTTCTCACTCTGCACAATGTGTATTTCCTTCACGTGGTTGCTCAAGACTGTAAAAGCCCATAATCAGTACTCTTTGTACATGCTGCTGCAAACTCTGAGCAAGGATGTGGGGGACTAAAGTTGCAAAGAGGGAAAGATGTAGGCCGTAAGGGAATTTGCCGTCCTGTAGTTATGGGACGTAGTTTCAGTGTTTCAATGTTCAATTATGAACAACCACAACAGAAATAATCTAGACAAACAACTCTAAGTTGCTTTTTGAGATACTCCAGATGCCATATTAAACCTCACTTTAAGTTTCTTCAGTAGCTGTTCGATACTTGAGTGGAGATTGTGTTACAGATTGTGTTAGAAATTGTGTACTGATTTAAGAATCAAATAAAGCTCTTAAGTTTTATATCAGTTACGCTCTGAACTAGTTAAGAAAATAAAAATCTCTCCTGCATAATCTCTTCGATACTTGCAAACAAAATACATACTTGGAATAAAAACCAGCCATTTTTCAGTTATCTAGTGATAATATTATTACTGTTGGAATATTTTGATATTATTTTTATTCCAGTCAGAATAAAAGCCTTGAAATACACAAATTTTAACCGCAGTAGAGTTTCTTTGGTGCAGTTAGATTCTTCGTGTTTTCTAAGCAAATTGATTTCAACAAATATTTCATAAAATTACAGTTCATGAAAGTATCATAAGTGCTTTCCTGAACAAGGTGAGAGCTCTTATGCAACAGATTCACGATGACTCAACTTGACCTTTCATTGTAAAATAGGATTGGCCTTCTGCCACGTTATGGATGCTCTTCTTGTAAATATCCAGATGCCCCCATTAATTTCTAGAGGTTTTTCACCTGAAAGAAAACAGTGGAAGTGGTTATAACAGCATATGTTCTCATACTACAAAACTAAATCAAGCCAATGATGTTATGAGTGATCTGCAAGTTCTTGACAGAGGTTTTGATAAGTACTTGATCAATATGTATCACACATTTGCATGTGTGTGTGTGTGCATTTGTATAGCAAGCTTTTAGCTGAAAATTTTCATTTGGTTTTACATAAAGAAATCCAGAAAAAAATTGTAATTTGATCAACATGTTATAGTGTGCCAGATAAGCATAGTTTGAGAAGGTTTCCTTATGATAGTACTGTAGATTGTTATCTTAATTCCAGCAGGTTTAGAGCACCTGATTATACATTTTATGAAGACAGAAAAAAGCATGCTTAAGGTGACTGGATTAGATCAATAAACCATCAACCTTTGTTTCAAATTTTTCATGGTTTTCACCCTAGCTGACAACTAAGCTGTACACGGATGCTTGCTCAGTCCCCTACCAAAACTCCCCAGTGTGATGGGGCAGAGAATCAGGAATGTAAAAGCTAGGGAACTCATGGGTTAAGATAAAGTTTAATATGGAAAGAAAAGCCATGCGCACAAGCAAAGCTAGGGAAGGAATTCATTTGCCACGTCCTATGGGCAGGCAGGTGTGTTCAGCCATTCCCAGGAAAGCAGGGTTCCATCCTGCATAATGGTGACTTGGAAAGACAAACACCATCACTCTAAATGTCCTCCCCTTCCTTCTTCACCCAGCTTTATATACTGAGCATGATGACATATGATATAAAATATCTTTTTGATCAGTTGGGGTCAGCTGTCCTGGCTGTGTCCACTCCCAAGTCCTTGTGCACCCCCAGCCCCCTCACTGGGGGGATTGTGAGAGACAGAAAAGGCCTTGGCTCTGCATAAGCTCTGCTCAGCAGTAACTAAAACATCTCTGGGTTATCAAGACTGTCTCCATCAAAAATCCAAAACATAACCCCATACCAGCTACTTTGACAAACATTAACTCCGTCACAGCCAAAGTCAGCACAATATTACATCCAGGAAACAATCTGGTTTAGAGTCTTCTAAAATTCAGAAGAAAAAAAGCAAGCTACTAACATAAAACTACCAGAAAATTAGCATGCCAAGACAGGGTGTTTAATATGGAAACATATATACAGTAAGTACATACTAAATGGAAAGACAACTTGTAGCTTATGGTGTGAAATCACAGTACTAGTCTGTGATATCCAGAACTGTGGTTAAATGCAAGTAAGCTTATTGTTTGGAATACAATTACAGTATCTTCATCACTGTAATTGGAAATTTTTTAAATTTAAAAAGGAATATGATTCTATTTACAAATGTCTCTGACTCCTCTAAATGTTTATTCATTGATAAGGGACAAATCAGTATCGCAATTTTCTCTGCTACTGTTAAGGATCCACCTGTAAAACGCAGGAGCTGTGTCTGCTACCTAATTTTCAAGTAACGAAGACTTAGAACAGTTTAAAAAATACAAAAATAAATGGGTTCAAAGTACATAGAGGGCCTATGCTTTTGACCTTACTAAATCTATAGAATGTTAGTTTGCTAAGTTCCTAGTACCTTCTGTAATGAAAAGAATTAATTCTGATGTCAGCAGGACTCTTCCCCAAAACCTTTTCTTCCAACAGAACTCCAAATTCAGTTATACCTGGGAAGGAAATTAAAAAAAAAAAAAAAAAGATTGTTCTTTTCACATGCAGCAGCATGAAGATATGACCTTTGAAATTCCTGGTAGAATTCTGCCACAGAGCTGCAAGAGAAACAAGAAAATGTCCTCAGCATGGTGCGGCTCACGTTTCACAAACACTTAAGAAAACAGGATATCGTTTTCTCATGGGCATACCTTCAGCTCATTACAGACAGCAAACTGTGAGGACTGCTCACAAAGCAAAATGAGTAAATTAATTATATGACAAGTGTTAAAATCTTATTTGAAAAGAGGAATCCCTAAATATCAATTAAAAGTTTTCCTTAGAGTTGGAGATTGCTTAAATCTTAAAGGACAAAAAAAACATCAAAAATTTAATGTGAGAGAAAACTCATCTTTTTTTTTTTCATTTACAACACTTTGTAATATTAAAATGAGTAAACGTTTCTTCAAGCAGAGAGCCTCAGTGCTGAAAATCATGTCTTTATATGATTAAGAAGTTTCCATGGGAGTTTTTATTCCCATGAATAAACAATTCTATCATTTGTGATGAAAAAAAAAAGTAATTTCTAGTGGGATATTTTAATATATTGCTTAATCTAGAAACTCAATTTTAAATTTAGGAATAATATGGAGTTGGAAAAATTTAAAGCCATATAATTTTCTTTAGCCTGTTCAGAGAATCAGAACAAGCTTAGTTCAGTCTCAGTAAATGCTGAATTTGTAAAGTAGTGCCAAACTGAAAACTTTCCTATGTCTTAATATTTCACATAAATATTGTGCCAATCAACAAAATCCAAGATCTCTTTTACTGGTTATTTCACCTTATAGACACTTTAATATCCAGAAAAGGCACTTGTTGCCATTTGCAACAAAATGAAAATGTCTCTAGCTTGCTCAGTATTACTCCTTCATTTCCAGCATTCCCATTAGTGTGATCAAAATGAAATGTTGCTGCCATAGTACGGGAGAGTGGGACTGAGCTCTTCCTGCTACAGGAGATGAAGTAGGAGGAGGAGGGAAAAAAGAGATGCTAGGTAGCAAAACCAACATTATCTGGTTTTTGCTTGTGTTGATGCTCTTGCATGTCACTTCCTCCCTCAACTTGCAGCCTCCAGTTCAACACTGCAATCTCTGCCTCAAAAGCATTGACAAAAGTTGGCTTTTTCGGAGGTGGATGGCAGGTCTCTTGTTGAAGGTTAAAGGCTGTTGAGGTCTGGAAGAATCTAGCAAAATTTTGATAGCCATTCAATGCAGAGAGGAAATGGACGTGATAAAATATTAAATAAAAATAAAATCTGGATATTCTTTGCAATAACTTTGCTCCAAAATAAAATTTGCACATTTGTGAATATATTTTAAAATTAATCAAAAAATGCTGTCACTGGATAGAAATCATAAATATCTTTATTCATAGGATAACTTCTTATGTTGAGTTTGGATGACAAATCCTTAATAAAATACTTGTTATTTTTTACAGTTATAGTACTTATCTTTATATAAAAGCCATGCTTGCCATCTTTATGCCTTTGACCTTTTAAAATTAAATAATCCAAAAAGTTTTAAAAGCTCTCTTCTTATAAAAGCCTGGTATTTTTTTATGCTCATCAATGTATTTATTACCTAAAGTACTTATTACCTATTACTATTTGTCCCTAAACTTGTCTAATTTTTCAATTTCCTTTTCAAAGCGAGGCAACTCATATTGCAAGCAGGATTCCAAATTACTCTGCATCACTGATTTATATAGGAACCTTTACAGAGTGTTTATTCACATCAGAAAGCAAACAAAAAATTAGTGTAAAGAGAATGAAAATAAATCCATTTTCCAAATCAATCTCATAAATTTTTTGCAGCATTAGCACAGGTCTCTGGCTGAGAGCTTCCACTTCTATTGTCATTCTATAATTATATGAAAAAAAGGCCTTATTTCACAATACAAGTGGAGCAGCAATCTCTGTTATTGAACAACATCATACGTCAAGTGGTGTGCAATAGTCAGCTGATGCACTGATATAAATCTGAATACACACTTTCAAACAAGCATTAGTAGGAAAGCATATATCTTGTTTCAATTGAAATCCTAAGTGCACAAATTTTGTTTAGTTTAACATTTTGAGAGTGTAACCACTCAGTTAAGGTATCTTTATGTACATTCTACTGGGTGAAAAAACTGCTTGCTAAAATATTTATGATAACAAAATGCCAAAAGAAGAGAAATAAATCAAGCTCTTATTGTGGCATCAGTGGTGACTTCTCATATAATATTAACCGGATATAAAATATCCACTTTTTTGTTTATCAAGCAGCCAGTTTTGCCTTTAATTAACTTTCTAGCTGTAGCAATTGACACATCTATGTTTTCTACAAGAAACTCTCTCACTCTATCTCTCCATCTGAAGACACAGTGTTACTTAATTCATGGCATCCCATTTCCCAGAGAATACTAACACATCCTATTAGTCTAATCTGATCAAAACCTCTAACTTGAGATATTTGTGAGTGTTAAATATTTCATTTCTTCACTGATGGATTCAGTTTCATTTTATGGCAACTAAACACAGCAGAGGAAAAGAACTGTCCTCTTTTTCCATTGCATAAGAATTGTTAGTGCTTATGGGCTCCATATGCATTTCTGTATCAACTTCAGAGGAAACTGCTGAAGAAACTGCCTGAGAGAGTTCCCATCAGTCTTGCAGCCCATCCAGGGTGTGCAAGAAAGTTATAGCACTTCCTTTTTTCCTGTCAAGTTGGTAACATGCAACGGGTAAAGGACTGAGCAAAACATCTCTTCATCAGGCTATACCCTGCTTTCTCTTTGTGTGTGTGTGTGCATGTTTATCTCTGTGTATACAGGTCATATATATCACACATAAGTGTATAAGTGTGTGTATATATAATATATTTACACATATATATTGCATCTAAGTATTTTCTAATGAAAATGTTCTGGGAAAAGCATGCTGTACGAGGTGTTTTTGCAGTGCTAACTCCATCCTTTTCTTGGTTGGAGTCTGTAGAAAGTGTAATGCATTGGTATATTTGTTGCATGTAATATAATAAGCACATAATTATATACATGTTATTAATAGTATACAGATTTATGCAGTTCATATTGGATGTACCTTTATATTATTCCTAGCCAGTGAATCTGACACAGGTCACTTTCTTCATCTCAGACCAAATTGCTCAGTCCAAGTCAGTTTCTGCATCATTACTCCCAGTTCCACTAGAAAGAGTAGCAGAGGGAGCATCAGGCAATCATTGTGCTCCTCCAGTACTTGGCTTATTTTTAGGGGTCTGAAAAAAGGTAAAACTGGCAGAGTTATGGTTGATTAAATCAATTTTTGAAGAAATTTAGGCTTATAACAGAAATATTTTTAGATTAAAAACTGCTAAAATTGGTATATCACACTATATGGTATCAATGATAAATTAAAAAAATTGTCTGCAGTGGAAGTCAATCAGTTCTTAGGACTTCAACATTAGGAGAGACCTCTGAAAACAAGCATTTATATGAAGACTAAAGGAATTGTCCCTTTTTTGTTCTGAAAATACTCATGATTTTCTGGAAAGTGACATGATTGCAGCATTTTTAATTAGTGAGTGGGCAAGGTACAGTGGGCAAGCTAGTCACAATGTTTCTCTGCAGGGAAACCTCAAATCCCTTCATAAGCAGAACAGAAAAGAAAATAAGAAAATAAGACCTACTCCAGTGCAGAGAATCAGAAGTTGAATATATTGTCAGTTTGTTAAGTAACCCACTGAAGTATTAGCAGCTATGTCATAATTATTTCTTGAAACTTCCTATCAGTGGACTCAGAACTGAATTGTTTTCTTGCTGTAAGATGAATTAGAGGATATAGGCCCAGAATATTTTTGTCTTAATCTAATGTACTGATAAATGCAATAATCTAAATTACCAAGTAATTTAATTTATTAAGGTGCATGTTGAATAGAGTTATTAGATGGCAAAAACTCTTAAGTATCTGATTCACAATTATCCAACACAAGGACTGAAGAGAGTGATTCATCTGCCTTCAGATAAATAGTAGCTTTTCCCTTTCTATACTAAAGGGTATGTCTCCACCTCATTGACTTATTTGATTTAACCAAGATGAAGTGATCTGCCTACGACTATAAAAAACATTTCTGGAGGACAGCCCAGGCCTTGCAACTCCGTGGTTCCTGTTCTTATCAGAAACCAGCCTTCTGTTCCTTATCTAGATTTAGTCCAGTCTCCTGAGGAATTCAGTCTGGTTTCATGAAGGGTGTGGATAGAAGCCTCACTTTGGTGGTGCTTTCATTCAGACTGCACTAAATTTCAGCTGCACGTTCAGCTGAAGAATTTTTCATGAAAAAAAAGTTCAACTTCAATGACAAACTCAGATCTGCCCTTTAATTATTAATCTACCACCCAACAGATAACACATGTTCCTTCTATAATTGCTCGTTTCATACATTAATCCTAGTGAGGCAATTTCCTCTTTGTCTCTTAGTCCATCTACTACTTTTTGTCAAGAATTCTGCTTGTGAGTAGAACAGGTTATTTGCATGATTTTAGTAGACCAATGTTACTGAAATACGGTAAAACACTGATTCAGACAAAGTCTGGAAAAAGGCTAACAAACACAAAGTGAAAGCTTTCTGACAAATATACAAAGCAATAATTACCTGTCTCTCTCCAAACAGCTATAATTAGCAGGAGAAGAGCTAACAATTTTGTCATGCCGGTGATCTTTTGTTTCAGCATTTAAAACACACGCAAAAGCGTTCTCATCAGACAATATGTTTAAAGAACCCCTTCTCTTTACCCTTATTACCACAAAATATCATAGGCTGTCATCTCTCAAAAGAATAGCTGCATGGCAGCAACACCACACTTTTAAATAAAACAGCAAAGCAAGCTTTGTCATTTACAACCATTATTGGGCTTCTGAGTGGATGGGTTGTATTTTCTAATTATTTTAAGATTTCAATAGCCATTTAGGTAGCAAGGAAAGCAAGAGAAGGGAACTGTGAAAAGAAAGTTTTTTCATGTAAAGAATTGTTAGGATACAAAATACAAAGCAGAACTGAAGTACTGCTGTGGAATCTGCAGATAGAAAGACTCTTATTACCTGCAGGAAGTGTTACTGATGTCTTACCTGTCTGCATAAAAAATGCAAAGTGCAGGGGAATGCAAATTCATCTATTGTTTTCATTTTGTGATTTCATTGATTGAGGAGTGTGTAATATAGCATCAAATAAGCAAAGAAAATAGAAGACCATCCACAGAAACTTTATTCACGACTTATCAAAGGCAAATGTGTTTCCACAAATGATTCCAAGAGTATATTAAAAAAAAGTTTCTGTTAACTTTGAGCAAATTTTCCAAATATGAAATACACTAACAAGATCATGACAAGATCATGGCATGATCCTTGCCCCCACTTCATTTTCAAGCTCACATTGAAAACTAATAAATACTTAATATTTGTGAAAAAAAACAAAGCGTTTTTATTCCATTGGAGATAAATACCCTTAAACAAGCTTTTATTAATGACACTGGGCATAGATCCCCCAAAAGATGGAATTCTCAAAGGTAGTAATCATCAGGAACACAATACTGTCTCATTTTCAAAAGCACTCCAGTGGCTCAGAAACTTATATCCTTCATCACTAAGAGAGAAGCATGAAAAAAAATATTAAAAAGTGTTTGAGTATTTTTAACTTTTTGTTTTAAATACTTTCTTAAGGAGGGCGTTTTTCTTTCTTGCAACCAATATATTTTTTCTTCCCTTCAGATGCCCGAGGAAGACTTAAGAAGTCAGGAATAGACACGGGTGGGATATATCTGGGCTCAAGAAGCATTGCTCTGGTGTTTCTTGAGAAGAGGATATGAGAAAGCAAGGCACCCCTTAGGCAACTGCTTGGATACCTACATTGTAGGCAGAGGGGACATGGATGAGGAAAAATCTAACAGAAAACTCTCAAAGAAGCAGAAGGTGAGACACATGGGAAATTCCAGGGAATGTCAGGTTTCAGATGGATTGGTGAAGAAACTATGGTAAGACAATAATTATATGGCATTAGCAAAAGGGTCACAAAGCTTGTAAATATTCCGAAAGTTACTGATGGCTCCTTCTATATGGGACACAGCAGCCTGTGATCGCAGATTAATACATTCCATTGTCATTCATAACCATTGTTTCAAATGTCTCTGAAGACAAATCGCTGAGAGATACCCACCTAAGAGAATGAGAGAGAGAGATGGGGTGAGGTAAACAGAAGAGAGAGGAAAAGGGAGAAGGAGAGGGGGTAAGATTATAGAGGTTTGTGCCACCATGACCCAATATAAACCTACACAGTTCATGATTTTTCAGATATGAAGGAGTCAAAAAGAAGATTGTAGATCACTATGGGCATTTTATGATGTGTACATTATTAGAAGTAGCTCACTCAGTAGTCCTGAGGCCACCTGTGTGCTGCAACTTGACTAGTGTGAAACCAAATTTAGGGCAGTGTCCTGAAAGTGTGACTTCAATTTTAAAGCTCAACAGGGACGCAGGGTGTTATTGGTTACTGTCCTGCCTACGTGACATGAAGTCAACTGCTCAAAATTAAAATATTTCCAGGAACCATCAGAAGACCACTGAGCACACTGTAAATGTCTTGGACTTCATAGAGCTTCAAAATATTAAACCCGTAGAAAAGAGTTTGGTGTTTAATAATGGCATATATTAAAAATGAAAAGAGAAAAAAGAGAAGTCACTTGTATAGTTATGTATATGAATTCTGTTTTAGAGCATGTAGATATATTTGATGAAATTACCACTTTAAGACTGAAATTTGTAGGGTGCAAGGAGTGCAAAATCTTAATAATTTTTCACAGTAAGGCTTCTTGAACTTACAATGTTTACATAAATAGTTATTTCCATCTTTATTGTACCTCCATCCATCTTACAGTCATTTGTATTTCTCTGTTTTATAAATTAAAATTCTTCAGAACATAGTTTCTGATGCGTGCATATTTCTTGATTGCAAGGTGACATTTGTATAAGTGTTTGTAGAAAAACCTTTTAAAAAATGAGGTGCTGATTAAAAACTGCAAACCCACTTTAGTTTCAAATACTTCTTAGGTGTGTTAAACTTTCCATAAAGTGTAGTGCGTTGACCCTGGCTGGATGCCAGGAACAAACCAAAGATATTCTGTCACTTCCCTCTGTAACTGGACAGGGGGGAGAAAATATAACAAGGCGTTCATGGGTTGATATAAGGACCAGAAGAGAGTACTCACCACATGATGTCACAGGAAAAACATTTAAATTTGAGGTATTAATTGAGTTTATTACTGACAGAAGTAGAGCAGGATAACAAGAAGTTAAACAAGACCTTAAAAACACCTTTCCTCTACCCCTCCCTCCTTCCCAGCTCTCCCTCCTCCCCCAAGCAGTGCAGCGAGATGGGAATGGGAGTTATGGTCAGTGATCACACGTTGTTCCAGCCACTGCTCAGAGAGAGGAGTCCTTTCCCTGCTCCAACATGGGGTCTTTCCCATGGGAGATAGCGTCCCATGAACGCTCCAGGATGAGTCCATCCTACTGGCAGCATTCCTCCCCAAACTGCTGCAGTGTGGGTTGCCCTTCCATGGGGTGCACTCCTTCAGGCACATCCTGCTCCAGCATGGCTCCCCCACAGGGACTTGCCAGGAAACTTGATCCAGTGTGGGCTCCTCTCTCCACGGGTCCACAGGAAACTTTCCAGGAGCCTGACCCAGAGAAGGCCTCCCACAGAGTCACAGCCTCATCTCAGGCACCCACCTGCTCCAGTGTGAAGACTCCACCAGTGGCTCCTCCAGTGGGTGGATCTCTGCATCCCCATGGTCCTCCATAGGCTACAGGGGCACAGCTGCCTCACCATGGGCTGCACCATGGGCTGAAAAGGAATCTCAGCTACGGCGCCTGGAGCACCTCCTGCCCCTCCTTCCTCACTGACTGGTGTCTGCAGGGCTGTTCTTCTCACATTTTCTCACCCCACTTTTCCCTGGACACAATTACAACTGCACAATAACCTTTTTTTCTTTTAAATATGTTATCACAGAGGCATTATCACAATTTCTAATTGGTCCAGCCTGGGCAGGTGGCACATCCATCTTCAAGCCACCAAGGATTGGCTCTGTTGAGATGGAAGAAGCTTTTGGATGCTTCTCACAGGATCCACCCCCGTAAACCCCACAGTATCAACAGCTGGCCATACAAATCCAATACAGATTCAAAGTATTTTTGCTGCAACAACCAGATTGCATTTGTGTGGGAAAAAAGAAAAGAGATATTTCCTGGCAGAGTTTATTAAGAAATCAAAAATTTTTAAAAAATTGTCTTGTAGGTTTTTTTAATAACTGCCTGTGTAAACACTGGAATAAAGTGCAATGTTTTCTTTGAGAGACTGAAGATTCTCTTTCACTATGCTGCAAGTGAACCACTCTCCTAAAATACAATGATGTGGACTAGTGACATTCTTGATACATGAGTTTAGCCCCTTATTTTATTGAAATACAAGGAATTTAGAAAAAATGATATTGCAGATCTCAATACTTCTGTATGAAAATCAGAGCAATGTAAGCACAGAAATGCAGAACCGGGAAGAAAATTATTATATTTATGTCATTAAAGAGAAAAAAATTAGCCGTAGACCCAGTAATTGCTGAAGGATAAAGACAATATTGTTAAACAGAAAATCAATAGCAAGATTTGTACATGAAGTGACTTATATTACATCCTGTCATTGAACCTTAAACCTAATTGACACTCAATAGGTCTGTCCTTTCCAGTTCTCTTTTCTAGTTTATTTCTGTGTTAAAAAACGGTAAGTCCTAGACAGCACATTATCTGATATTCTAAAAAGCTTTTATTGCATAGGTCAATTTTCTAGTGTTCAAAAGGGCTCTGTGCCCATTTGAAAGAAAGGGTTGTACCTTGCCTAAGTCAATATGAAATGAAATTTTGGTGAAGAAGACACAGACAGTGAATTGACAAGCTACAATCAATTCAGTGAAGGCTTCAGTTCATTCATTCATCTTCACTGAAAGCAGTTTATAAATGCACTGTTCTTGGAGCAGCTGAGTCAGGTAGCTAAACTCCCCGTATCTTAGAGAGAGATAAGTGTCAGAAAGTAAGGTTCATGACTGCTATAATTACCCAAGTCAGGAGGAATTAATAAAGAGAGATTGTATCTTGACTCCCTCACACCCTGCGTCTTCAGGCTATGCATTTTCAAAAGACCAGTGGCAGGTCACAATCCAACCTGGTATTCCTCTTAAATGAAGCTGTAGATCATTGTTCTAAAATTTAACAAGGAAAAGGGAGATGCAGAATCCGTTACATCTGCAGCTGGTAGAGACTCAAGGCTACAGAAACAGACACACTGCTAGTTTAATTTTACTGGAGGAAACAGTCAGACACAGTTTACACGTTCTGAATGAAATAATAACTAAGAAGCTGTTATCTAACAAATGTCCTATATAGACAGATCCTCATGGGAGCACAGGCGTGAGACAATTCTGAGTGTTTGCTTACTGGTGAATATGTAAACAGACAGAAAATTTAAACAGATTTTTTTTTGAAAAATGTTTGCTCTTCCTCCCCAGAAGGAAAACTGCAATACTTAAAACATAGTCAAGTTAGGCCTTGACTGGATGAAATTAAAATACCTGGTTTCAATAGAAGACAGCTCACCTAATTTAGTTTATTCTTCCACCTGCATTCTGTACCACCAGATAGAAAACTTTTACTCTTCCACCTGTATCTCTTACGACTCACCCCAGAAGGTGAGGGTAATCCAGGCTCTTGTAATAGATCCCTTGGGGCGGATTAGAGCGAAACAACACTGAATGATCAGTGTTCATAAATATATATAGATATATATATAAATATGTAAGCTTTATTTTAGAACAATATTGTTGCAAAAGAAAGCAGGTAAGTAGCCATTTTGGTTATTATATATTTTAATACAGCAATACAAAAGCATAAAAATATTACTTAAAATGTATAAGGAAAAAGAAAAATTATAAGAGTAAAAAGACACATAATCACCACCCATGATACAGCAATAAGAACCGATTGTTGCAATTGCAATACCTGTTGACATTGTCTGTTGTACTGTATCACAATGTCCTAAGCACATTAGCCAAGAAAGATTGCTTAAAGGTGCAAACTTCTTAAATGTAACTTTCCATTCAGGAAATAATAAATCAGAATAAATGGAAGGGAAAGGTAGGAAGTTATCATACTGCTTGATGGGAAATACACTTTTTAACATGTGGGTTTCTGTCTTAATTTTACACTATCTCCAAGTTTACTGAATTAAGTACCTTAACTCTAAAATATTGTTTGTAAATGATTCAGAAAAGCTTCTGGGCAAATTTACTTCTGCATTCATAATTAAATTTCTATATATCTCACAGGATCGTGGTAGCCATTTACCTTATCCAAGAAGCATCTGTATACATGTAATTCTAAATTACTCTAAAATTGAATAATGCAGGGAATACCTCACTCAGATAACCATATCAGTCTGTATTACTATTAGAACCTTACACTTCCATTTTGTATGTATCAGGTACATTTGTTTAGGTCTATGATTAAAGCAGATATAATGAATGATTTACTGAATTCAAGGACAGAAATCTATACTGGGGTTAATTGATATTGATTTGTAACTAGCATCACATTCAACAACACTGAGATCACAAGAGGTGATAACATAAATTAGTGAAATTATTCTGTCAGATCTAATGGCAACAGAAAATGTAGCATTCAGTTCCCCCAGAGAACTTTTTCTACAATATATGAATCTACTGTTAGCACCATTTTAGAGTTTAGTCCATTAGTAATCACATGATTTTTGAAAAGAAAATATATCAGTATGAGTTGCTAGAGGAGTTTTCAATCTGTACAATGGAACAAAAATAAGAACCAAAACATGGCTTCAATGGAGTGTATACATACACATTCAGAAGGATTAACCTCTGGGTCCTAACAACACATCTATCAGGGTAGCATGATCAGGGAACTTGATACACTTAACCCAGAAATAATGTGCTTATCTTTCTGGGAAGTGGGCTTAATTAAAACAAAAGACTATTCCCAGCAGTCTGTTCTCAGTATGCCAACTTTATTTTAAGACTTTGTGCTTACTGTTTGCTCTGGTGAATAACAGTTTTACTTCAGACAAATGAACAAAACCATCCAGTTTGAAAACACTTTCTGGACAAAAAGGACCTGAAGTTTATTACAAATGGCATTCGAAAAACAGTTTGCCAATACATAAATGTCTCTGCACCCAAAATACAAGCTTTACTTTCAATGTATCAGTTTCAGCTTAGCAGAAAATAAACACTTTTCCATAAATAATTTTTTAGAAATTTTGCTATGTAAAGCACAGAAACAAAAATGTAAATGAAATGCATGAGCAGGGGCACCTTCAACTACATTAGATTGCTCAGAGCCTTGTTCAATCTGTCCTTGAATGTTTCCAGGGATGGGGCATCCACCACCTCTCTGGCAAACTTGTGCCAGTGTTTCATCACCCTCACTGCAAAAATTTATTCTTCACATCTTTCTTATAAACCCCATTTAGGTACTGAAAAGCTGCTATAAGGTCTCCCTGGAGCCTTCTCAAGGCTGAACAGCATCAGTTCTCAGCCTTTCCTCATGGGTGAGGTGCTCCAGCCCTCTGATCTTCTCCAAGGCCCTCCTCTGGAATGGCTTGAGCAGGTCCATGCCCTTCTTGTGGCAGGGACCCCAGAGCTGGATGCAGCACTCCAGGTGGGGACTCACCAGAGCAGAGCAGAGGGGAGGAATCCCCTCCCTCGTCCTGCTGGCCACACTGCTTTGGATGCAGCCCAGGCACTGTCGGCTTTCTGAGCTGTGAGAGCACATTCCTGGGTCACATACAGCTTTTCACCCGATAGTTCCCCCAAGTCCTTCTCAGCAAGGCTGCTCTCAACCTTCATCCACTGAACAGTCCATCCATCAAATCCATATGTCTCCAGTTTAGAGTGAAGGAGGTTGTGGGGGGACCATGTCAAAGGCCTGTCAGAATTCCAGAGAGATGACTTGTTGGTGAGGTATATTATACTTTGTTCATTTCACAGCATAACAAGCTTTCAAAATGACACAGGAACTCTTGGTGCTTAAAGGGGCATCTGTTACGTACAAGTGTTTAAATACCTGCCAGAGGACCCTGTGTTATGGTGGCCACTGCCTTATTTGGATTGTAACACCCCCACCAAATGTTGGATTTATCCGTTAGGCAGTTGTCTTGATCAGATATCACAATAAAGAAGAAAGAAAACAGGAAAAGAAACTTCAGTAGGATAGAAACAAAAAGAGGAAAATAAGGGGGCATTTGGAATGCATAAAAATTTAGGCCCCTTTTGATAGTAGTTTTTTCCTACAGAATTTAGCAGCCCAATTAACACTAAAAATAAAAAAGACATAAAATCAAAAAGTTCACTGCTATTGCAGTTCACTCCAGTATGAGAGGAGAATGGACAGCTATCCTGTAATAAATTGAAATATTTAAATTATATCCTCTGGTATCTTCCAACTTGTAGTGAATATATCTTCAACTGTCCTCTAATAACCTGAATAACTTATCAGGATATTCTAGTTCACCACTATTGGACTTTGAAATTGGTTTTGGTAATCAGTAAATATTTACATGCACAAAAGAAACCCACAGGCATTACCCATCTCTTATAAGGAAATCTAAGGAACATATTTAATTTTTAATAGTGTACAAAATAAGCCTGATTTAGAAAAAGTGCTACTATGGTTTAAGCATTTGTTAGCTGCTCTTCAGTACTCACTGCATTTGTTAAACAGAAAAATTTAGTTACACTGAAGCACAAAATAAATTCAAAAAGCAAGTTAAGCTCAAGAAGAAATGGAATTTTATTTTAAAATCAAATATACTTTATAATTATTGATTTCATTTTCCTCAAATATTTCTTCAAACACAAAACAATCATAACAAATTTCTCCAAATCATAAAAAAAGGAAGAAGGACCAAGAGGCATATGGAAATACATACCAAGAGAGTTTAATATTTAATTTTGTATTCCTTTGCGGTTCAGACACAATGATCATAACATTATTTTAATATAAATCAGATCACACCTAAGAGAAAAATCTCTGAGATTCACTATCTATTTACAGTAAAGAAAACTATGCATTAATAATAAATAATTTGCAGCAGCTTACGATATGACCTTGCCTAACCAAGAATATTCTCCCTACAGCTCTCAAAGGGAATAATTAGTTATAAGTCTATCAGGATACTTCAGATTTATTTTAGCATTAAGAAAGAAAAAATATTCACAAGTGAAATTTCTTCTTTAGTAATAATGAAGAAAGATGGATTTCTTGCACACTTGAGTGCTTCTGACATTCTGTATAAAATGTATTTCTTTCCTGCAGGAATGTACCAAACTTAAAGTCCCAGATGTGTGCATACACTATTGAGTCATCAATGTGATCCACATTCCTGAGATGCCTGTAGGACTGTTGGAAAATCTTATAATCTTTTAGCTAACATAAATTTGATAATATTATATTTTATATTCAAGCTATTTCTAGCATAAAATTAATTTATTTGGTCTTCCAGATAGATTAATTAGCAGATGTATAATTAATTATTAGCAGATGTTCAAGTTTCAAACTATTCACACTTCCTCAGCATCAAGAAAATTGCCTACAAGTTTACAATTAGACAGTCTGAAAGGGAAGGAGAAAACATGGGAAAAGAAGGGACAACATAAGGCTGTCACCAACAACTCAAAAGATTGGATACCTCCAGAAAAAAAGGATCATTTGAAATGATCAGCCTATGTTAAAAGTACAATATTTCCAGTGAGGTTAGGTTTAAGATTAAGAAAAAGCAGAAATTATGTGTTTAATTCCTCTTCTTTTGCAAACATCTTAGATTGACTACAAAGAAAACAGGGTACATCATACTGCTTTGCAAGTTAAAAACTAAAATAGACTCTTGGGAACCATAGTATCCAACTGGATCTCCTGCTGCTGGAATGTGTTTAGGTCAAAACTTTTCCAGATCCTGGCAAACATAGGGGACATGGGTCTTCAGGAGTGTGGACAGACCATCCTTACTTTTCTAAATGAAGCAGAGGGGATGGACTGCAAAATAATTCTCAGACAAACCCTGACAGACAACGTGGTCCCTGCAGCACTGAAATATCCATCTCACAATCTGTTTGAAGTTCCCTGTATTATCTGTATTTCTTATTTAAAGGACTGGGAAGCAAAAAATCTGGATACCATGATTTTATCTGTCACAGCCATGAAAGGCAGCCTATTCTGTAGCACTGTCAGTGTGTCTGAGACAGGAGGAGATCAGTTGTCTCTCTTTGAGGCTTGGGTATGTCCAAAAAATGGAAAATGTGGGAAGCAGATAGACATAGATGGCTTCAGATAAAAACAGAAGTTTTCACAAGTTATTTTACTGGTAGAGAGGAAGACTAAAACATGTAGAGGCAGATGTGACTGGAAACAACAACATAGGTACCTAGAATAGAAACACTTGGGTGTTACCAGCAATAGGAGGTTACAGAGATTTTCAGATATTTATTTGGGTTACGATGAAAAACTGGAAAAAATATTGTGAAGTAGGCATAACATAGTTGACAATCTGCTGTACAAATAACAATAGGATTTCCTCATGCTGCTGAGAAATTTCAAATAAATGAACTTTCCAGGTTTTAGGAAAGCTTTAAATTTTTCTGAAGCTGAAGGAGGATTTAAGCTGTTTGCAAAGGACAACCTAAAAAGTCAATTAAGGATTTTAAACGATATGGAGGAGTTGTTACCCCACTTGATCTGTGGTCATTAATATTAGCTACAATGTTGCAAAATTCTGTAAAAATTAAGCACTGTCACTGAGCAACACAAGGCCATCATGGGGAAAGTGCTTCTAAAGTAAAACACTGATGGTTTCTTCCCATATGGGAAGGTACAAAGAGTGTAGTAGACATGAACCAGTATACTACGGACTGGCACAATAAACTACTTAAATAAAAAACATTCAAAACAACTTCTTCAGTATCTAACACTTTCACAATGTCTGTTCATCAGGGAGGTGGTTTTTTAAGGCAAAATGGTTTACACAGTAAACATTTTTCTAGATGTGTTTGTTTAGTGACTGTTGCCTTTCCAGTACTGCACAAAGCCTCCAAAACCATCTTGAACCCACAGCTACTCCCCAGATCTCCTCATGTCAGATACAACCTGCTTGGTAAATATCCATGTGGCAATATTTGTGCATCTATTTATATCCAAATCTTAGGTGATACTGAAGAAATTTTCCTGTGTAGATAAATCTAAATCTATATTCTATGTAGATATTTTTAACAATTAAATTGTTATCTTACCTGTTGAATAGAATGAAGGAATAAAAAGTAGACTCGTAAATGGAAATGAGAGTAGTCCGTAATACAGTGTTGATAATAATCAGACTAATGCAAAGATGAAGGGCTGAAACATTAGTCTTAGAAAAGGATAGAAAATTCTGTGTCTGTGGTCTTACCTTGGAGAAGCACTGCATCTTAATTTTCATTAATGCACAGTTTTAAAAATTAAATGTTGCACTTCATTCAGTTTGTATCCTAAAGTCATCCAACAAAAAATACTAAAAACGATGCTTAAAATTGTTCTTGATAAAGAGTTAACATCAGAGGTGGGGAGAAGTTTCTTTTTCTACTATAAATTTAAGATCTGACTATGAAAATAGTTCTGAGTAATCAAAATTTGCAAATATTTTTATGACAAAAAAATTCCGTGGAGAAAAGATATTTTTAGGCCAACAAGAATCAACTTTTTAAAATTTTGTACCATTTTTAATTTGATTCAAATATGGTACATTGTTTTAAAGAAACCAAAGGTATTATTTGTACTTATAAAAAACGTAAATGGTACTAGTAATAATTAGATTGTTCAACTGCAAAGAATTCCGCATGCAAATAAAATCCCCTCGGTACTCAAATAAGATAAACTATGCCCTGCGTTAATGGGACTTGTTTTGTGCACTTGCTTGCCAAACACCTGCTGGTCGAGCAAGATTGCTGATGGGTTAAATTGATTAAACTCCCATGTGGGGATACTGTGTTGTTTCTTTTACTCACTGAAATGCAACACCTCACTTGGTGAGTGACAAAAATGGTTTTGAGTAGATTATGTGTTTAATAAACAGCTACGTGGTACCCTAGGAAAAAAATTACACTTGGGAAAATTTCCTTTTTAAATGTTATTTTCTTTTCACCTTTTACTTTCTCTACTAAAGGAAGAGAAACTACATTTACAGAATTTTCTATACTGATTATAGCAAAAATAGGATATCAAAATTTTCTATCGTGATATACAATAATATTTCACAGTTTTGTCATTTTAGTTTCTGTGCAATTTAAGTTGCACACGTAAAATGAGGATGTTTGTATTTGTGTGACATAGAAAAGAGTTTTTATAGCTACGTCTCCTTAATCCATGAAAAAAGAAAGCTAATACTGTGGGAAAACTCTCAGTAGATGTGAGAGAAGTAACATTAATTCATGGAAGCCATCAGCTAGTTTACAAATTTAGAAAAAAGTGTTGATATATGTTCATAAAATTATGCAACAAAACATTCATACATCCATGTGGAAAAATGCAGAAAAACAACTAAAAGAAGTTTTATTGATCTGAATTACTAATGAATAATAGATGGAAAAACATTCAGGATGTGCAGGATACCAAAGTTCCTTTTTAGTATTTGCTTTGCATACCTAAGTAATATTTATTAATAGTAGATTCAGTGTTGAATGTTAGGAGTATGACATTCAAAGGACAGATACATTTCTTATACTAGTATTGAAGGGAAAGTGTTTTGCACCACACAGACCTCAGCCCTGGTTTATCAATTACACAGATTGTGAACCTGACATTGCACCCTCTTTCTCCTTCCTCCCCACAGAACTAGGGCTCCTTTTTATTTAAACAGAAGTAGATTCAAGTACTTTCTATGGCAAAAAGTAAAATGGCAGGAGGAGGGACGGTTCACATTTCAGTTTTATTCTGACAAGAAGTTAAAGAATGACAAAAGCTGAAAAGCATTCAGAAATACCACAATTAAGATGCAAACACTTCTTCTTTAAAAGTCTCAGTGAAGTAATATTTTTGCAGATCTGACTCTTTTTTTCCAAAGAAACTATTAGTCTATTTCAGACAAAATTTCTGAATTTTTTGTACAAAAATTTTAAAATAAAAGCCTTTATTCTCATTCTGATCTTGTTAATAACTGAGCTAATAGAACTAACAGAGGAAATATGCAGCCTGCTCTGTGGGTTCTTAGTACCAGTGCTTGCATGCTTCATTCTGTAAATGTAATTTGAATCATAATTGAAATAAAGAAAATATCAAGCAAAGGAATTTTCCTTGGTGAAATATTTCTTCTTCTCTATTTGTATCTTCAGAGAGGCCTTGAAGTAAATTGCTTATGAAAAGAGAGGAAAACCCTAAGTGTTATACTTCTTGAAAGCTGTCTCTTCCTGACGTGGTTTGACATTGGCCCAATGCCAGGCACCCACAAGAGCTGCTTGCTCCCCCTACCCTGCCACAGCCAGGCTGAGGAGGGAAAAGGGAAAAAAAATTAACGAAGGCTTCATGAGTGAGATAAGGACCAGGAGAAACACTTCAAGGGCGAAACAGGCTCCACTTAATTTGTGAGTTTATTTCTAACAGAATCAGGGGAGGATAATGAGAAGTAAAATAAGGCCTTAGAACATCTTCCCCTCCCAGCCCCTCACTCCTTCCCACTGACAACACAGGGAGGCAGGGAGGGGGGGTTTGGTCAGTTCATCACCAGGATTTTCTTCTGGTGCTCAGGGAGAGGAGTCTTCCCCTGTGAGGCCGTGGGGTCCCTCCCACGAGAGACAGTTCTCC
>VZRQ01011253.1:533541-603741 GCA_013397975.1 Machaerirhynchus nigripectus | reverse complement strand
AAAACCAGGCCGTGCCAAACCAATGCTCTTCCCTTCACAACAGAATGTTAATTCCAGGTAATTGTTCTGTAGGAGTCTTTTCTATTTTTGGCGTGCTCAAAGAGTTCAGAAAGTGTTTTAGGAGTGCTTCAGAAACATGAAGGTCTATGAGGTCTGAGTAGACCATATATTAAATAGGCAAAAGGACCCATGTGCTGTCGGAGATCTGCTGAAGTGCTCTTTGGTAGCATTTCTTATGCTGATAATTATCAAAGTCACACTGTATCCGCAAACTAATAAGCCAGAAAAAAACTTTCTTAAGTGGAAAGGGGTACAGTATCGAAAGCAGCCTTGCTGAGAATGACAGGGCGGTGCTGGTGGGTGAAAGGCTGCGCATGACCCGGCCCTGTGCACTTGCAGCCCAGAAAGACAATTGTGTCCTGGGCTGCCTCCAGCCCTGGGGTCCTCAGTACAAGAACGACATGGACCTGTTGCAATGAGACAGAGAAGGGCCACCAAGATGGTTAGAGAGATGGAGCACCTCTTCCAAAAGGCGAACAGAATTGGAATTGTTCAGCCTGGAAAAGAGAAAGCTTAAGGGTGACCTAATTGCACCCCTCTAGTGCCTGAAGGGAGCCTACAAGAAAGATCGGGACTATTTACTAGAGCATCTAGAGAGAGGCAAGGGGGAATGGCTTCAAACTTGAAGAGCATAAATTGAGATGAGATATTTGGAAGAAATTCTTGGCTGTGAGGGTGGTAAGGCACTGGAACAGTTTGCCCAGAGTAGGTGAGGATGTCCCGTCTCTGGAAGTGTTTAAGGCCAGGCTGGATGGAGCTCTGAGCAATGTGGTCTAATTGAAGGTGTCTCTGCCCATCCCATGGCAATGGAGTGGGAACTAGGGGATCTTTCAGGTTCCCTTCCAATGCAAAGCATTCCATGCTTCTATGATATCATGCTCTGGGTTACAATACACAGTCAAAGCTGATGTCCAGGCCAAAAATAATAAAGTTCACTGGCACTATTTTCTGTGTCTAAGTATAGTAGACTATGTAATACAGAATTAATCCTCATCTTCTTAAATCGTCTCTTGAAATTTTTTCTCTTTAAAGCCTCTCCTTCGGTCATGAAGTTGTTGACTGGTCTGCATTTTAGAGAGCCTTATACATACCTCTGAATGAGATTTACAGGATTTTGTGAAAGGCTGACTTGACAAATCACTATTTGGCAGAAGGTCATTGGCAGCAAACTGCAGACTGATAGATATATACATATAGCAAGGCATTGAAATATTAAAGGAATCTGCAACCCATGATTTGAAGGCTGGCATTTAAAACAAAGTTCATGAGTGCCTTTTCCTTTCCATGTGCAATTTCAACCTGTGACTGAGTTCAGTGTTTATTAAAGCTATCACTCAGTTAAATGGGAGATAACAAAGACAGCAAGAACAAAGAGGTGGAAAAGGTAGAGCTGGGGATCTCCAGAGAATTAAAGCAATTTAGGAAAACTGCTGATTTCTAAATTCTTAAAAGTTAAGGCTAGGTTTTTAATAACATTATTTTAAATACTTGAGCAAAAAAACTCTTCTGTGTATAAGCTGTGTGGAAGCCAAGAAGGTGAGACAAAAGCAGGTGTAAGAAATTTAAAGGTGAAAAATTATTTGTCTGCATTCTCACTCTCTTTAAAATAGCATTTCTCACCAAAGACAATTTTCATCATGAATCAGTAAGTTCACAGCCATGAAAAAGAAATATATGCATATCTACGCAGCTATCTAGCTGGCTATTTGTATATGCACACAATGTGTTCATGCAAACGTACACACAAATTAAGGTTTTCTAATTTCCAGTTTGGACTGGATCACAATGAATGGCAGCACCACATTGTGCATTTTCAGGAGCTGGCAGTGACATGATCAGATTTTTTTTTAAATTGTTGGTAGTGCCAACTTTACTAATAAAGATTTTTTATGTGTAATAAGCAGAAAAAAAAATGCTCATACTGAGAAATAAAAAGGAGGAAAAGAGGAAAAGGAAAGAGGAAGACTAAGAGAGGAACTCTAGTAGAAATTAACTCTACTGCTGCAGAGAAAATGCAGTAGAATTAAGATCTGTGTTGTTCACTTAACTGAAAGCCTGCTAGTGAGGGCTGTAGATTTTTTTCAGGCACCATCTTCTGAAAAAGGCACTGGTCTGTAACTTGGAAAACCATGATGATGATGAAGATGATGATGATGATGATGGTTATAATGATGATGTGGCTAGCCAGGACAAAACATCTCCCCACAGTGCAGAATCTTTCCATGTAGAAAACTTTTATCAAAGTGCTGGCAAAAGCTTGTTCATCTTATGTGGTGATGTTAAAAAATCAGGCTTCTTAGAGTAAATTCAGAGAGCACCTTCTAGCCCTGCAGCTGCCCTGTCCCTGCAGCCTCTCATGGACATGAGCAGAGGAAGGGAACCCCAGCCACTTCCATCCACATTTCCTGTGAGTAAGCTTTAGACACACAAAGCAAATTTATAGCCAAACAGAACCACTAAGGAGAAACACAGACCAGGTCACACAGGCGGAAATGGTCTAAAAAACATTTGTCAAGATATCACTTTATTTTGACCCTTTGGTGTTCACCTGAAGCTGATCTCTCTCATGCAAAGATACTTCAAATAAGCTATGTAGCAATGTGTTATCTCCTGTGATATCAGGAGAGGACCTGTCTATGTAACAATAGTGACATATGACTTGTGGTGGAATGACTTCACATAGCTGCCTGAAGACATATTCATTCAAAGTGCTGCAGAAAGGCCATTGAATATGAATTTCCCACTGAATTACTGTATCTCATTCATTAC
Source organism: Machaerirhynchus nigripectus (assembly GCA_013397975.1). Taxonomy (NCBI): domain Eukaryota; kingdom Metazoa; phylum Chordata; class Aves; order Passeriformes; family Dicruridae; genus Machaerirhynchus; species Machaerirhynchus nigripectus. The sequence goes on along the minus strand of VZRQ01011253.1, from coordinate 600,912 downwards.
TGAGTAATAACTTGGGAATTTCTTCACTCCAGATCTATATCATACAAGGAATATATGATATAGGGAGTAACTCAAAGGGCCGAAAGCACCCGGATCCCCTGAGAGCAGAATACAGATAGCTGGTTCACCATGCACACTTAATAGCTATTTTTTTAGTATTATTTTTTATTCTAGACTGTCTAAAAAAGACTGCAGGTACTTTCTTTTTGGCAATGACAAAGAGCAGGCAAGTTGGAGAGATGCCTCCAAGACTTGTTGTCTACCCTGCCTAGAAACTCAACTCAGAGCTGTTAAAAGGAAACCAAAAGGAACTAATCAACATTTTGTTTCCAAGACCCATGAAGTCTGAGCTTGGTGCATAACAAATTCATATTTCATAACACAAAACATAGAAATTATAAGAGCAGGTCAGACCAAAGGTGTATGCTTATATCTTGTCCCTTCTGTGTTTCCTCTTTTACTTTTCCTAAACAAGAAAATAAAATCCACAGCTGCAGTGTTTCACAGCAGAGATTATTCAGGCAGGGAGACAGGGCTGCTTATGATTAATAACGTATTTTTCTCTTTGAACAAGGTGTAGAGAGGTGGTGCATTTTGATAGAATTAGCATAAATTAGCTTTCCAACAGAATCCTCTTCCCTGCTCTCTGACTAAGCATAAGTAGATAAGAACAGCTTATAGATAAGATATAGATATCTAGGTAAGGATAAGGATAAGAACAGCTTTCTTTTTCCAGAATACAGACATAAGACACACAGTTTATAATTTTCTAATTCTCCCAATTCTAAGTCTGTGCTCTGATCGCCAACATGCATTCCTGTTATATATATATACCATGCAAAATAAAGTAGAGAAAACTAAGTTGGAAAGTGCAATGGGAAATAACTTGCTTTGCCTGGACTCTAAGATGTGTGACCACATCACCTGAGTAGGAGCACTTCTGTGCAGTCTATCCACATTTGAAAATGTCACCACTTTTGAAGAACAATGAATTTTCAGGGACTGGATGTTGTTGAACACTGAGAAGCTTCTCTTTTTTTAGTGTGACAAAATAGCTAGCAAAATGCACATGGATTAATGTGTTTGAAAAATTGAATTGAATATATATATTATCAGGTACACATTTATACAGAGAATGAAGCTGAATCAAAACCAGCTATCACATCACCTACTGCCATGTGACATGGTCACACAGGTGTATTTTCATACCCACTCTTTCATCCATTTACTGGTCTCTAATTAAACAGAAAGTGGGAAAGGGGGCAGTATGGTGGAAAGGGTATTGCTATTAAAAAACAGTGAAGTCTGTCTCAATGTGTAAGTTTTAAATGCTCTTTTAGGATTGAGGTATGTTATAACTTCCCAACAATATCTGGCAAAGTTTGCAGGCTTCGTAGCACTCCTTTGCAAGCTATGTCACATCTGGAAATTATATAAATTTTCTGTGTATTCAGATGAATAAACAAGATCATAGTCTTTGGGATTACCACAATATTGTATTTCCTCATAGTACCCGTATTTCATTTTATTTGTGACATTAAATTAATTAAGATTTACTACCTAAGCATTCATATCAGGCATATCTGTGATGACAAGATCATTTTTGGAAGCAGATCATTTTCAAGAGGTAGAGAGAGAAATTCTATGTAGAAATTGCCTTGTGTCACAAAATATACCCATCCTGGAATACAAAGTTAGAAGTTGATTGAATAAAGCGAGGCTAGTATGATTCCAAATAAATAATAATTCCTAGATATTTCAGGAGGAAGAGGAGGGAGAGGGGGTTTTTATAATAATTTCTTCACATATATATATATATACACACACATATGTAAATGTACATAGGCATACACCTACAGAACAACAAGGGCCTAAAACTAAAAGGCTGGAAAAGATATAAGCAAGTGCAATAGAAAACTTTTATCATCTCTACAGTTATGGGAACTAATTTTCTAATTGCACAAACAAAAAAGCATTAACTTCACTTGTTGATCTATTTGATAATTTTAATAATGTAACTGGTCCTGATGAATCAAGCATGTTAACATAGATATTCCAGTCATAAATTTCTTCATGCACTTTCTGAGAATAGCTCATAAATCTTCAATTCAATACAAAATTATAAACAAAATATTTTGCAACCTGTAAATTTCAAGATGTTTCTGAAATATACAAATATTTCTCTTCACCTCTTCAATTATAAACCTTAAAAATAGAATATTCCGCAGTGGTGAGATTGGATTTTATTACTGGAAATAGGAAAATATTGCAGGAAATAATAACATCCGTCATTATGGTGGTTCCAAAGGCTGCTGGATACTATTCTGACCCTGTTGTAATGAAGTTGAAACACAGGTTTGTCTTTAATCTGGCCTTGCATAGCAGCTTCCTAAAATCTAGAATGGTCACAGCATTGTGCATGTGCTACACTGTATCACTTCTCTCCATTATTGAAGGTAACATACAACTTGTGGGTGTTAAATAAATGGAAAATTTTCTTACCATATCAAAAGTCTTGTTTGAGTCTCTTGGTGAGCTACTAGCATGTTCCAATATGCCTATTACAAACATTGCAGGCCATAAAGACGTGTATGTATTCTCTACAATATTTCAAAAGGAAATGTGTAAAATGTGGGATTTCTGACCTCCTGCAGAGCGAGTTATTCTGAAACACTAAAAGAATCATGGATTGCAGCTGTAGTACCCTCAGCCCTCAGAATTTATTCTGTTTCAGAAAAGGTGAAATAAGAATGTAGTTACTAATGTTATTTCATTGAAACTATTTGTTACAATCGCAGTTTATTTCCAGGTTTTGTCAAACAGATATAATAGCAATGCAATATAATTATATAACAAAACAACTTCTGTATGCCTATTTCTGATTTAAACACTAAGTTACGTAGGTTCTGTGAAAGAAACAACATTTTTCCCTCTGAGTCTTATTCTCCTTTTGATGTGACTGTAATCAACACGCCACATCAAATCACTGGAGTCACTTGAATCTAGTGCAACTACAAAGTCAGATAAATCTGGAAGTTCATTTCCCTTCCTGGCTGTTATTGCAAGATGTAAAGCAAAATGGGGGCAGAAGGAAATTTTGAACGACGTGAAGAAAAGTACCTACAGACTGTTGTAAATTACACTTCTTTTACTGTGCACTCTTGGCCCTTTCTGAAGAAATGTGTAAATGAGCTGATTTTTTTGCAACTGACCGTGTTAACAATGTGATTCTTTTCCCTGTTTCTAAGACTGTCTTTAAAAATTCTAAAACCTGAAAGTCTTTTGGGTATTGAAGAAATTTCATATTTACAGAACTTTGTGGGTCTTTTTTTTAAAGATCTAGTGTGACACATAAAATCAAGATTTCATCTCTGGAAATGTCACAGGTTTCACTTCTGGCATTGAACAAGGCATTCTTTCTACACAGGTAGATACTTCAGCTACCTATAAATAAAAGGAGCAAACTAATTTTATGTTTACTCTGTCTTTTTTCTTTATAGCTGTACTTACTGACTATCAACTGGGATCCCTACATTCATCAGTGATAAATCCTCCAAGCAATATAAATCATTTGGGTATTTTTCCCAAATACATCCTTTTTCAAGCTGGTTTCCACTCACTTGATTGATATGACTAAGAGATGCAGTTACCTGATTGCAAGCACTGACCTTGTCAATGAACACTCTCTGTGCTGTACTTGCATAAAAAACCCACAGATATTACTACATAGGGGGAAATGCAATTATTTTGTTTGAGAGTGACTATTTTAGGTTATTTTTTGAGCAGATATTTATGATGACATTTCTGTAGTTCATTTTCTTCTAAAGTTTGACTACCAAAACCAATATCCATTAAAAAGAAAAAAAAATTCAATATATTTTCTTATGTTTTTCATGTCATTCTACGTCTTAATTTTGAGTTCTACAAGCTTCATCTGCCATGCAGCCTGCATGGCAATGCATCACATACCTGTACAGTTTGTTAATGAACCCAGAGTCTTTTTTTTGTATTTTTAGAGCTATCACTCCTACCTCTCTGCTAGACCACAGCTGGTAAATTGTTTCTGTTGCAAAGAAGCAAGGTATGACCAAAAGTTTTAATTTTTTGCTCAGTACTTGTTGAAATTTTTCCAGTTCTTTGCCGTCTCCCAAGGTGCTGAATTTTATACTCTAATTATTTTTCATATTATAACTCCAACCCCAATAGCAGCAACACATATTGGATTTTTTTTTTGTCCCCTCCTGGGAATAGCAATTAATTCTCTTCCTTTTAAGAGGAAAGAACCTTGACTGTGACCCTAAAAACTGTGGTCTGACCTTCAGAAATAAGTCCAAAAGCACAGTAAGTTGAGACAGCAGGTTTCTCTTGAGCAACCGCAGCAGCTGTGGGAGCTCTGACAGTTCTGAAGAACTCATTCCTTTCTACGTTGCCATGGTGAGGCTTCTAATTTATGAACCATTAATGTTATGCTTTTGTTCCTCAAAGTCAAAATTAATTGTTTAGCAAATGCCTTCCACAGGAGGTGAGTTAATGAAATAAATCAGTGTACAAATCCTACAAAATAAATTAATAATCTATCCATTCAGAATCTCTTCTTTTGAAAATCTCACTTTTAAAATTCCTCATTAAATTGTGCATGAGTTGTCAGTTGTCCATACACTATTATTTTAGCTAAAATACTTTTTTTCAAAGCCTCCTCAATGCCATCTCAGTTCTCAATGCAATGCATGCATCCTGAAGCCTGTCTTGGTAACAACTTTGTAATTAATATATGCTGACCAAAGAAACTCTTCTGATCATAAACAGATCTCTTATTGAAGTTACAAATTTCAAAGGAACAACTTTATATCATAAAACATATTCTCTATGCAAAACTGGTAATTACATCCCATGTCTCTCAGTTATATTCTTTATGCATCCTCTTTGCTTTTCTTTAATTTATACCTTAATTTCTTTAATTTATACCTTAATTTCTTTAATTTTAATTACCTGCACTAATTATTTTCTTATAGAGAAGTCCTGCCTTCAGTAAACTGGTTGCCACACTAATAAATTTCAAACATACACCACCCTTGTTTCAAATAAATATCACAAAGGCAAACCCATCATACAAGCTGTATTAAAATAGTCCAAAAAACAAACCACAGGGACAAGTGCACTATTTAGTACCATTAGTACCATAGAAATATATTCTTTTATATTTTGGGGCTGCTAAGAACTATAAATTACTCTAAAAGCAGAATTCAATCACTTTGTTTTCAGCTCCTGAAGCCAAAGTGTCTGGACACTTTGATTTATATCTGATGGCCAAATCATATATGCACCACTACAGCTTCATTTCAAATGATGCAGAAAAGATTGGTCCCCAGGTATTAATCCTCCAGAAACTGAACATTTAGCTTTTCAGGAGCACCTATTTGTTAAAAACACAAGCATGGCATAGGAATAAGTAGTTAGTGACTTATGGTGCTAAAGGCTAATCAGTGCTATCTGTTACATGAGAGAGCATTAATCCAGAATGTTTTTCTTGATGTCAGTATCTGAAGGGTTCATCTGGAATGGTACAAGTGAAGACCGCGAAATAAATGGAATGAAGTATCGTGTGAAAAGGAGACATTTAAAAAGGGAAAAAAAAAAAAAACATGCAAAACCAGGTGTACATAAAAGTGAAAGAAAAATATACTCGCCAAATTGAAATGGTATGAAGTAGCAGTACATGGAGAAGTGATAGTCAAATAGCCAGCTCAGGAATCATAGCCGGAATACAGATACTGCAAATGGCCAAACCTTCGGCCTTCAAGAGTATTATTCTGATAATAGAGTGTGCAACTTTTCTGTACAATGAAGAAACACACTGGAACACAACTCAGCTGCTGGCCTAAGCTTGTGAACCACTGCTGTCATTTAATTATTTTACATATTTAATGTACTAAAACTCTAAAGTCTCCAGAGAAAATTAGGTTGTGTGTAAAAATTCTCCTTTTAATATGTGAATTACTGAGAGAAAAGTAGAGTAGACAACAGTTCCTGTCTAAATCCCATTGAAATGAACTTCTAGTTTAAGCATCTTCCTCTGACAGAATTTACAGGTTCCCATGATGATGGTGTTATGCTTGCCATAACACAAAACCTCAAGCAAACACATCTAAGTTCTGTAGCAATATTTATGTCTCTGAGGGTATCTTCCATCTCTCTCATATCTACATTATTGTGACATGTTGGAAATGCACATTGCTGAACAGTTTTAGCATAATTACATCTTTCTATGAACTGCTTTATCTTGAGTTCAACAGTTACAGTAGAGTCCAATCAGACAATTCAGAATCTCCTTGCCTCTCTTCATGAGTGTTTGGGAACTGGAGCACTAGTCCCACCATCTGTCCGCTTTCTCATACCCTTTGCTGCTGTTCTCTTCAGATACAGTCCTTATTTTCTTGAATTACCTGCCTGTGACAGGAATCCTTGCTCTTGTCTTCTCTCATGTTTGTTTCCATAAATACTGAAGACATCTGCGAAGTAGTCCAAGAAAATCCCTCCTTGAAGAAAAATGGAGAGCAATGGGCAAGTTCAGGTGAATTCTCTGAAATTGATAGAGGCTTGCACTCATGAACCTGAACACCATAGGGCAACCTGATAGAAAGTACCCAGGGAACAGGGAGGCTCTCCACAGGTACCAGCTTACTCCTATAGATGTGATGGCAAAAGTGTGTTCTAATGACAGATTTTGAAGAGGATGAAGCTGTAGCATTGTGAACACCTACTGGGACCTCTTCAAAGGCATGAGTGACAAAGTTGAATAACACATCCGAGTATTTTTTTGAAAATCTTGTCAGTGTGCAATGAAAACTGGCAATACAGATTTCATTCTATGTGAAGGAACTCTCCACTTCTCATAATGGGCATAATGATGGAATCAGTGTCTCTTGCAGCTTTTTTTTTTCATCCCTTGAAATACTGAGAAATATTTAATTCCCTGACAAATCCATCCATATCTATGAATGAAACACTCTGAGGCAGTTTAGGTCTCACGGGCTCCTTGCACACAGCCCAGCTTCCAATACACATTTTTAATCTCTTACATTAATAAGGGTTGGAAATGCTTTATTCCCACCAGATGAGAGCTCTGATTCTCCAGTGTAACGGGGTAATAAGTTTGTAATTTGTAAAGCAATTTGATGATTGCAAAATGCACATTATACTGGGATTATATTATTTTAAAAAAATCAATGTTTTTAAACAAAAGCACTAATATTCCTGTATTCATTTAACATTTTCATTATTCACAGACTTTTCATACTTTCTGCCTAGTGTCAGATCACTAGTATTAATTTAAAATGGAGTTTACGCTGTGACAAAGATACCAAGCTCATTGTGCTAGACCGAGTCATATGAATCCATCCATGTTCATTGTACTTTATTGTGTTTCATTATTTCATATAATCATAGAATGGTTTGTGTTGGAAGCAGCCTTAAAGATCTTCTGGTTCCAACCTCATTGCCATGGGCAGGGACACCATCTACCAAACCATATTGCTCAGAGGTCCATCTATCCTGGCCTTGAACAGTTCCAGAGATGGGGCATCCACAACTTCCCTGGGCAACCTGTTCCAGCTGATCTTTACAGTCAAGAATTTCCTCCTAATATTTAATCTATCTAAACTGTTGCTCTTTCAGTTTGAAGCCATTCCTCCGTGTCCTGTCATTGCATGCTATTTTAAAAAGACCCTCTCCATCTGTTTTGTAGACTCCCTTCAGGTACTGGAAGGCCACAATTAAGTCACCCTAAAGCCTTCTCTTTTCCAGGCTGTACAATTCCAATTCTGTTCAATTTCCTCTTGGAAGAGGTGCTCCATCCCTCTAACCAGCTTGGTGGCCTCCTCTGTACTCACTCCAGTAAATCCATGTCCTTCCTGTGCTGGAGACCCCAGAGCTGGATGCAGCATTCCACGTGGGGTCTCATGAGAGCAGAGTAGAGGAGCCGGTTTTATGCATTACTGTTTACTTTGGTCTTTTTTGAAACAAACACAAAAATAAAGGCAACTGAAAACCGTAGCAAATGAATATTTTAAAATATTACTGCTTTATTTTTTATGCAAAATGCTCCAATTGGACAACCTCATGGAAACTAGGAGTAATTTCTCCTCCCACATATCTCTTGAAAAATTAAAGGATTTTTTTTCTTCCATTCTGACATGGATTTGGGTCCTGAAACAACCACTGCCATTAATTCAACAGATGTTTGTAATATTTCAATGTTTTGGGCAATCAGATTGGAATAGTTTGTCATGTACTTTCTGTCTCCCTTAAATACGAATGAATATATTCAAGAACATCCTGAATTTAAACAAGCACTTTCAGACGTTCATACTAATTCTTGAGTCATGGTAGTTGTGTCATTATTAATAATGTAATATTTATAATGTAATATTAATGTATGTGTAATAATGTTGATTACAGGAAGCTCAAGCATTCAGCTTTTACTTTATTTTCCATAAATATTTCATAAAGCACAACTGTAGTTCATAATTTGCTTTGCATCCATACAAAAATAATACATAAACACTTCATAAAATAAAGCACAATAGTGGCTGCTATAGCAAGATCTTTCCATAATTGTCTTTTTCTTGGTATGAAGACCTCTGCTTTTTTTAAATCAAAATCAGAACCAGAAAAAGTTCTCCAGGAGCGAATTTTCTCCTCGGGTTAGCTAGGAAAGCAGGGATCCTACCCTCGTTGCATGGTTACAACATGAATAAAGACTATGCTGCAGGGAACAGGTAGCAGCTGTAATTCTGATACATTATTCTGTAAGAGCAGCACGAGGCTGTGACTGCAATTCTTTGAATGTCTGGGTAAGCACTCTTCTCCATGTATTATTAATGTGCATGGGAAGTTCAGGTTCATGCTTAGCACTCATCGTGCCTTTCTTTCCTGCTGCATGCAATACATAGCACAGTCGCATTCATATCAATGCCAGACAAGGTATTTAGGTTTACCTAATTTTTACTTCTATAATATTATTATTTTTATTAAAGAGTTGCAATTTTTTTTGAGTGAATTAAAGTCAGGCACTGGAGACCTTTATTACAAAAATCCCTTGGTGAATATATTTACATGAAGAATTTAAATTAAATTGTAGTTTATACTTTGAACGTATTAAATACCAGTCTTTCTATTTTACCAATTTTTTTCTTCTAAAGTCTTGGGTTTGGCACCTTGGGTAATCTTAATATCATGTCAGTCTGGAAACTAATTGAAAAACATAAGAACTTCTGCTCTCAAAAACTAAAATTATCGTATCTATATCTCTCTCTCTACTTTGCTTTACAAATCCTACCCACTGTAAACTATACTACTTTTATGTGGTTTAAAACCCACAAATAATGGGATGTTATACGACAAAAACAGAACCAGGAAAAGTTGTTTCAGCATGATTTTGTGCTGGACTCGCTTTTGCTATATTGTCTCTGATAAGATTTGCCTACTAATATATAAAAAAACCTTTTTTTCATGTCAAAATGATATGAGTGTAAGAGGTCTCAGCAGCAATAGAGCACACCATTTTTATATCAGTAAATATACTTAAAGTGTATCCAGCATTAAAAAACTTTGTTTAATACATAAAAGTATGAAATATATAAATAAATATTTTGAGCTATTTTGAGGGTTGTGCAATGTATTTACATTTTTAAAAGCTGGGAATGTTATATGAGATAATCAAAACTCAGAAAACAAAAAAAATAAACACCACATTTCCTTGAAATATTACTATCTACTTCTGTTTCACTCAAGGACCAGTTTCCCAAGGGATTTTTTTAAATATATGACATATAGGTGTTACATAAAAATTATATTATATTCACTATCCATAAAAGCTTTTTTTAAAGTTCAGAGCCATCTTAGTAATAAAAATATTTCAATCAGACTTTATCAATTAATAAAGTTTTTACCAAAAGCTTTAGGCAAACAGGAGTTATAAATTATCTGTATTCTTTGCACTTTATCTCAGCTTGTGTAATAAACCTCTTCTAAGTAAATGTACTTGAGTGGGGACTTAAAAACTTTTGGACAACTGAATGAAAAATATTTGTAACAGGTAAATATCTTTTTCATGTAGTCCAATAACAACCAAAATGTTTCTTCTCATTAGTTGGAACTTCACTAGATCTCTGGATTCTATTTGTTTTCTTAGCTGAAAATGAACATAAAGAGAGTTTATATACAAAAAGCCATAGGGTGCATTGCTTGTGCAAAGATTTTTTTTTTGCATTTCAGCATAAAAAAATATGAATATGAAAGAATAAATGCATTGAAAGTATTCATATTTTTTCAGAAGCAGTTGAGATTTTGCAAAACTTGCCCTACTTATAATTGTGTCTGTTTCTCCTAAAATAGAGTGGGGATACTATTTTATGCACCTGTTCCACAATACCAGTGTTTAGGGCCAATCAACATAGTGGCAATTGCCACAAAGAAGGCTTAAAAATATTTGATGTTTTAAGATCTTCTGCACAATTTTGCTGTATTGAAGTAAAAGGGCCTGTCCTAATTAATTTGCTAAACTGCATTCCTTCCTAACTCTGAAGCAGCAAGAGTAGTATCAAAACCCAAAAAATACTGTAATGTTGTACACAATAAGATTAAATTAAATTAAATTAAATTTAATATTTCAAAATATGAAAACCCTAACAGGCTACCTTAATCCTGGCATATAAAAGTATTTGAGATATGCTTTATAAATATTGTATTTTATCTATAATTTTTGATAGAAAATATGTTTGAATATTAAGGTTTTCACAGATAGTTTCATCAAAGGCTGATTTCAACATGAACAGTACTTAGAAACTCACCTCTGCTTCTTCATCCATTGAACACCATTCAAACACATTAACTGGAAGACAATATTAATTATCCACTGTATGCCAAAACAGATAAAACTAAATCTTTTTTAAAATCAAAAGGTAGCATCTCAAGACTGTATTTAAATTCATGGGAGTAGAGCTGCCTCTGTCCATGAGATAATAGATTACTTTGTGAAAGTGTCCTGCACTGATTTGCTCTGAGTGTGAGACATTGAACAATTTAACAAAGCTGCTAAAGAAGAGCCTTTCTATTTTGAAGGTCCACCACAGCAGAAAGTTGAGGGAAAACAAAGGAGAAAAGAATGTAAAGATTAGCTGTCAGGTATATTAAAACAGTTATTTACTGGAACAAATCAGGAATTTTGCTTCCATGGTCATTAAATGTTAGTTTAATGTGAAAATACGCCTGCAGACAGTGTGTGAGTTACAAAAAGACATAAAATATATTGAACGCACCATTTTTCTAAAGCATTTCAGCCCAGTTTTTATGATTCATCAAACACCAGTCTCAACATATCACCCGGAGCCTTCCCAGCATGATATACCCAAAAGCAGCACAATACAAAAGAAGTATTTTTCTGCCATATACATCTGGGTGCAGACACTTCTTTTGAAACAGGTTTTTAACTAGATTAACTAGTCAGCCTGAGGGCACACCTAACATTCATCCTGGCTGCATCTGTACAACCTGGTCTACAGCACATCTTAAATATGAGAAATTATACAATCAGAATGTTTAAGGATCTGGCATTAATTTTCAAAAGCTGACAAAGAATAAAGCCATATTTTTGCTCTAAATCTAAAAGCACCAAGCACCTAGCATGAGAACCAGGCCCATATAAATAGAGACCCCCAAAAATAAGTATTAGGAAAGGCATTCTCACTGCAGTATTAAGGTGATGAGTTTGTGAATTCACGCCAAAGGAAAAGCCTCTGCATGAGAAAAAGAGACTTAAAGCCTTATGGATCAATATTAACCTTTCTCCATACAAGCATAAAATATTTAAAATTGTATTTGCAATATGCCCCTTTTTAAAGACAAGGAGATTAAGCTGATAGTAAGGTTCAGCATTCAAGCTAAGCACTGTGAAATTCTTAGTGATATATTGAATAAGCTTTGCTTTTTAGACTTAGGTCCATCTCAAAACTTGCATTTGTTCAATGGTTGATTTTGTTTAAATATTCCATTTTCAGTGAGACAATATTAACACGACAGGCCAGATTCTATTCTTGGTTTCATATGAAATAGATGGACTTATTGTATATTCATGTGTAAATATAGTAAATTAAACAAGAATTTGTATTTGTAATAAATATTCTTTAAAACTGTACTGTGATGTCTCTGAAGATATTTTGCATGAGGTTTACATCACATTTTCACAAAGATGACTTGTGTCTGGCTTTGGAAAAGGCTGTCAAGGGAAGTGGGGAAATCATCCTTTGAAATGTTAAAAAAACATGTGAATGTGACACAGGGGGACATGGTTTAGTGGTGAGCTCAGTGGTGCTGAGTTAGCGATTGGTTCTGATCATCTCAGAGGTCTTTTCCATCCTTAATGATTCTATGATCCAAGTTCTGTCCTGAGGTTCATTTAGAGATATCTTCTTGTGCCAGGATAACCTAAAATATTCTACCACTTAAACTTATGTTGCATCATTTCTAATGAACAGACTTAATTAGAAGTTGGATTTTGAGGCATTTTTGTTGTTGTTGTTTGGTGAAATATTGATCCTTTTTCAAGCATAGATCTATCTGGATGCAGTTTCAATATGAACCAATGGAACCAAATGCAGCAGAACATAACATTTTAGGAGGGGTAAATAGCTTTTTATATGTTTAGGGAACTGCTCCTTTCTTCACAATGAGCAAAGTCAACCTAGAAAAATAAAAATATTTGATTAGGCAAAAGAAACATTGGTATGTGAATGTAATTCTGTAATTATTTAAAACTGTAATTCTTTAAAACTATGTGTCTTAATTGAAATATATGTGTCTATGTGTGAGATTGAAGTATGTAAATATTTATACATGCTCACATACATGCATATAAGTAGCCCCCACTGGAAATTAGGAGTTGTTATTATTGATACCATTATTTATTATTAAGGAGGCAGTTCATATACTGATTCTCAATTATTCAGCATTTTCAAGTGACTGAATCACACTCAGTGTATCATTAACTTGACAAAGACAACTTCATCTAAATTTGACATCTTCCTGCTTTTCATACTTTCCTGTATTTCCCCTTTCATATGCTGAAGATTTCTATTCTAAATGCTCATTTGGGAAGAAAAAATGTCAAAACTAAAAATTATAAATAATAAAATAAATACATTGATTATATTCTCCAGAATCTACATATTGCATTTAAATGTGAGTAGATGTTGGATGCTGAAGTAACTGAGTAAGGTCAGTAGAGACATATATATGTTCATTTTAGCAGTATAATTGGCATCCTAAGTAAAGACTATGTAATAAATCAAGAGGTATGGGATAACTGTGACATCTTATCCTATCCTGTGTTTAGTATACGTTTTTATATGTACTCATATGTGATTTCTGGTAAGTGTGTTTTATTCTGATTCTCTCTTGGTTTTTTTTTACTATATTGCTGTATCACATATGTCCCTTGTAGTCCTTTAATTTTCTTTGTTTTGAAGGCAATTCAGTTTTATGGGTTCTGGTTTTTTTTATTGTTTCTTTCAGTTGTCCTTCTTTTCATGATTATTTTAGTAGGGTTCTGCCATACTTTGATTTTGGTTTTGTTCATTCTAGTCACCAAACCACATTTTGTCTCTCCAAATTTTTGCCCTTGCCTCACCTGATATTTTCCAGGGATGACTAGGCAGTCTTTGCATAGTTTATCTGCCTTGCACCCTGTCTGCTGCTCTTCTGTGCTGTTTGTCATGTGCTGTTTGTCCACACTGCTCTGGATAAGTGAAAATATCCTTGACCAAGTGATCCTCCAAGACTGCTGAAGGGCAACAGACTTTCTTCAGCTGAAAACAAGCTAAGCAGCACAAAATGCTGTTGCACCAAGATACCCAGAATTTTGTGGGTCTGAAACAAACTACAGAAGCAACTGTCTCTATTTGTGTAGTCTGAGGACTACCAAAGCCATTGGTTCACTAACACTGTCCAGCTTTTGCCTTCTATTATGACAGAGAAGGCCTTAGAACTACAAAACAATAAAAGTAAAAATGGCAGTTCATTTTTGTTTGAACCTTCAGAGTTTCCTTTTCTCTGCATGAACACCTTACCAAGTACCACCACAGATTTTCATATAATTAAAGTACTTGAGCACATTTAAGAAAAGCTAAAAACAAATAAGTTAAAAACTCCTTCTTCTTCAGCTACTGAATCATCTTTCTGCTCATCCATACCATCAGAAAGATATTATTTCCACTGTGGTTCGTATCCTTTCACCACTTGATTCTGCCTTGCCTTCCAAATTTTTTTTTTATTTTAATTGATTCCTTTCTTTTACCAGAATGGGAATCCAAAAGACAGTTTGCCCTTTCCAGGACTTCAGGGAACAAGAAGAATTCTTTGGTGGGTTAATCTAACTGCATTGCATCTAACATATTGTTCAGTGGTACACAAATATCTGGGAGCCTTTTCAAGGGACTCTTCTAGATATTTCTAAATCTAAAAGAACATGCCACTATCAGACACTTTGAGTTCAATAATTTGTTGGTTTGTGATTCTCTGTCCCATATAACAGGGCCCACAACCACAAAGGTCTGAATACCTACAGTTTAGGAGTTTAGGAAAGGAAAATATTTTCTACATGTACAGAAAATCTCTCTCAAAAAACAGAGCTCAGAATCTTGAATCAGAGAGAAGAAGGGAACTGAGTGGTGATAATAACAACAAAAAACAAACCAATGCAAAAAAAAGATACCATAATGTGGAAAAACAAGTCAATTTATGTAATTAAGGCATTATTATTGACACATTGGGTGTGAGATGTATGCACAAGCTCTAACATGACCCCTCATAGAAAGAGAAGTAAATGAATCAACCACTAATCCCAGGCTAAGTGGCAAGAATATAATCAAACCCATGTAAATTATTTACTCAAGGGAGGAATACTGACAGTCCTTATACATGGTTGTTATGATCCAATTCTTATTATTATTAAGGTTCTTTGGAAATTCCTCTGCCTGAATTAAGGTGCAAACAGGACCATCTGCCAGTGACAATAATATGGGTTTTATTTGATTGCAGATATGAGAGAGAGAGAAAGAAAGAAATAGAAAATAGTTGGGGGGAGGGACAGAAAGAGAGTGACAGGTACAGAATAAGGAAAATACCACCACTCTGTGGATCCCAGCGGTGTTCTGTTGATCCTCTCCAGCCGATCTTCTTGGTGGTGAAGGTCCCCCCAAAAAGTATAGAATCCCATGGGTTAATATGCCCTGGAGCCATGTGGCAATGTCTGGGCATATCTGCCAGGGGAGGGGGACAGTCTACAGCAGACTCTGGGTCTGTTGCCTCAAGTGCAGTCCTGTGGGGCAAAGCCTCTCATGCACGTCCCGTCCCGTGGGGTTGGGGATTCCACAGCCAGGCCAGTTTGTGTAATCAGAGGATGGGTGTTTATTGCCTCTCACCAGAGGTTACACCATGCACCCAAAGCCTCCTCCCCCCCGGGGTTGGGGGAGAGTCTGAGTAAACCTGGCTTCTGTGAGCTGTGCCCTCCCCCCACCCCAAAGGTGGCTTTGGCCTTTTGTAGATGCATACCTTTCCCTCAGCCTGAGGTGACTGAACAATAGGTTTCCTTTCATCTAATCAGCAGTTTGACTTACAGACCAAAGTTCTTCAAGGAGGTTTCTGTGGTTGTAGCTTCTTTAAAACTTTATATCAATGTTTGAGGCATAAACTATTTTCAGTCTCTGACAATGGTAACATTGATAATCACTTTTATCAGGGATGTGGAAGTCTGTGCAATACCATTAAACTTTACCTCATCTGCTGCAAAATTGTTGTTCTTTTAAATTTTAGCTTTCAAAATATAATACAATATACAAAATATAGAGAAAAATTACATCAAGTCATGTAATCTTAATTGGTAATGCTTACTAAGAGAAAAAAACATTTAGAGGATAATATACATCTGGGAAGAAGTGGAAGAATACAGGTTACCTGTACTAAAATAAGACTAGGACAAAATGGCTTTTAAAACCTCATTAGATGGTTTCCATCCCCTAAAAAAAACCCATATAAACCTGTTCCAGCTTGAGTAAGCTTGGTAGTCCACGAAAAAAAAAAATAGAGACATCAGGCTAAATTACCAGACTAAAACTGAAGTACACTAAGAAAGCTGAAGGAAAGTTAGTCAGGAACATTTAAACAGAGCAGGTTTTTCACCACCAAATGCTAAATCAGCAGAATTTGGCTGTTTCATCACTGCCATCTCTCTTGACAAACAGGAAAATTCTTGTCTGGGCTAATGTCTGTTTTTGTGCCATCTTATGCAGTGTCTGGCCTCACAAAGTCTGCTGGTCTGAGCTTGGCCCTGCATGTACACTGCCTTGGGGACAGGGACCCGGTGCTTTCAGAAACTGCTGCTCTGGAAAGAGCTGCCAGGTGGACAGCTTGGGGTCACAGCCATGAAAGCTTCCAGATTTCCAGAACAGCTGGTGCTCTGCACTGACTGACATCCACAGTTATGGAAAACATCTGAGCAGACAGGGGAGAACACAATTGCACAGTTTCCTTGCTACAGTGTGGTCTTTTCTGTAAAATCCACATTAAAAAGTTATGATTTGAGTCAGACAGGTAGAAGAACTTTTGACCCTTTGAGAATGTGACAACTAAAAAGTCCCAGTAGGAGACTGGGAAATGGCTTTTCCAGTCCTATACCGTAGCCACACTGTTTTCCCTATAGGTAGTCCCTCCTTGTTGTCTATCCAAGGTATTGCTTCATTGTTTTCCAGATAGAATACTCCATTACAGAGATATTTTCTTAAATTTCATGCACATAACACAAATATGGACATAAATGCCAGTACTGAATCAAATGAAATATGCCAAAGGTAAAATTTCTCAAGTAATAATTCTCCCTTCCATAGGAATTCATAAAGTGTTTTAAAATTTTGGTACAGGTAAAAGGTCAAATTGTTAAATCGGAATCCTTTTAACCATTAAGCAATGATACATGTATTAGCTTTTTTAGAAAGCCATTCACAGAACAGTTTATAATTTTGCTTTATAGCTCTCAAAAAATTTTGTGCTCTCACTTATAACCTTTCACCTGCAAAACATTGGAAATTGGTAAAAAGTTTCTAATTTCTTTAATTTTTATTGTAGTCCCATGTCAATAGAACTAATCAGGACATCATTTATCAACGGGAATCTCTTTGGTCATAGCACAGTCCTCAGTCAAAACAACAAGACTATATAATACAATCGTAAAAAAATGGGGGTTTTTAGAATTTTCACTGATGTCAGCTTCTGTGCATGTTTGGGAACAAGGGGCGAGCTAAAGGCATGTAACAAGATAAAGAAGGCAACATATGTAAATATACCTGTTTAATTTGATATAGAAAGATTTTAAAGTTCTCACACAACAGAAAACCTGTTCTCCATTTCTGGAATCATAGCAAGCAAACTCACTTTATGTCTATAACAAGCTGTAATATCTGAAAGTCGAGGTCTGTAATGAAAAGGTTCCTCCATGTCTGTGGAAACTCCTTGCCTTCCAAAAGTTTTGAGAGATTATGATCTGCCATTAAAAAAAATCTGTATAACATCCAAAAACATAACTTTCTTCTATTTGACTATGCATGACCATACACAGATCTCAGAGTCTTCAGATATATTTTTGGCAATTCAGCATAGGAGTCTGTAGGAACATGGTAAGTCTCCAGTTTGGCCTGTGCACACACATCCAGCATACAAGGATAAAGTTAACAAACTCAGTGGTCTTTAGATCCCATTTCAAATGAAAAAGCTTAAAGATATCAGAAACTTTCTCACAACTGAAGCATTCAATGTGTCAAAAATATCTTAAATGAAAAGATGAACCCTTTTTTCGTGTTCTGTAGGAGAAAAGTATTGATAATAGGAATGTTTAGGTTTTCAGTTAAAACTCTCTGTACATCACAGCATTAGCAAAATTTGGAATTCTATTTGATGCTCGTGTGTGCAACTTTCTGAGAAAAAATAGTAGGAAAATGAGAAACACAGTTTGACAGCACACAAAAAAAAATCTTGAAAGAAAACCATATGTACTACAACACATTTCTCTTTTAAATCAACACATAATCCTACAAGCATTTTAACAAAAGGAAGTACTTAGTTATCAAAATACATATGATAATGCATGCGGTTGTATAAATGGAGTGACTATTTTTTTTATATGCATATAGTCAAGGGAAAAAATTGAGTTCTTTTCCTTCAGCACAGAACATAATACCTGTATTTTTTATTATTTTAAGAAGAATTAATCTTAAAAATATATATATAAATAAAACCCAAATATGTGATTTCCCTGTCCAAATTCAGCTATTTTTGATACCTGCCTTTAGATGCAAAGCATCAGCACATAGTTCTTATGTTATCTTACCTAATTTTACATCTTGTGCTATGTTGTTATGTTATATTATGTTTGTTATGGTATGCTATGTTATGCTGTGCTATAAAATGTTATGTTACATCTTGGAAGCTGGTCTTTTACAAAATTCTGAATACATTCTTTTTAAAAATATCAGTCTTTAAAAAGCTTGAAATTTTGTTTGTGCTGTCCTATCTCTTACCACCTTATTTCCACAATATTCCGCCAGAAGGAAGACCTCTGAGGACTATTTTTTTTTAAAGGTTAATTTATTAAAACTAAAGTTATTTTAAAGATAATTCTAAAGAACTTTTATAAAGAAGACAGGGAAATTTCGGAGTAGAAGGAAAAATATTCTTGAGAATGCAGCTCTTCGGTTAGCAGTGTGTTTATTTGGAAACACTGAAAAAGGGTTTGAGGGGTTTGGGTTTTTTGTTTTGTTGTTTGGAGTTTTTGTGGGGGGTTTCTGGCTATTATGATGGATATGAAGTACTCGTAGTCATGCTCAGATCCTTATGCTTTCTCTGCTGGTGTCAAAGTACTTTCTATCAACCTCCTATCCCACCACCTAGATTTCAGTACATATCTGTTTCCAGATATTTCATAAGTGATACAGGGTCCCTTGTTTCATTCACCCTTTTTTGGTTTGCATGTAATCCTAAGTCCCAGTTATTAATTAGATCATGACTTATTTCCCCTTAAGATTTTTACATTATGGTCATCAACACCTACTCTTTCAAATCCTTCCTGACAAGAAAAATTATGTTTTAATGTAGATTAAAATGTCCACAGCGGACCATCTGTGTGAGACTAATAGACAAACTTTTCTTGCTCAGTAAACAACGCTTGGGACCACACTCTGTAACAATGCAAATAATTAGTGAATTGCATGAAGAGCTTTTATTGTCCTCCAGAAGAGAAATTAAAAGAAACTACTAGCTCTGGTAAAGGACTTCAATTCTTTGTAACATGACAAGACACAAAGCTACTCAAGAAAATATAATGATCCCATTTTTAAAACAGCAGAGTGGCTTCTAAATATAAAAGTGGTCCATCCCTAAGCATTAAATTATCTAAAAGTCTGAACTAGATTCTGAATGTGCTAAATGTTAATTGCAGAGTAGGAGTTTAAGGGAAACTGAAAATCATGGAATACAAATTATCAATAATTGGAGTTGCCTCAGTATCAACCCAAATATCTTTAGCTTTGACTGCAGTGAATTCTCTGGTATCAAATTTATTCTCTGTACTCATCAGTATTAGAGAAAATAATTTTTATGGCAAAATCCTTTCCTTTAAAAATGTAAAATGTAAAGAATATAATCTTTCAAATATAAATTGGAACTTGATATAGAAACAGCAACAAGAGCTTTATTTGGTACAATAAATAGCAGCCTAATTCTTTGAACTAAAAAAAAGGGGAAAAAAAATAAAGAAAAAGAAACATATACAAGCAATAACCTAAAGAAAACAACAAAGGGCAGTGAGCCACATGAATGTATTGTGATCCATGACACACATAACATTAGTCTAGACAGCAGACAATAAATGACTAAATATTTTATTCTATGCATCTAACAACAGCAGGCCTGAAAACCTCCAGAGACTTGAATTCGCAGTAAAGGGGAAATACTTCTCATGAATTCTTTTTTAATTTTTTTTTCTTTTCTTGGGTAGCTTCAATATGATACACCCAGGAAGTCTTTCCTTGAAAATATCTACATTCTGTTTGCTTCCACCAGCTTGGTGAGACATATTATGTTCTTAGTGTCAATCTTGTGACATAGTTCCTTGAGAAACCTAGTCCATGACAGCACGACATGGTTTATGAGGATATCAGGAAGTAAATGTAAAGGTATTATAGAACATTACCAATGCTAAAGGGTGCCATAAAGGTGATTACTTTGAAGCTCAGGATAAGCTACACTTCTAGCTATCTTTCTTACTGTCCTAGACTTCTAATTTGAAAGATATGTTTCAGTCACTCTTTGCAAAAGCAGATTTTGAAGCAGCCCCAGGAGAGAGAAAAAGTGCTGGAGCATTTATTACAGTCTGTCCAAGAAATAACAGGGTTAATAATGTTTGATAAACCTACGCAATGTAAAGAGTGAAAAGAACTGATGCATTTTTAAAGGGATTGTCAGTCCCACTTGAGGCAGGCGCAATAGTCACCCAGAGAACTCTGTCAGTAAGCAATGTCATTAATAATGATTCATGGGTATGGATATGGATATTCACAACAGCTGTGTCCTCACCTTTAAGTACCTCATACAATATTTAAAAAGTGCTCAGAGATATTGCAGCAGGGAAGCAACTAAATTGCTAGAAGGCAATGCTGGTTTAAATTGTTTAATGTTCCTTCTCGAAACTGGTATATTCATTTTTCAGAGTGAATCTCTCTTCTTCCGTCTCTCTCCAATAAACCTGTGGCAAGCAAAATGAGCAACATGCTAATCATCTAGTCAGTGAAATCCTACAATGGTGTGATGTGTTGGCATCAACACAAATATAGATCATCAGCTTATGATTAAGTTGTCTGATACCAATCATCCCTCCTCCATTAACATAAAATAGAAACATATAGAGCAGTTTCCCAGGAACACCTTGAATTTTAAAATTCAGAAGTACATTCTTAATGTTCCTTTTTTTTTTACTCTGAGCTGTTAGAGTTCAAAAGCATGAATTCATTGTTTTCATGAAATAAGATGCATTTCATCATCAGACTCAGCAAAAATAACCTAACTACATTCTAATTATTCTTGAAAGCAGGACAAATGTCTATTAGAATCGTCCTCTGCTCATCTTTAGGACTATAAAAAAGCTCTAAAATTACAAACTAAAACTGTTCAAATGTTAACAGTATTGCCTATATTGCAATGTTCAAAAGAACATAATGAATTTTTTGTAGGAGGGAATCACCCTAAGGTGGGTCCATGCACAGTTCCTGGACCCTTCCCATCCTAATTTACTGGATGACTGTACTTTGGCCCCAGAGCTCACTCATGGAGGGCATGCAAGCAAATACAAACACAAAAAAGTTACAATTTCCTAGTTTTTGTAGCAATTCAGGGCCATCTTCAAGCCAAGGTCTGATTCAATTTGCCAGTATATATCTCAGAAGCACACTATCGGTGCTAGGAACCTAAGCACACACACTACTGGTGCTTCAGGTCATGGGCCATAGACACTACACCTTCTCAAATTGTATTCTTCTTCTGCCAGTCTTTAATGAAGTAAAACTGACAAACTGCTGCATTGTCATTGCTGACTTTGAATTAACAATGCATGGCTGTCACAGGCAGAATGGGAGCTTCAGACAAAGCTGATTAGAGAAATCCTCCCACTGAGTCACAAGGTGCAGGAAGGACCCCCTTGCTTTCTACACTCTTTCTCAGACTCACCTGGGTATGGCGGGATCCAATCCAAGACCCAGACTTAGTCAACAGTTTATGTCTAAAGGTTTATACAGATATAATTGAACCTTTATACAATCCTGTTCGACTGGACTAAGCATGGCAAACATATATTTTTGTAAATATAATAAATAATTTATTTAAATTTATTCAAATAATTACAATGATTAACCAAATAGACCTTAATCAGAATTATTCACTATACAGTACAGATATTTGTAACTACTAGGACAGCGTTATGTTTTTTGAAGCAATTTTGAAGCAATAGATAAAAGCAATTATAGTGACACAATTATATTTAAGCTAGCAAAACAATTATTAAGTAGAGATCGATGATACTTACCCATACCAATGCCTGTGGGCAAGTCTCTTTGTCTCAGCCTCAAGGAGTAGCACTGAGGGACATCCCCAGTCAAGGGCAGGATCTTCACACACCTTAGGGAGGCATGCTAGAAGTCTTCATTGTGCAAAAGTGCGACTGGCCTTTTATAGTATAAAGTGATTGTCAGTCGTATGTATTTTTTAGATTATGTGTTGTCAGGTTTACTCAGCAAAATATGCCTTGTGCTGGAAAAGGTGTCAGCAGCTCTTTGCTTCATTCTGACTTTCCCCTCTCTGTCAGGGCCTGCACACTCTTGCTGCTTCCAGACTCAGTCAGGGAGCACCTGTCTTGCATGTCCTCATGGCGGGTCTGATAGTTGGGCAAGCTCGTCTCAGCATTCTTCAGCACAAAAAGCAGCAGAAAGACCCTTTTTGCTTGATCTTATCCCTGATCAGATCTTCCTTGCTCCACCAAGTGGCAGACCCTCCTTGCTCAAGCCATCGTTGAAAACTTGTAAAAAGTGGAATGACCCACTATTAAGGTAAGGGAACAAGATAAATTTCAAGCTGTTGAATCCCTGCTTAGGCAGACCATCCTGCTACAATAGCATGGCATTAGTGGTGTGCAGCAACAGCAGGGTGACTGCTATGAAGAAGGATTCTTTCACCCTGGCGTAGGCCTCCTGCACCAGAGCCAATCCAGCAGCAAAAGCTGAGTGACTCTCGAAGTGATGATTGGAAAGGCTGCTTTGCGGATCAGAAAAATTACAGAAGTAACCCTGCCAACTATCCTAGCTCTAAACCAGGTTTCATGCCTTTAATAGTATTCTGCACGAGTAGCTGGAACATCGATTCTGTCAGTGCTGGTTAACACCGGGGACGTTATTGCCAAGTGATTCCACTCTCCCTAGCTCCTAGTTGTGTGAGAGCTGTTAGGAATGACAGCACCTAAGCAGAGCATGCTGTGTAACAGTTGGGGCTCATAGATGTACGTAGCTGGTGATGCCACTTAGTCTCTCCATAACTATTATTCATGTCTACTCAAGCACTCACTGTCTTCCCACCTCGTTCTTTTGCCTTTTTCGTACAGGCATAAACAATTCTTTCAGTCAGGATGAAAAACTTTGATACAGAGAGAACACAAATAGAAGTGGCTGTTATTAAGGAACAAAAGAATCTCTGGGGAACCCAATTAGACTGCTTTTTATGGGTCAGTCTTCCTACACCATGCTTTGTTTATTGAATCCATGAAAAGCTCTAAACTAAGTGGTATAAAGAATACTAGTTGTTAAAACATCTATTTCATTTTGATCCATAAAATATTACAAAGCATTGCAACCTGTATTTTATTTTCCTAGCAAATTCAATTTTTTACAAAACATCTATTGGAGTCTAAAATGTAGTACTCATAAAGATACAAACACTTGTAAAAACACAAACCTGTGCAGCTCAGATTTCAGCTACTAGCATTTTCTGAGAGAGAAAAACACAAAAATAATCAAAAAATAGTTCAATCACCAAATAAAATTAGTAACGCTCCTTTTCTCTTTCCTGGAATCTTGTTCATTATAACAGGACCACAGAATTACAGAATAATTAAGTTTTGAAAAGAACTCTAGAAATTGTTCAGTTCAAGAGGTCTTCTCAAGCAAGGTCAAACACAGCAGGTTCCTCAGGGTTTTGTCCAGTCGGGTTTTGAGAATTTTGAAAGATGGAGATTCCACAACCTCTCTGGAAACCTATTCCAGTATTTGAACATGCTCACACTGAAAAAGGTTTTCTTTTCTTACATTTAAGTGCAATATCCTATATTTCAGTATTATTATTTAAAAAATAGTTGTGGATTCAAATTATAGTACTCATTTTCATCTGTGACATACAGACATTCAAATTTCCACTTGCAGAAATGAAAGACAAATGCATTGACACCAAAACTTTGAATATTTTTTCATAATTGAGTTTTTAATTGGATTGATAACCTACAGGGTAACCAAGGATAGAAATTTATCCTTTGGCATAGGATTTTTGTCTGCTTTTGAGCCAAAGATCAGTGAAATAAAGTAGTTATTTAAATCACACATTTTATTAGTTTTGCCTCAAAAGGGGACAACAGACAGTTGGCTAATTCAGTGTCATGAGACAAAGAACGAACACATGCCCTCTGCTGAAGATCAGCCAGCTGGCAGAATCAGCTGCACCAGGCAGGTTTCCAATTTATGGAGTGGAACATTTAACATATTGGTTCAAAACACCTACCCTCTTGCCAATCATGTGAAAACGAAATTAGCTATGGTCAATTTAGCTATAGCAGAACATAGAAGGATGATCAGCCACCTTATTTAGCATTATTTCTTTGTCCCCAAGAGTGTACACATCTCATGCCTGTTGAATTATCAAAGGGAAAACACATTTAATGACTGCTTTTTTGGAAGGTAGGAAATAATCTACATGCTTTTTAAATTGGACCACCTCAAAGTCAGGATAGAAAACCTGTAAGAAGTTCTTGGCATGTAAACCTAATGTTTAAAATTCAGAAGGAAATGTTAAAGCTCATTGTCAGCAAGCTTTAAATTTCCTTTGCTGGTCTGCTTTGAATATTTTGTCTCTCGAACATATCTTGTTTAATAGTGCAGAAATTAGCTTCATTGAAATAAATGGTCAAAAGCATTAAGAGTAGTTAGTCATCTAAGTCCTATTGAAACTCCCACTTCACTTATGAGAATTTACTTGAGTAAAATCGCTTCACAGAATCACTAAATGTTTGTGGTTGGAAGGAACCTCTGGAGACCATCTAGTCCAACCCCCCTGCTAAAGCACATTCTCCTGGAGCAGGTTGCACAGGACCACATCCAGGCAGGTTTTGAATATATCTAGAGAAAAAGACTCCACAACCTCTCTGGGCAGCCTCTTCCAGTGCTCTGGCATGCTCAAAGTAAATAATTTTCTCATATTCATATGGAACTTCCTGTGTTTCATTTTTTGCCTATTGTCCTGTCACTGGACACCACTAAAAATAGTCTTCACTGGACACCACTAGAAAGAGTCTGGCCCTATCCCCTTGACACCCATCCTTAAGATTTTTTATGGGATCACAGCATAGTCTGAGTTGGAAGAGACCTCCGAGGATCATTGAGTCCAACTCTTAAGTGAGTGGTCCCTATGGAGATCAAACCCACAAACCCTTGAAACCCTTGGCATTATTAACACCATGCTCCAATCACCTGAGCTCATCTCAGGGTCAATTGTATGCGTATAGTTAAGATCATCCCTCAGTCATGCCTTCTCCAGGCTAAACAGTCTCAGCTACCTCAGTATCTCCTTACTGGAGAGGTGTTCCAGACCTCTCATCATCTTTGCAGCCTTCCTCTGAACCCTCTCCAGAAGATCCAAGTCTCTTTTGTACAAAGGAGCCCAGACGGACACAGAACTCCAGATGTGGCATCATCAGAGCACAGTACAGGAGCAGGATCACCTTCCTTGACTTGCTGGCCACAGTCTTCCTGGTGTAGCCCAGGATGCTATTGGCCTTGGCCAACCCACCTCCCTGTCCACTCATAACCCACACTTCCTGAGCTTACCTGTGAGGATGTTATGGGATACAGTGTCGGCAGCCTTGACATCCACACATCCACTGCTCTGCCCTCATCAATCATGTCATTCCATCACACAAGTCTATCAGAATGGCCAGGCATGATTGCCCTGATGCGTGGAGAGACTCCACAGCTAATTAAAGTTGTAAAGTAGGTATGCTTTTAATGGATCAATTACGACGCCAGACGCACGGGAGGCCGTCCTCCAAAGACGCGCATACCCCGGCAATGCTCAGCTTGGTATTTATCGAGTTACAAGTTACGTATGCTTTAAATTACACAATACGCTTATACATATTCATCATCTGTTCCCACTTCGTATAATAATTAGCTCAAAAGTCATTAGCATTTTAATGCCCCTGCACACTGCCACCTGGTGGTCGTGGGCTGGGGTCTCTGCGATGAAGTGAAGGTCTTCCTCAGGCTTGAACGTTTTACCCTGCTTCCTTGCGCATGCTCTCTTGTCCAAGTCCAAGTCCAAACTCCAGGGCTGGTTCCAGCTGGTTCCAGGATCCGAAACCAGGACCTGTAGTCATGGTCTCTACCCCGTATCAATGGCCCTACATCCTCCCCCTTCTGCTTGGCAAGCATAACAAGTATCAAGCAAGCAATAAATATTGTCTAACAAGCAGCTGCAAAATTTAGCCATACCAGTAATGCTCACAATAAGCAATTAACCCTAAATCTTAAACCCCTCTGTACCAGACCCTTGGTGAATCCTTTTGATTACTCTTGATAACGTTACTTTCCTTTGCGTGTTTAGAGAAGACATTCAGGATGAGACTTTTAACATCTTTCAGGGATGGAGAGCCATGTTTTGTTTGTTGATTTGTGGGGGACCTGGCCCCTATGGTTCTTTTTCTCTTCACCAGCACAAGGTGACACAACAATTCTATTTTGTAATAACTGAAATTCAGGCAACTAGATGAATTGACAAAATTTTACAAAATAATATAATTTTGTAAAATTAAGATTAAATACTAAGACTCTAAAATGCCAGATAAAAAAGGCAGTCCTAGGTCTACTGATTTAAGTATCAGGACAAAATTAACAGAACTACACCAAAAAGCTGGAAACTGTATAACATTAGTAAAGTTACTGATAATAGCGGTATGATACTGATAATAACTGCAGGTTACAACCTGCTCTTCATTAAGTGTTCCATGTAGGCAGAGTTGAAGGCAAAAAGAAATGCACAGGAGGATATGAAGTTCATTCATTTCAGGTTAATTCTCTTTTTTTCATCTTATGACTCGCTCGTAATTCCATTGGGATAATAAATTTGTGGTCTTTAACTCCAGGGGAGAACTATGAATTACAGGAGTGTTTAGTATAACCTGAGTAGATACACAGAATGACAGAATCATTTATTTAAGAAAACACCCCTGAGAACATCAAGTCCAACCTCTGACCAAACATCAACTTATCAACCAGACTGCGGCACTATGTGCCACATCCACTTGCTTCTTGAACACCTCCAGGAAGGTGTATCTACCACCTACCTGGATGTTCAAAGGTTTAACAACCCTTTCTGTGAAGAAATTCCTCCTGATGTCCACCTGAACCTCCCCAGGCACATCCTGAAGGAATTTCCTCTTGTCCTGTCACTTGTTACCTGGGAGAAGAGAGTGATCACCACCTGGCCACAGCCTCCTTTCAGGTGGTTGTAGAGAGTGGTAAGGTCCCCCCTGACCCTCTCTTTCTCCAGGCTAAACAAGCCCAGCTCCCTCAGCTTCTCCTCATAGGACTTACCCTTTAGACCCTTCACCAGCTTCCTTGCTCTTGTCTGGACTCACTCCAGCACCTTGATGGCTTTCTTGAAACTAGAATTAACTAACTTTTTTTTACTTTTATTAAATTACATTTTATTAATCTTTTGGTTACATTATATGAATAATAAAGAAAATCTACACTAATTGAGCAAAATAGCTCTTTACAAATACATTCCTTTGAATGAACCTTTTTCATCACACGTGTCAATCACCATTATAAATGCTACAGTGAACTTACAGACCTGTGTTACACAAAATTAATTCCTCTCAAAAAGAATTGCAAAATATGGGGAAACACTCTCTCACATGCAGTTTTACTCTGTATATTTTCAACATGAACACACAGAAATCTTCTCAGGTCATCCCTGAACAAATACAATGCAAACTACTATCATTCAGAAAGAACTTATCATTCTGCAACAAAACTTTCATTTGCTCGTTAGCAGAAATAGAGAGAACACAATTAATAGAAGTTTCACTATTTATTTATTCATTATTTCTGGATAAAAGCTAGCACGAAGTTCTTCTTTCAAGCCACTGAAATTGTATTGATGTTAAAAGGTTGTGTGAGGTAGGCAGAAGAAAATGAAGTTGTTACTTTTAAATGCTGGGGTAATGGAGCCAAACTTTCTTTCAGAAACAGTAAAGAAATGTGTTTCTAAGACCTTGACATTTAAATCTTTGGTATGATCTCTGGTTTTCCATTTCTCTACCACTGTCTATTAGTGTGCTAGGGTTTATTTAGGATTTCTCTTTCTAACTGAAAGGAGACACAGATATAATTTGACCTGATGTAAGCTTATTGATCTATTTAGACAAAAACACTTTTTCTTCTCTCAGTCATTATCTCACAGGTGTAACAGTTTCAGATTTTTTGCTTTTGTTGCTATACCAAATGCTTTATAAGTCAAAAGTAACAGACTTACAAATCTTCTATACCATGACTATTTCAGACCCATAATACAATAGACCGGGTTCACATGTTTAATTTCAAGCATAAATCAAAATTATATTAATATCAATGGCATGCATTATGTAATTTAAATAATAAACCATTTGTTTACTGAAATGGGATTTGATTTACTATTCAAACTTCTATTGATGCGTATAGAGGTGTCTCTCTTATAGAGACATGGACCATTCTCACCTCCCAGTACTGTTCACAGCATAGTGTATTAAATCTTCAACAGAAGTACTTGTCACCATTGGAATTTCGTAGAGACAGTCTGAATATGGAGAAAGGAAAAGAAAAACCCCACAAGGAATATCAACAATATTGTACTAAAGTGGTGAACAGGGCATGGCTGGTCAGAGGAAGACCTAAGGGTGAGGGAATACTGAGTGGATCACTAGAGTTTTTCTCATCTTTACAGCTGAGATCAGATGGGATGTCTGTTGCCCATTGGTGTAACCAGGCAGCTACTGTTTGCAGCTCAGTGGGCTGTGGTCCTTTTTGAGCAGTACTGCCCAGGATAAAAGAAGGGCTGTGGCAGCAGAACAGAGCTTAACAATGCAGGCATAAGACAGGGTTGCAGAAGAGGTCTTCCTGTGATTGCTTAAGCTGATGAGGAGATGAAGGAGTGAGGGGAAAAGTAAATTTCCTTCTGACTTGTCTTCTGGATAAAATAAGGCTGAAACTGTGGTGTTCCTGTAGGGTACCAGCAGCGGGGAAGTTTTCAGCTCAAGGGGGAACCTCACACAAAGATCCATTGATCTGCCCCGTGCAGTGTAAATATTCTGCATCAGGAAAAGTACAAAAGGGAGAAAGGGGGAGAGCCTCAATACTGCAGACAATACAGACCTCAAGCAGCCGCTCAGCTGCATCATGGAGTAAATTTCTTCACCAGTTTCAAGAGTTTTCAGAATTCCAGTACAAGCTGTTACAAATCACACTGGAATCAATAAAAGAGTTTAAAATTATAACCTTTCTTTGAATTTCGAGTGAGGTATTTTCTAGTAGAACAGTCATGCTTTCAGTGAATGAGTAAGCCACAACTAGCAAATATTCCCACCATTTTGATGCTGAAGAAACTCAAGCCTATTCTGGGGATGTTTTGGTAAATGTTAATATTAAGCCATCAGTTGGCTCTTGGTGTGTGGCATTTGCCATTTGTGTGTGGCAGACATAAGTAGATGTGGATCTAGTCTTGGTTCAAAAACTGTAACATTTTCTTTATTGATTGTTTATTAGTTTTTGCAGCTTATACATACCACTGATTTAAATCTGCTAGATTTCAAGAAAAACACCAGAAGAATGAGTTCCTTCTTTTCTGAGATTGCTACTTCACATAAGTGAGGCCCATGTTCAATAAATTCAGTTTTTACTTTCAGACTTTGTGAATTCTGAGAAAACAGGCAAGTCAAAAAAAAAGAAAAAAAAAAGTGCTTGTTTTCCTGGAGCAGAAGGCACACTTGCTGGAAGTGGCAGCATGTCTTTCGCCTTGTGGTGGAAGAAGGTTGGAAGGACTTTTGGTGAAGCTCCATATGGATGCCTGCAGGCCCACTCAATCAGAACGCTCATGTTCCAAGCTGCTTTCCACTGCCAGGTCTCTCACGCTGTCGGGCCCTGCCAACACCATTCTGCCCAGCACGGGGACACCACGGAAATTCAGGCTGGCCACAGCTGCCTCCTGTGCTTCACCTGTGGCTGCAAGTACATGCTGGCTCCTTGGCAAACATTCCCTGTCTGTGCCCAAAACTGCTCAGCCACACAGCGTGTGTCCCTTTCTTCTGTCCCCAAGTCTATGGTCAATTGACACTTCCAAGAGGTTGCTTCCATAGCTAGCTCGAGTGTTCTATGATGTCAAAAAGTCAGTGAATAGAAACTAATAATAATTTTTAGATTAAAGATCTCACAAAGAGGTTTGTTCCAGTAGCCATAATGCTTCAATTTTTTTATTGCTTAAAGATATGGCTTCAAAAATATGTCTAGCAGAAGAAATATGTCTTGCCACCTTAATTATCAACATGTTGGATAAAAGTGTCCATGGACTTCTCACTCTCCTTGTAGATGAACTTAGTCTGGCCTAGACTTTCACAAAACACCTAGGTTTGAGCTCGATTGCAATGCTACCAGCTAATTACACATCTTTCAGTTATGCTTTTTATAAAATTATCTGACATTATTTCACTGTCAGTTACATGTCATGATACATAATATAACTATGACAAGCAGAGAAGAAAGTTAGAATCACTTTAATGAAAGGTAGAATAGCTCGCATTTTTTCCCAGAAATATTGAATTTATGAAAATTGACCTTGAATTAATTGGACATGAAATCCATCTCAACGGAAAGATTATTATTACATTGTATTCTTGTTAAATCAGCCTATCACTATTTTTTTCTTTTTCCTTGTACAGCTTTCTTTTTTCCTTCTGCTGCTCTTTTCTTTTTTCGCAAAGACGAATGAAGTGACAATTATTTTTTGAATTGCTGAGAGCTATTTTCATGTTACCTGAAGATTTCAGCAGTGACACCTTGCTTATACAGGCAGTGCTCATCATCTGTTGGCAGACAGTGTCAACTGAGAAGCCACACTCATCATTACACAAAGTATTCAGCCTTTTTAAGGTAAATCTTTTTTTGGCTCACTTTTTGGAATAGGTAGTGCTAGAGCAGAAGACCAGGAAGGGGGAATATCTGCATGTCAGCCCTGAGGACAGCTACTAGATTTGGCCTTCCTGAAGGCTACAAGCCTGGCAAGAGCACCCTGTTGCCCTATTCTTCTTTTTCAAAAATAATGGCAATGTTATTAAGGAACAGCAGAAATTCAGGACACTAGTGCACAAAAGGAAAAAAAGCTACAAAACAAAACCAGACTTCTTTTATGCCTATTGATTTCTCCTGTCAAATCAAAATGGGGCTTGAAATCTACTACTTTAAATACTTTACGTATTTGTTTTCACAGCACAAGCAGAATATCCCTCTAATGCTGTTGTTATAATCAATTAATTTTCTGCTTCTGTTATGACAGAAAAATTCTTTTGTTTGCATTCACAGTAAA
Source organism: Machaerirhynchus nigripectus (assembly GCA_013397975.1). Taxonomy (NCBI): domain Eukaryota; kingdom Metazoa; phylum Chordata; class Aves; order Passeriformes; family Dicruridae; genus Machaerirhynchus; species Machaerirhynchus nigripectus. Next base: position 569,391 of record VZRQ01011253.1, on the reverse strand, counting down.
CGTGCTAATATTTCAAATATGCCTAGAATTAAGATATTTGAAAGATCTCTATTTAGATTACTTTTTTAAAGCCTCATGAAAACTAAAAATAAATATTCCTCATTAAAAATGCCTAAACAAATCACATGAAGAGTAATGTTAGTAAAATACGTAATCATATTTTCATCTGTTCTTTTTGTGGCATAAAGCATAGGCCATAGAAATTTAGGAAACATATTTTGCAATTACTTCAATTGATTTTAAAACAAGCTTTGCTTACATGAAAAGGGTGAATCTGATACTAATCTGAAGCCTACTACTACATAAGTATTCACAGTATTTAGTCCGGAGATAACTGGGTGACTTAGACAATGTGGGAACTTTGTGGTACATTTATTGTTGTGTATCCCAGGGCTGCAAAGTGCTACAACTCTACACCCACAGAATAGCCCCAGTTTTATGTCTGCACTAAAGCTGAATGGATTAATACCTTGTTTGTGAGGAAATAAGTAACGCATCAGTTTGTGCAAAATGGGCCATTGGGACTCTCAGAAGAGTTTGGGGCAACAAGCACACTGTAATGCCTACTCACTTCCTGACGACAGGCGTGAGAGGCCTTGGAGCAAATAACCTACTGAGATTGTAGGCAATTTCGAAAGGTTTTACTGCAGCCAAATATGAGATGTAGAGACAAGATGGATTCCAGGAGTCATGCTGGGTCAGCTCTCTTACTGAAGTGACCCCCAACTTAAACTTAACTTGATAAGGAATTTTGTAAGCTGCTGTACTGGTTTTGGCTCAAGTTGAGTTACTTTTCTTTACAGCAGCTGGTATGAGGTTGTGTTTTGGATTTGTGCTGTGTTGATAACACAGGGATGTTTTTGATACCAGTGAGCAGCACTTGCACAGAGCCAAGGCCTTTTCTGCTCCTCACCCCACCACACCAGTGAGGAGGCTGGGGAGGCACAAGGAGTTGGGAGGGGACATAGCCAGGACAGCTGACCCGGCTGACCAAAGGGACGTTCCATACCATATGGCATCATGCTCAGTAATAAAACTGACCATGAGGAAGGTCATCTCTGGCTGCCAATATTTGGGGACCGCTTGGGCATGAGGCCATGAACAGTTGGGGTTTTTTGCATCACTTGTCTTTCTTGGTTTAATATATTTTCTTCTTTAAAATTTTTCTGTGGTAGCTGATATTTTGGTTTGTTGCTGTTTTGTTTTTTTTTTTAATTATTAAATTGTCTTTATATCAGCCCATGAGTTCTCTCATTTTTACGATTCTAATTCAGCGAGTGACTGTGTGGGGATGAGCAGCTGGCTGGGGCTAAAACACAACAGCTGCATTGCAGTGACCAATAGATTACTACTTTCATAGGAAAGATTATCTTCAATGCCATATTTTCCTTGAGCTGTAAAGGAAATTTCAGACAGTACATAAGGCTGTTTCTCACAGGAATTCCATGTAGGAGTTCAGACAGGCCAAGAAGCATACTTCAGTCCAGAGATTCAGACATTCAGGAGAAGTAGCTCTCCCATTAAAAAAGCCACTGAGATATAACACTGAAATCTAATATTAAAAATACTACATTGTTGGTTTAGATTTCACCAATTATATTTAATCAGAATTATATTTAATCAGAAAAAGATTGCAGGCCAAAGTAGACTTTCTCAGCTCTCTCCTTAGCTGAGCTATCCTCAAGTCATCTACCTCTGACTAAAGTTGCAGTACTTGAGCTTTCCTGGAATAATAGCTTCTAAAAAGCAGTCTTCATTTGGTGATATTTCTGTATAATACAATCATCTAAAAAGAAATTTTAGCTTACAAAGCTTGGAAACAATACAAAGCTTGGAAACAATATGATCTTCTTGCATCCCCAGCTATATTCTCACTGCAAGGAAACACTGATCTAATCTATATTTATAGTGTGTGACTTTCTTTTCTTAGTTTCAACATTTAAAACCACCTACTTTTCAAATTATTCTGAGCAAAGCTTGTAATACTGTTTTGTAGTTTCTTGCCTAAGGATTTTTTTTTTTTTGCCAGGTCATAAATGTAAGTGGGAAACATACAGTGATAATAACTTTAGAATGTAAGTCATAAAGGAAAAATAAGATTCAAATTCAGATTTGCCCTACGGTTATAATTGTGTAATTTGGTATCAGAGCAAGGCCTATGTACACACCCAATGCACTAAGTTATTATTTGCCTGGTCCAGGAACTCCCCAGATGGTCTCTGCATAGACACTATATATATAGAGAGAGATATAATGGACTGGCTTAAGATAAGAAAAGGTGATTGAGATACTTGCCAGCCTCCTTCACAACAAAATTTTTGACTAATTGCTGCAGGAACTCTAGAGTTCAGAATTTTGGAAAGGTCTAAAGATTTGCCAAGGCAGTTTCTGCTGTGCATAAACCAATTGCTATGTATAATACGTAGATTAATACCCTGGGTGGAGACTTAGATTATCACAGAGAATCTCAGGTGATTCCAAATTGTAGAACTGGCCATATTGTACATAACTGTAAGTACAAAGTGTTACCGCAGATGCAGCATCATAAAATAAGTCCTTTGTACATCAATAAGATAACGAGGAGATATTTTGTATTAAGATTACTACAATCAATAGTGAAGGATTACAGGTGCTGCTGAAGAGGTTATGTAGGACCTTGGGCAGCTGGAGTACAAAAACAAAGTAGAAAAGTGATTCAGGACATCTATCCTGATTAAGCTGAAGATGTTACAAGGACCCCTGCAAAAGAGATTTCTATTACTCTCCAGACAGCAAACAATCATTATTTTTTAGAGCTTTGATCTTCTGTGTGAGCACTGTCTTATGCAGAGAGGAGTTCTTAGCAATTTTTCTGTGTCTTCACAGCAGTACAGACTAAGAAGATGAGAACCTAAATTTCACTTCTGCTCATTTCAAAAAAATGATTGAAAAAATTTTAGGCGGAAACTGAAAAAATGAAAAAGAAGACTGAAAAGCAAAAATCTCTACCTTGAAGGGACTGCCTGCCATTTCATTTTTTTTTTCTAGAAAGCTATCTTTATGATTAAATGTACTTTCTGACTATAAGAAACCTTCAAAATTCACTACCTTTATTTTATTTGAACATTCCTTATTAATACAAATATAATAAAGTTTAATTCTTTTATAATAGCTCACATTATGATAAATGTATGTTATAGGAAATTTTAAAACCACTTGCTTCAGAGTCTCTTATCAATACCCAGGTGATTTCAGTTAATCATTCAAACATTGCTATTTACAGTATTCTAGCTGTAAGGCAAGTGAAAAGAAAGAGGGGCCTGTCATTTCATTGACCTTCTCAACAACTGGATAAGCTTTCATCAACTTTCTCATTAGCAACATCTGACTGATTGACTACGTAAACCCAAACAGGAGCAAAAGCCAATCAGACCATTTGCTTACAATATTAATGACATTCATAAAACATTTGGCATTCCTATGGGAAGTATAATAGCACATTCTGATAGCTTTTGCATTTGTTTGTTGTTGCAAAGAAAATGGCAGTGTTTACCTCTAATATTTTGGGATACAGTTTGTTCATCATTTTCTAGGAATGTAAATCATAACTGCAAAAGAAATAAATATGCCTCTGGATGATATGTGAAGGAAAAGGAAATTAACTGATGAAGAAAGAAGGTCCAAATATTATTATAACTCACCTAAAATTTTTGGTTAAAATACCCACATTGTACAAATCTCCAAAGATCAAGCAATGTCTCCTACCTTTGTCAGAGACAATAAAAGCAGGCAATTTATTCTGAGATCACAAGCTCATAAAAACACAGGGCGAGAGGTAGCTCATGAAGTTCCCTTGGTTATACAATCATTGTATAACCAAATGTTAAAATGCAGACTGTAAGGGTTTTTTTCAATAGTAATAATAATTATTATTATATTTAATAATTATTATTATTATAATTATTACTATAGCACTGGGTATAATTTTGCTATCTCAGGAGCAAAAGATTGACAGACTTAGTTCTAACCCTGTTCCTTTTCCCCTAAGAGAGTGTACAACCTATAGCAAACTCTGCCGTGTCATACTTCATTACCACTTATTTATGAGTTCAGAGATGCTGCCCAGTGTGAGAAAATTGAAGGAAAACAAAATTCATTTTATTTCCTTCCTTCCTTCCTTTCTTTCTTTCTTTCTAGTACACCTGGATTAGGAAGTAGTAGAATATAAATAAATATGTATTTTCAGATGGAATTACTCAACTGTGTGCAATCTAAAATTAAGTCTTACATTTTTTTGTGATATTCAAGCAGACCAGAGAGCACAACCAGCACTGACTGTTCCTGTTCAGACCTTCCAGAGGCCTCCACAAGCCCTGTGTGCATGAATATATACATATATATATATGCACATCTCTATATATATATGTCTATGCGTGTATATATTTGGCATATTCCTCATATAACCATGACATGTAACTGCATCTGGGAGATGAATAGTGAACGGAATGAGTCATTTTTTTTCTCATTATGGACCTTGCAAAACATGTTATGGATCTTTCCTTCAAGGAAAGTTATTTGTAAACACTGTCATCACTACATTCCACAGGTGCATTGCATTTACCTCTAAACCACACTGTGCCTTGGAATGTCCCCTGCATATACCTAAATAGAAATTCTGTGCTGTTTAGACTGTGGTGAATTCAACTCCAGGTGTAGCACGGCATGCTTGGGAGTCAGTTCTAACATGTTATTGTCCTCCACATCTATGCTGTCTTTCTACAGGAGAATTATGGGAAATGAGGAGCAGGTAAATAACTCTCTCCTTCCTGCTGTCATGATTTTAAGCCCAGTTGGAGATTAAGCACCACACAGCCACTTGCTCAAACCTTCCCCCTCCCCCCCCCTCACCCCAGTGGAATGGGGAGGAGAATCAAAGTAAAACTTGTATGTTGAAATAAGAAAAATTTAATAACTGAATATAACTAAGATACAAAAGTAATAAAGGTAAATAATAAAAACCAATTGATGCACAATGAAATTACTTACCACCTGCTGACCAATGTCATACCTTCCCTTCATCCTTCTTCCCCCACTTTATATACTGAGCATGATGCCATATGATCTGGAATATCCATTTGGTCAGTTTGGGTCACCTGTCCTGGCTGTGTCTCCTCCCAACCTCCCAAGAACCAATAACTTCCTCACCAGTGTGGCAGTATGAAAAGTAGAAAAGGCCTTGGCTCTGTCAAGTCCTGCTCAGCAACAACAAAAACATCTCTGTGTTATCAATCCTATGTTCAGCACAAATCCAACACACAGCCCTGCTCTACCCACTGTGAAGATTAACTCTGCCCCAGCTAAAACCAGCATACCTGCCCATGACAGCACCTCATCTGGTGTTTTCTTCTTTTTATGAATCTTGAAGCTCTGCTGAAATTTTTTACTGCAAGTATATGAATAAACAAAGCATATACAGAATGAGAAAGCGAAGTTGAAATTAAACGTAATACACACACATATATGCTAAAAAAATGTAACTAGATTAAGGAGCAGATTAATGTGTTGAATGAAACATAAAGATACTAATAGTTAATTGTTGTACATTTGCTCCATGCCATATACTGTGCTGCCTTTTTCCAAATACCAATACACTTAAGCAGGAGCAGGCAAACTCCTGCTTTCTATATTCTCTTTAATACGTAGTACTCAAGGTTTGTAGAAACTGTCATGGAAAACAAAAGTACAAAAGTGCAAAGAAATTTGAGGAAATCCCTGAGGACATGATCTTTTACTGCTTACATAACTTTGAACCGATCACATGGCTACTGAGCTTGTCATTTGTAAGCATTATACTAGTGTTTGATAGATACAATTCTACCAGTCTATAGGTTTCTAATTAGCAGAGGAGCTGTCTTCCTAAATTTAAATTAAATGCTTATTGGAGACATTTATACTCAAATTGCTTCAAATATAAGAACTCCTACTTAGTGTTAAATATGCAAATTGATATTTTACTGGTTATAGCTATATTTTCGTATGTTAATTTGAAACCTAGACTCAAGAGATTAAATTAGAAGAATAGATTAATAAAAAGGGATTTACATATTTCACTTACTATTCAGTCCTACTTGTTTTCCAATTAAGTTCTGTTTTTCCTGTATGTCCTTAAGCCTTAGAGGGATCTCTGATAGTGGTGTCTGATTGCTGAACACTGCCTTATTCAAATGTGGATTACCTTTGCAACTGCCACCCTTGTCTCAGTAATTATTAAGATTTTTATAGTTTAACCTGTGCTTTCAAACAGGTGTTCTCTGCAAAGCACAGACTAAAATAACATGTGTAATGCTATGCTTCTGATTAGTGCAATTAGTATCTGTAGTATAGAGTTTAGAATTTCCTACCATGATGCTGTCAGAAGAAGACTTGGAAACCACTGTGAAAACACTAGGAAAACACTGTGAAAGATTTCATTATGGATTCAAATTTGAGGGCCTACACTGTATTCACAAAATGCATCTGCTTAGATAATTGCTGTTGGGTTTTACACCACTGTCAGACACAAGGGACATCTGCAGTGCGTAATAGTATATTGATGCATCAAGTGAAGTTTTGAAAACATGGTCACATAAATAAATTATCCCTCTGAAGGATGAATTAGCATAATTTATATCAACATGCACTGAAATCCATATAATTTTTTTTCTGTTTAAGTAGAGCAGGTGGATGTACTTGTCATGCCAGCATTCTGTTTTACAGAATTAAATCTGTTTTACAGAATAATCACAGCCAAAACTGAAACAATAAAGATTTGTTCTGCTTTCAATATAAATAAGATTTGGTTTTCTCAATGCTTTTCAAAGTGTTTCTCCGGTACTTTTACTTGACAAAATATTTTTTTTTAAATGTTATATAGTTTCCGTAGAAGAGCAAAATATAGGGGATTGTGAGACATGAAAAATTACAAAGAAGTTATTTTCCAAGTTTTTTTATTGTAAGACATATTTTAGGCTGGGGGAATAATTGCTCTATACCTAACTTTTCCAGTTTCTGGAAGTCATACTAAAGTAGTCCTATTAGCAGGCAGATCTAATGATAACTTCTAACTAGCCAAGCTGAGAGCTATTTGGTGTTTTGAAGGACATGAGGAAGATTCTTTCAACTGACAAGGCAGTTCTTGTGATTTCTACACAAGTTCACCTATTCAGTGTGTCACCTTGCCAATTCGAGAGCTCTTGCACAGCTACTCCTTGTGGACTGCTTCTCCCAGCACAGCCTGGACGGCCAGAATCCCTGTGGGAAAGGCCAGCACTTTCAAGCTTCCTTGAACGTATGGGATGTGAATCTGACAAATTAAAAGGTACATTTGTAGGCATGGTCTATGGGTGATGCTTCTATACAAGAAAAGCATGCTTTTTTTAGGAAGCAGTTTCACTTGTAGGCACTAAATCACACCAGTAAGAAGGCAGTGTGGGGTCACCTTAACCCAGTGGTGCTTTCTGCAGTCACCAGATACTAAACCATCAGTTTTGCCATCAGTTCTGTTTTGTATTGCACAACAGACAGGGTTTACACTCAGGACATCTCTATTTTGTACAAAAGATTGTCTTCTTTCAGGAAAGACTTTGATACTGAGAGGCAGCTGTCCAATAAGGTTTTGCACAGAGAAAGTGTTCTACAGATTGATTGGCAGAGCTATGCTACAGCTTTGGATAAAAGGATTCAGTAATGGTTTAAAACATATCAGAATTGCCCAACAGTCACCTCTCCACTGACTGCTGCTCTCTCAGCTAGGATAACAGCCACTGGGATAATGGACTGTCACATGCAATGCACAGCACACACAGCTTTCAGCCGGTATCATCCACAGAGCCTGGAACTCTGATTACAGTGAAATCCTACTAAAAGTGAGGCTGACTCCATGTAATACTCCTTTGTAGCTATTTCTTCATGCTCTCTATGGTTCAGGGAGGCCTAATGGTCTCCCTGCACTCCTAAACTCCCTGCACAACACAAAATTTTTCCCAGGCACCTGGAGTACTTCCTCTCACTCCTTCTTCCCCTGTTCAACTATGTTATCCCAAAGGCACTACCACCATTGCTGATGGACTCAGACTTGGCCAGTGGTGGGTCTGTCCTGGAGCCAGCTGGCATTGACTCTGTCAGACCTGAGGGAAGCTTCTGGCATTTCCTCACAGAAGACACCTCTGGAACTCTCCTCTACCAAAGTCTTGCCACACAACCCTGACACACTTCTGTCTTGCAGTTCTCAGCGTTTATAGTACCACACTTCTGCACTGAAAGTTAAAATTTGGTGGAAAGCTAGGCAAAGGAAGGAAAGGCTGATACTTCAATGAGTAAGGGGAGAATAAGAATTCCACTTATGTAGCTTCTGATATTTAATAATGAAAAAGGCTGCATCTACAAATGACCATCTCATGCCATAGAAATGTTTCAACGTGTTTTATTGAAAAAGAAATTCTTTTGCTCTGAGTATATAGCTACATCGTGTGTTAATGACTTTATCTCTTTGTGGTTTTTTTTTTTCTAAACAAAAATTATACCTAAAGTTCCATTATAGCATAAAGGAGAAATCTATAATTGAGAAGACACAGACACAAACTTTTCACTGCTGCAGTTCTCTCATTAACAGCCCTGAAAACAGTGTCTATAAATGCACCCCACAATCTAAATTATCTCAGATGCTAAGATGTGCCAGTATATTTTCAAAGTCCACTTCTACCTTAAAAAAATGCAGCCCTTCAGTACCTTTCAGTATCTGTAATTCCACTCCACCTAAATCAGATGTGTGCTTTCCATATTTGCTAGTTCCCTTGAAAAATACCTTTCATCCACACAGAGTTAATGTTGCTCACGACGCTTAGATACTGGAATGGCAATTTGCTTGTACATCAGCAAGATCATATAATCACCCCTCTTTAGTCACAAAGATCAGTTCAGATAATACAGTATATGATATTACACAATATTTAAAAGGAAGATATAATTGAAAAATTATTGGTAGTCTTGAATGGAAACTATTTGTGCATTTTCAGTTACCAAAAATATAGTGTTCTTCATGGGGATAAAGAGTCAATGTATATGCAACATATATATACATATATATATATATATTTACTTATGACACATTTTCAGTTTTACAAAGCACTCTTAAGATAATTCCAGTGTTCATCTCTCAGACTTGCATACAAACCCAGCTACTCTGGGAGCAGAATAGCTCAGAGCCCAGAATGACCACATGTAATGGAAGTGTACATACCTTCACCTCTGACTTCTCAGGAGTGTGAAGGGTAGATTTAAGTATTAACCAAATGCCCTCCTGTTTAATTCTATTAGTTGTTTTCTGAAATAATCTGCTGTATCATGACTATTTCATGCAACACTATAGCACCAAGAAAATGTCATATTATTAGCATCCAAATGCTGGCCATCACATCTTAGTGACAAAGTGCCCAGTGTACTTTATTTCACATTAAGCTATCCGTCTTCTTTAGTAAAACTACTTCCAGTTCTTTCTGTAGGTCTCAGAGACAGCTCATTATGGAGCAGATCCTCTTGTCTAACAAGCTGATTAATGAACGAAACTGCTTTTCTTTTTTTTCTTCTCCCCTTCTTCTTCTTTACCCTTCTCATGGTAGACACTGAAATGAATTCTGTCATTCCCATCAGGAGCCCACTGCACAGGTAATATTCAGACAAGACTCTGGAAGTCCACCTACGCAATCACTTTCTTGTCAGAAGAACATTGCTGAATCTCACATTTTGTCTCTTCATTCTTTGTCTTCCCACATCCACCTTCATAATGACTGTCTAATTTCCAGTCCACAGCCAAAATATTTTTTTAAAATCTGATCTTTATTAGTAGCTTCAATTACAACTGAATGGTATTTGGAGCTGTTAACAATCAGAAAAGTTGGGGACTAAAATCTCTGGATAAATAAAATATAGTGGTCTACTTTTTGATGAGTTGATAGAAAAAATATGATTTTTGCAAGTGGTAGGAATATATTTATGGATACATGCATTTAGAAAAAAACCTTTGGGCTTATTAATAAACTGTTATATAGTATGTGTTTTACATCCATTAGGACACACTAAAACACAGACAAGATTTTGGACTTTTGGCCAAAACTAGCATCGTAATGCTGTATATCTGGAGTTTCAGGAAGCCATATTCATGTCTTCCTTCCTGTTTCAAACGAAACAATCCCAATTTACTTGATCTCCTTTTGTATGGGTAGTGGGTTGACCCTGGCTGAACAACAGGAACCCACCAAAGCCATTCTATCACTCCCCTCTGCAACTGGGCAGGGGAGAGGAAATTTAATGCAGGATTCCTGGGTTGAGATAAGGACCAGGAGAGGTCACGCACCAGTTACCATCACAGGCAAAACAGACTTGAGTCGGGGATATTATTTGAATTTATTACTAACAAAATCAGATCAAGATAATGAGAAGTAAAATAAATCTTAAAAATGCCTTTCCCCCACCTCTCCCTCCGTCCCAGCTCTACCTCCTACCCCAGAAGTGCAGGGAGACAGGAAATGGGGGTTATGGTCAGGTCATCGCAGGTTGTTTCTCCTGCTGCTTAGGGACAAGAGCCTTTCCACTGCTCCAGAACTGTCCACAGGAGACAGTTCTCCATGAACTTCTCCAATGTGAGTCCATCCCATGGGAGACATTTCTTCATGAGCTGTTGCAACATGGGTTACTCTTCCATGGGATACAGTCCTTCAGGAGCACCCTGCTACAACATGGGTCCTCCAGAGGGTCACAAGTCCTACCAAGAAACCTGCTCCAACATGGGGTCTTCTCTCCACGGGTCAGCAAGTCACTGCCAGGAGCCTGCTCTGACACAGGTATTCCACAGATTCACAGCCTTCTCTTGAGTATCCACCTGCTCCAGCATGTGTCTCCTTGATGGTGGATCTCTGCATCCGTGTGATCCTCCATGGGCTTCAGGGGCACAGCTGCTTCACTGTGGTTTTCACCATGGGCTGCAGGGGGATCTCAGTTCCCGTGCCTGGACCACCTCCTCCCTCTCCTTCTCCACTGATCTTGGTTTCAGCTCTGTTATTCCTCTCACATATTCTCACCCTGCTCTTCTCTGGCCACAATTACATCTGCTCAGTAACTTTTTTTTTCTTCTTAAATTTGGTATCACAAAGGTGTTACCACCACTTCTGATTGGCCAGTGGCAGGTCCATCGTGGAGTCAGCTGCCATTGGCTCTGCCAGACACAGAGGAAGCTTCTGGCAGATTCTCACAGAAGCCACCTCTGTAGCCCCCACACTACCAAAACCTGGCCATGCATACCCAATACATTACATTTCTTAGAGCTCTGCCCATTCTCACTTGCTGAACAGGACAAAGCACTCCTGCTCAGGCTTTGCCAAGGTTCCCTAGAACGGAGGACTGTTCATTCCAGGGAAGTGTTTTCCCTTCTCTGCAACAGTATCATACTGACTCAGGCTCCAGATCCAGGGTAGTGCCCCTGGCCTCTTCTGAGGAACAGATTCCTATCAGGCTGCTGCCTTTCCTTGCAATGTTCGGGGATGAAATAACTCTTCAGTAGCTGTCTAGGGAATCCAGGGCAGGAGTTGCTGATGCTACAGTGGTACCCTGCCTTCTCAGCATAAAATTCAGGTTATTAATCTTACCTTTAGTGCATTAATCTTAGATGCAGTCATGTTAGGGAGAGTCCTCATTTTCCACTACCAGAGCACAACAGATTTCCATTATGGTTGAATCATAGTCATTATTCCTGTTTGTTTATTTTCAGTTCAATATGTAAAACTATCCTACTCAAAGCAAGGGTCTTGCCTAGGATAACAGTAACACCTGTAATAACACTGTGATGGCAATAAGAACCTTAGATCATATTCACTGTCCTACTGACATGGTGAAAGAGAGCTGAAATTAAAAATAAGTGGAAATGTTAAAAGTTATTTTGGAAAAACATAAAGAAGTCAAGAAAACTGAATAGCTTTGATGATTAACAACTGGATTGTAAACTTAGAGAATTAAGTTCTAGATATACTTTTAGTATGGACTGATTAAATACTGAACATCTTTACCCAAAATATATTGCTCTTAGTCCCTCCTATGTAAATTACAATATGATATAATACAATTTCTACTAATTAAAAGCATAAAAACACAGCTTCAATGAACAGGAGCAGAATCATTTTGGCAATATACACAGTGACACTGTAAAAAGCAGTATTTCAGTAAACATAAAGACATGAACCAGAAGACCAGAACTCAAGAAATTTTTTTTTAGACAATTTTGTATAACCACATCACTCAGCATTAGAAAACTGTCAGTTGCAGGTCTTTGGATTTCAAAATTAATTTTTCAATCATTGCAGCAAGTGAATGCATATAGTGAGTGCATCTGGCCCTATGCTGAAGGTTCATAATCCATGGCAAAAGCAAGTGCCTGTCAGGCTCAATTACTAGTAAACCTACATTTTCAGTGAGAAAGTAACTGTCTGCAAACATTGTATTTTAATCGCTCCAAGGCAAATTTCTCAGGAATTCTTTCCTTTAGCCTCAGGATATCCTGGATTCAGCTCACATGTTTGATTGCCATGATCTACAAGTGGTCCTCAGTCATAGCCATTTCTCTCAATCAGCTCTGCAAATGGAAAATGCATGGTACACAAGGTCATTCCAACCCTGTGTCTGGACTCTAATTAGTCTGGCCCATGAACTCTGAAAATGGCTATGAGACACCATAAAAATAAACAAATGCTCATAATGCCTATTCAGGGAAACAAAACAAAAATAAACAAACAAAACCCCCAAACAAAAACAACCACAACAACAACAACAAGCATTTAGGACTCCGGTATTACAGAAAAAGAAAAAACATGCATAAGATTATTGACTCACATCATCCAGACTCTCAGCATCTGCCTAGACTTTGAAGGAGGAAACTAATCTTTATATCAGAACCATGAAAGACTTTTAAGTTGCTAGTGGGGAGATTTCCTGCTAAGTGAGGCTTAGACACAACAGAGCAACTGTTCTACCCAGAACAAAACAAGCCACAGCTAAAATCACTCTTCATTTACTGTCCACTCACAGAAAATAGGAAGGATTCACTTTTCAATCAATATATACCCTGTTTATTTTCTAACTCTAAAAGCATTGTTTTAGCTCAAAGCAATGACATTGCACAGGAACCCACACAATGGATTAGCTAATGAATAAACCAGCACTAAGAATAAAACACCTGAAATGACAGACAAAATGGCATTTATAACTACATTCTGCATCCAGGAATTAAGAATTCAAATTACTATAAATTTTTAAAGTACAGACTTGTCAAAAGGAAAAACAATAAACATAAAAATGGGGAAGGAGATATTATAAAGAAAAAAAGAAATATGTGTATAAATATACCTATTGAACAAATTTTTTACATTAATAATCTCTGGAGTTTCAATAGGACTTCTTGATGCTTACTTTTGAACATTTAGTTATGTAGTATGCTTATCATTATGACCAATAGATAGAAAGACTGGACATCATCAGCAATATCCACAGCTGTCGAGGCACAAAAGCAAGAGCATATTCCCTTTGTAGCCATGCCAGGTAGCTGGAAGAGACCCTGAATAGATAATTCCAGCAGAGGAATTAGAACTGCTCTGCGTGAAACTACTGTTCATCATGTAGAAATGTCAAAATAACCTTGTCCCGTATGAAAACAGGAAGAAATTAATGCCTTATTTTCATGTAAGAAACAATGTGATGTAAAATGGAGGTATTTTCATAACAGAGAAAAACAATCACATAAATATGAAATAAGATTAAATTGAATATAAATACAAAATGCAATAGTACACAATCACTGTTACATTTTGAAGTAGTAATATGATCATGTCTTCATTTTTGTCTTTTATATTATATTAAAATTTATATTAAAGTGTCAGTATTTTAGCATCGTTTTTACTCTTATCTCATCGGAACCTCTCTTTCCTTGGATTGTAGATGTTGCAAAAACTTTGCCTAAAAACAACTCCTGATTGTTGTACTTCAACATCAAGTCAGTGCATTTTGGTTTGACAGTTATTTCTGGTGTAAATATTATATTTGAGAACAAAAATTATTTGAAATTATTTTTTCTTCCATATATGTAATTATAGCAACCAAAGTACATTACAGAATAACATGATTGGTTATTTTACTTTCATTGAAATGCTGTGGGGCAAGTGATGTCTTTAGATATGCAGCCAGAGGTTTTCACATCACCAAAAGACACATATTCATACCCAAGACAGAATCTTTCTATTCATTTTACAATAATGTCAAGCTTTTTCACCAAGTTTTCAAAAAAAAGAAAAATTAACATGAATATTCATGTTTTAAACAGCTAAGTAAACTAAATTCCTACAAAGATATTTGGTCTTTGTATGTAAGAATTAAAATGTACAATGTCTCTAGCCTGTGGAACTTTAAATAACAGATTCTGTTCTCACGCAGTTTCCTGAGTAGAGATCATGCATTTGTCTGATACTCTTTAAAAAGCTGGAATTTAGGTGTGGTAGTATGGGACAGAACAGTTAACACATTTTTAATACACCTGTACAAGGAAGTGCAGAAATACCAGAACTGCATTTCTCACTTCCGTCTTTTGGTTTGGGTTTGTTTGTTGGTTTGGAGGTTTTTTGTGATGGTAGCAGCAAAGATGAAAACAGGGCTGTATTCTCTAAGGAGATATCTCTGTAAGTGTAAAAGTAACAGTTGACTGCCATTTTAACCTCTTTTTTTCCTTTGGTAGCAGGGAGGTTTTCAGCTTAAATTTCCAGAATCCTTAGTTTTTGACTCTGTCCTTTCTGAAGTACAAATAGACATCCAAGCTTACATCAGTCAAAATTTGCTAGGTTATTTTTTAAATTGATTTTGCATTCCTTACTCTCTTCTTGAAATCTCCAATATGTGATTTAATACTGTTTAACTTTTTTCTACTTATTTTTACTTCAAAAACATCAGGAATGTCATATGAGCTTTTAATTAGTTTATACAAAGAACTTAAGTCCCAGAAAAATGAATCATCTAGTCTCCTGCTTTCTTTGAAAGAGAAAGAAATAAGAACATCAAGTTCTTTCTCTAAGATTTCTTTAAGACTAAGTCAGGAAGTGCTACTGGAAAAAGAAGGCAAAACTTTTCCCAGGAATTTAAATTTCAGATGTTCTTTTCCAAAGGATGAGCTGGAAGAAAGAATTATCTCATTTCACAATTGATTGTAACAGTACAGGCTGAACCTTGGTGCTCTTTTTTGTGTCTTTTTAAGATCTAATATGTGTCTTTTAACAAAAGGAGAACAAATAGCACACAATTTTCAAGATAGGGCCCTGCTGAGTATACTCAGACAGGTTTCCTGCTTTGTCACCTATTGCTTTGTGAATCACTCTAACTTGTTTTACTTTTGTAGCCATTCTTGAGCCAGTGCCTAGGTGAACCTGTATGCCAAAACACCAGGATTTCTCTGCAGAGAAGAAATGCAAGACCACCACTGCATGCATAAAGGTAGACATGGAGGCACAGGGAGGTTTCCCTTGCCTGTCTTATTTTACCTTTGTATATGTTGATCTTTATATTCCCTACTACCACCCAGTCACTTAGTTGCATAACATTTCTGTAATCCTTCACTGTCAGCTTTCTTGAATATGAATATGAGTGCTGCACTGAAGAGCTTACCATCAAACAGTAAGTCATGTCACAAAGCTTTTTGGGTTTCCTTTCCAGATCTTTCATGAATATGTATCATTCTGTAGCAAATATAGGTTTGATAAATATAAGCTGATGACTAGGGAAATGTTTACAAAATTTGCTAAACTATGTCACACAGATCCAGCAAAAAATGGGATTTAATCCAATCTCACACATCCAGTATGAAGTGATTCTTAGATTCTTAGATTCATTATACTGTATGTTTTTATACTATGTGTGAACATAGATATTTTTGAATTATCCTCAGTCAATGAAGAAAGAATATATACCATTTTGAGTACTTAAAATATTTTTGGCCTGGATACAGTCTCATGTTCTTCAAACTAATTGTAAAATAAATGTCTTGATTTGTAAATAAACTATAACAATACAAAGTCTCATGTTTTAAACAATGCTCTGTAGCATAAAAATCACCAGAAAAGGAGTGAAAAAAGCCTAGACTCATTAGATTTCTAGGTTGCATTGTGAAATGGGACAGAAGGAAATCTCCCTTTTTCTGGCTTTCCCTGCTTTCTGTATGTCTACAGAAACGTGATTAAAAAATGTGATTCCTGGCTGCTGGATTTTTTTTTATTTCATCAGCTTCCTTTTTTCTTTAATGATGAGCATCACAGAGCAGTTGAACATAGAGAAGTCAATTAAACACCCAAGTCTTCTCATTTTGCGGGCTGAACAGCTCAAGTAAAGGAGGCACCAATATTTCAAGTCTTCAACAGCCAACATGAGTCAGTTACTGTTTGTTTCTCCCATTTTCCTACTTATAAAGAAAAGTAAACTGTAGCCTGTGGAATAGAGAAATGATCTATAAGCACGACCTTTTTCTGCTTGCCAGGAGGACTTATCAAAAAATGAGTGACAGTAATATCTACTAAGATATTTAGATCTCTGCATGGATGAGCAATGGGTCATTTCAGTGCAGGTGTGATTGATGGAGTTAGCAAGTCCTATAACTTTACATCGCTTTATTGTTTTACTGAGAACTGCATTCAGCTCCTGGCACAAAAATATGCCTCTCTCAGGGAAAGTGATTGAAGCTATTTTGCAGTATTCAATTTGGTTTGAGAGTCTGAACATTCAACTGTTTACTGAATAGCTCATTAGCCACTTAGTCAAAATAAGCCAGTTGGACAAAGATGTATTTTTTTAGTTGATCAGCCAGCAAATTATGGCTGACATGGATTACAGAACAGCTCAGCTGGTAGACTACACTGCAAGGATATCTCCAGTGAGATCTTTAAGATAAGTGTGTTGTGCCCCTCCACCCATGCAGAGGACCTCTGGACATATACTTACAGACTGTGTAGGCTCTAGGTCAGCATATAGGAATATTCCACCACAAAATCTATGCATATTGCTTCCCTATGGCATTTGTAAGAAAATTTCCACTACTTTTTTTTTTTAATTTTTTGACTATTGCTCACCAGAATCTCAATTGAAATGGGTTCATGCATTTTCTGTAAAAAAATCAGTAAGCCTTATTGGAATTTCTATTCTAGTTTAACTTTGACCAAAGAGAACAATCAGTGGGCCTAGTGAGTCCTTCATTGTCAGAAACAGCAAAATTAGAAGTTTTTCCTTCCAAAAAAAGTACCTTTAGCTTCATTTTCATGTTGAAAATAGATTTTCAACCATGATTTTTCAAAGTGGTGTTTGGAAAGAGATGTGTGAGTGAACAGATCACTTTCTTGTGAAAACATTGCTCATGTCAGCACAGGAAGGATTGTTGATATGGATGCCACATTATCATTATTGGCACAGGTCAACATCTGGAAATTTTGAATTCTTGAATTTAAAAATACTGAAAGAAGATACATAAAAAAGGATTCTACTTTTTAAAATAAAACCAACAATAAATAGAACTCTAGTTAACCTCTTTATGATTTATACAAGCTGCCTACTTTATTGAATTAGTCAACACACATTTTCTAATCCTCATTTTTGTTCATAGGATTGCTCCTGCCAGCTGTGTAAGGCCATAAGATTTGTCATCTTTTAAACCACCTAGAGGTAAGCAGCATCACTTTCTAAGTCCCTATCCTACAGAGTCATCCTGGCTGTGGCACACGGGAACAACAGGACGTTGTGGATGGGGAGCAATGGAAACAATGCCCAACCACTACAAGCAAGCTCCCATCTACCTGCTAGAACTGCATCCTTTATTCCCTCACTGTGACAGTGGACTACTGTATGGCCTGACGTCTGCTCAACCACAAAAGCTAATTTTTCAGAGTCCAAATGATTCCTGGAAGATGAGACAAGATCCAGTGACTAAAAAATTGCAGATGGCCTGAAGCACTCATAGAGGCCAAATTCAATTTTCAGCTTCTGAGAGCAACAGCTTGCAGAACAGGGTTCTTTGCCAATGGATTTACCAGCTATAAATTACTGCTTCGAAGTGAAGGGGCTGGCCATTTTTTCTCACATCATTTCAGTTGTTAAGCTTGAGAAAATATCAAGACAACTGTGGATCTTGGGAGATTTTTTATTTGAGTGGATCATAGGTGCAAAGGGAATTGTGTTGGTAAAGCTCTGCTACTGTACCAGGAATATCGGCCTGAGATCAACTACGTTTTTCTTATACTTTTATTATTTGCAAGCCATGCCAGTTATTAATTTTGTTCAACTGTATATTCTTACTGAAACAGAATTTTTACTTCTCAAGTGCTGAAAAGATGACCTAAAGCAAAACAAAAATCCTTAAGACAGTCCTTTAGAGCCCAGCATTTTATTTGAAAGTGCCCATCCTAAAAGTAACCATAAATTGAGTCTCAGACTTCTCAACCCTCAAGAACAAAAAAGTTCAGCAATTCCAATGGGCTTTTAGACATTATTAGTGATGTGCATAGACTGAAGAGAAGATTCCCCTTTCAACAAAACCATTAACACCCTACTTTATGTACATGAATCTTCTGTGATGTTTTATTTTCTCCCTCCCCTTGTGAGAAACTGCAGGAAACAAACTTCTAGGACTCATCACACAATCAATATTCAGTACATTAAAACCCCAACATATCTCAATGTAGATGCTGAACATTTAATCTCTGTCACTAGCCCTGTGTACTTTCTTGAGTACACAGAAGGAATTTCAATAAATATTTTATAGATCTCTTCAAAGGC
Source organism: Machaerirhynchus nigripectus (assembly GCA_013397975.1). Classification (NCBI taxonomy): domain Eukaryota; kingdom Metazoa; phylum Chordata; class Aves; order Passeriformes; family Dicruridae; genus Machaerirhynchus; species Machaerirhynchus nigripectus. Next base: position 550,536 of record VZRQ01011253.1, on the reverse strand, counting down.
TTATTTTTTTCATTTTTTTCATCTTGTGTTTTATGACTCCCTTCCTTTTATCAAAAGGTACAATAATCATATGGACAATGACTATCATATTTTTGAGGTTCTATAGCTTGATGCTAACCCCTTAATGAGGTCCTTTTTATTTTATTTTCCCTGAAAAAAAGCATCAGATGTTTTCAATTGAAAGCTCTCTGGTTTTAGGGTTTAGTTTTTCTCATCTATAATTACCATTAACACCTCTCTGAACTCTCCTTCTGATAGTTTTATTTTTCAATATTTGCTCTTTCACACCTTTTTTAAAGCTGCAGTATTTATTGTGCTGGGAATTAACTTACCACGTTAAGAATTCTGTTAAATGTCTCATTTAATTCTTGTGGGTTTTGAACAACTTCAGGAGAGATCCAATAAACTGAATTTGTCTGGAAGGTCTACTAGGGTTTTTCCTTTATTTTTCAGAAAAATTATCTTGCCACATTTTTCTCTGAGATAGATGAAACAAATGAATAAAGGAATTAGATCTCCCCTGTATACACCACCACCACCGCCACTTTTATGAACTTAGAAATCATTCTAGGACTTCAAAGCATTAGACATACAAAAGTTAAAAATACCCAAAGTACTAATGAGCATATGATCAAAAGTTTGTTGCTGCATTTCACGGATTTTGCCTTTTTATTTTAAACAACTTACACTACAGTGAGCAAACTTGCATCTGAAGAAAACATGGGCAAGCCTAGTGAAGTGGAGTTTTAGTGCTGTTTTGAAAATGTATCATTCGTTATTGTTCCTATCATTCATTTCTTGGTTATAAATAAAAGGTGTCTGTTTTACTAAATTGCAAGTGTTTTATTGTTTTTAAAGACAGAAGAGCAAAAGACATGCAAACACAATCTCTTAAGCACTAAACATCCAATGAGAAACCTGATTAGGATATTACTGCAATAATTGAGGGAAATTGTACTTCTCAGCTTTATTTACAGCTTCCTAGTATTCAGTCAAGCTCTCTCCATTCAATAGTTTGCCTAATTAGGTCCAGGGTTTTGATTAATTTTCTATATGTTTCCTCCGTCATTTGTAACTCATTCTCTTTTTTTTTTTTCCCCAGAGGTAGTTTGTTTGCACCTACAGGGATCTAATATCCCAAAGTAAAATATAAAATAAAAGTCACAACAAACAGCTCCATCCAGTGGTTCTCTTTGTGACTATTTCCCACGTTTATTTTGAGCAAATAATTTAGATGAATGCTTTGGAAAAATGTGTGTGAGGGATATGAATATCAATAGGAAGTAAACAAACATCCCCCAAAAGTTGCATTTTTCTCCCATAACTTCACTTTCTTACAACACCAGTGTCCTGCTCATTATTAGGAGAGGCAACTGCAAAACACTTGTAACCCAAAGATAAGAGGGAGTCCACAGAAGAGACACTTCCCTTTATAACATTTTTGCTTTTAACTTGGAAATTTAGAAGCAAAGGTATTTTAAACATTTACTTTGTTTGAGTTTGAGTCTAAAGATTTTTTTTTTAGTCAAAGGAGACCAATATCTACTTTGTTAGTAAATAATAGGCAATATTTTTATTGCCATAGCTAGTTATGTGTATCTTTCTGCAGTAATATTACAAATAAATTTATGACAAAAAGCTTCAAAACATCTTGGAAGTGTTAGAAAGGGAGACAGCTGGCATTGCTTAGAGACTAATCTGGAATGACCGGATTTCTAATTTATAAAACTGGGACAGCACATATCAGGGAACCATCAGCGGGGCTTTGGGAAGATAGACCTCTAGCCCCATCCTTTGTCCCATGGACCCTTGTTTACTGAGAAATTCAAAGGACTGTGCTTGAGGAGAGGACTTGTAGAGCAATTCATTCAAAATGAAGGCATAACACATGTTTTTGAAAACTTTTGCATACCAACCCATTTGGAAACCTTTGCATATCAAATCTATCATGCTAGGGATTTTCCTTTGTGAATGAAATATAACTGTGAGGAATTAAACATATGCAAGCAGACATGCACATTGCTCTGAGGCTGAGGCTCCTTCCTTATTGCTAGGCCATTTTCTTTTCAGGTTAAATATGCTGAAATACTCTTCTGTAAATTTGACATGCAAATTACAAATAAAATTACTGTGGTTTTAGTTTGCAATGATAATTTTCTGAAATTATCTGCCAAGTAATGTTTTAATTATGGAAGAATTGTATTTTGACTACTAAAATACTGCTCAAGACTGTGAATTTATGCATCTTCACAAACTCTTATATTGCTTTTAAGCATCCATTTATACTTTTTCACTTTGACATCAAGTTTTGTACCCACTGCTATAGACTCATATGTATTTGTTTCTTTTCCTTAATAGAATTATCAAACTGCTCTGAAAGTCACTCTCAGATTGCCGCAGAATAAATGTAATTTATTTACTGATAAGCAAGGCATAGCTATTTGTTATGCCTGGAGTTAAATATGGTCGTAATAAAAGTAATCCTGATTATTCTAAAATTAATTTGGCCAAATTATTCTCTGCAGTATAGCAAGTAAGATTAGACACGCAAGTACAAAACTGTATCTTTAAAGATCTCATCCTCTGGGTAAACAAAGCAATTATCCTATTTTTCAAAAAATATTTTGCTGTTATATCTTAATTCCATATTTTTAATGTTCTACTAATATTGAAAGTAGCATTTGTTCGCTCAGTATAAGAGACCAAAATCTGTGGCATAGAAATACAATTTAAAGCAACAAGGTACTGTACTGTTAGAAGTTACAGAAACACAATACATTGTTATTCCAACACAAAATTGGGCTGAAATGCAAGAAAAGTAGAAAGACCTCTAGGTAGTCCAGCTACAGGTGATAAATTCTCCAAAGATCAGCACATTTCTCCATTTAAGATGGATGTGGTAGTCTGGGATCTGATATTTAATTTGTTGCTATTTTTCTTGTAAAAATTTGCCAGTTTGAAAATTTCTCTAACCAAAATTTATTTCCATTTCTGCACGATATTATACACAGTGCCAAAACTACTGTTGTGGAAATAGTCACAAAGTGAATGTGGAAAAATACAATTCAACTTAAAATGAGAAGGCACTAGTACTTTCCAAAAGAAGAGCTATGCAGATCCATGACAAAGCAATAAGTCTAGAGACAGCAGCTGGTAGTTCCAATTACGTCTTGCACAAGGGATCTTCTCTTGTTCTAGGTCAGAATTTTCATAATTTAGGAGCAACAATGTGATGAAAACATATAAACCTGTACAAAGCAAGTCAACAAGAAGCATTAGGTATTTCACTATCAAAAGAGCAAAATCTACAAAGTATTCATAATATATGCAATTTAACGCATTTCAATAAAAATGAAATTTTTTCACGGCTTTATTTAAAGACAAAAAAATCCCACAGACTTCTGATTTTCCACTTATATGTGCAGTACCTAATAAATTTTTGTTTGGCATTGTTCATGTCTAAAAGGAATGCAGATTTATCTTTTAGAAAGTTGACAACATTGCTGCAGTAGTTATGTGAGCCTATGTATTTTTTTCACCTTCCCGGGACTAGAAACAGTAGGCCAAATTCTCAGTCTGAGTTTTACATGACTGCAAAGCAAACTAAATAACAGTATCAAGACTGCTTGGAAGAGAGATGTCTGGACATGGCTACATGCTGTCAGTGTCATACCCATCACAGCTGCCAGTTTGATACTTCCCTTAGGAGGATGTGAGATGCCAAACTTTCCCCACAGTGCTATTTAGAAAAGGTGTGCAATTGTGATACTAAAACACTGCAAGGAAAAACAATTCTGGCCAAAGAGTTTTTTGACCAGGGTTTTGACTTTTGCTTCAGAATATGTGTATCACCTGAAGTACTCTGTACCTGAAGTACCAGTTATAGCTACTTAAAGTCAAGGTCTGTATTGAATTATATATTCATACGTGAATTACATAATTTCCTCACATTTTCTTTGAGAGGCATTCCTATTTAAAAATAATAATTGATTTTAGCTTTAATCTTTGAAAGATTAAAAGAAACATAAAATAAACATTCCCATTGCCTCTTCATAGATTTTTAGCAAGAAATTTTATGTCTGCTGACTGAAAAATAAATCAACTATCTTTATACTAAGTATGCATTACTTCCCATGCTCACTGCCAACCTTAGAATTATCATTTAAATCATAACATATAATTTCCCAGAGCTGTCACTTCAGGAAAATAGCCACTCTTCTGATTAGATGCTTATTATAGAAAAATGCCAACAGAAAAATAGCAGGAAATTAATATATTACATACACAATTTTCACTTGCATATTTGGGAAAGGTGTAGGAAGAGAGAACTATGAAAGGGCTCCTCTAGATTTCAGTGCGTAATAAAGTACATTGAAATGGGAGGAAATGTTCTTACTGCTCCATCAAAAGGCAAGCTGTACCTGATAAGAGAAGTCATAAAGAGTGGACAAGATTTCCTTTGACTTCTTCAGCTCTTACATCTTTCAATCACAGGCTCTGTTAGAGACGCAACTGAGATGTTTATCCCAAAACCAAAACATTTCTTTCTCTGCCAATTGCAGTCTGGTGTCCTACAGAGACTACTCTTTCTGATTCACTTCCAGAGAGCATTAATGTAGACTGACCACACTAAGATGTTACCTAAACCTGCTAATGAATTAACAGGGCTTCTCTTTTGCTTTCATAGCCACAGACTATTGATTTCTGCAGCAGTGCAATATATGAAGTTAGTCTGTGCTATAAATAGATTTGTCTTGCTGGATTAAATCTTGTAAAATTGAAGGATGTAAATTCTGTATAAACCCCTTATTCTTATATTTGCTTTATGTATTGTTTCAATAAATCAAAGATGGAAATCATAAGAGGACTTTACATAATTTAAAAAAAAAATAAAGGATCACTTACAAGAATTTTTTTAACTTATCTTTAAAATCCTGGTTTCAAGTATCCCAGAGATCAAGTCAAACAGTGGTAAAGAGTGCTTTTTCTCATAGTAAAGAGAGTTAGCAACGGATTTTGTTACTCAGAGAAACTGAGATCAGAGAAATTTCAGTCTTGTTAACATTTATGTGGAAAATATTTTATAGTGTTTCTAGACTTCTTACCCTAGAATATAAACAACTTTCCCTAGAAGTCTGATATAGTCACAATTTTGCAGTTGTCTCCTTAACCTCTCTTTACCTGGCACCTAGTTGACCAGCTCTTTCTCTCTTTGGGACCTGGTCTCAAAGACTGCAAATACAACAGTTAGTAAACAAAATAATCAGGATTTCATGTGTCTGAGGTAAAGGGAATGGGACACAGCCAAACCACAGAGATTACATATTAGGTCATTTCAGGTATTTTTTCTTTTATTCAGCTACCAGTGGTTAGAGTGAAAAAGTTACAATCATGGAGAAAATATTTCAGTAATGCAAATGGATAGGGAGGATCATGCCACTCCATTAGACCTGTGATGCAGATGATGACTTCCTCCTTGTCTGTGCCTAAGTTTTCATCTAGTGCCTCTCAAATGCTTTCACACTTTTAGTCAAATGAGTCACTTCTCCATTTCACAAATATTTGTTTAGCTATACAGAAACAGAAGAGAACCAGGATGCCTCAAGTGCATATTGTGTTGTCATTTAGAGAACTTTTCCACAAAGGAAAGAAGGACTGATGCACAAAGCAGAGAAAATTCATATCAAGTGTTACTTTCTGGAAATAATATGACCAGTTCTGTCTCATAGTTCCTTCAGGTATGCCATAAGCTGAGTAGGTGTTGAAGTGAGTAAACTATTCAAATCTATATCATCACAGCCTGAGGTGTTATAAGCATAGTTAAGAGGAAGCTGCAGAGACTTGCAGCTTACCATTACCCATATAGCACTGGACTCCATTCACCTGCATTATCAATACAGTATCTCTTCCTCAGAGCTACATTTAAAAAAGAACTGCTTTTCTCCCTCTCTCCCTCCAGCTCATGATTTATATTAATAGTTAAAATAATAATAATAATAATAATAATAATAATAATAATGGTTTTAACATAAATATATAATTCTTCTCTTAGTCTATTCTTATTCCTCATTACCTGAAAGTTTTATAGTATGGAAATTTATTAACAATAGCAGTTTATTTTCGAAAAATAAAAGTGACTTATGCCCTTCTAGCTATTTTGATAGCTGCATTGGGAAGCTTATTCAAAATTAAGTCACCCAGTTTATACATAAAATAAAGAAACTGGTGAAACACGTGGCTATTAACTTCACAAACAGCACTTCCTCTTTGAAATTATAATCATGAATGCAATAAACTCATAATCCCTAGGAAAAAAGTCCTTTTGAAAATAATTGAAGCAAATATCTCAGATATATAATGACTAAGAAATGCAAATAAACTAGAGAGATATGTATCAAGAGAAAAAGCATACATTTTTTAATGAGACAGAACGTGAATATTGTTCCTCACATGCAACTCATAAAGTTATGCACCTTAGGCAGAGGCAACAGTCAGTAGAGTGTAGCCTGAAGTCAGCAATTACCTCATTGAGGTATCTAACAGAAATATTAACATTGAAAGAAGAGGAGAGAGAATCAATATATTTCACCAAACCATGTGATGCCATGCCCTAGCATCAAATCAAAACAAATTTGAGTCATATAAATCTAAAATGAAAAGAAAGAAGAGGTTAACACATCCTGAGAGGATAAAAATTTGTAAGCATCTGTACTGGGTGATTCTGGGCAGCTGGAGGTGAAAAGATGTACTTTTCTCTAAGGTTTGCAGTCAGTGATGCAGGGTGTGGAGACTCGATACTGTACCTTACATGCCAAGTTGGTGTATGCAAGGAAAATCCTCACACTTGAGTATAACTGTAATAACTTATACTGGTTTTTTAATCTATTTTTGTACCTTTGTTCCATTATTGTAAAGCATATACTTTGGTATAAACTTATTTTTTAGCCTAAGTTGTAGAACAAACTCTGTAAATGTTAACAAAAGTATTTTGTTCACAATGTACAACAAGCCTTAAAAAAAGGATGTTTATGAGCAGCACCCATCACCCTATTTACCAAAATGTGCCAGAGCCTCTCTGACCTGCCATGTGAATTGATTTAGAAACTGACAATGTGAGAGTCCATGCAGAATGGTTGAATGACCAGCATTCACACAGAAAATTGTCCAACTTTCAGCAAATAATTATAGAATGATCATTCAACCCAAAATATCTCAACAAAAAGTTTTTGCAATACTATGATAAAAAATATTTGCATCTCTTTTTCTTTAAAACTAGTAATCTCAGCTGGCTGCTGCAACAGATTATCTAATGTGGTCTGGACAGAAACAATTTGCTTAAAAAAAAAGAACAGCACTAAAACCTAATTTCTTAGATTTAGGATTAAAATCATAAAGACCTTTCAACTGAAGTAGCCAAGTAGGAGGCAAACCCATGCCATGCTAATCTGGTATTTGAAACTGCATCTAGCTAGAGTTAGATCTTGACTACCAACTCCCCAGTTCATCCTCCTGACCACAATTCTTTTGAAAGTCTTTTCCATCATACCTTGCAGTCCTCAGTGAAGAGAGAAAAAGTATTTCTGTGTTCATGTCGACCAGGCAATGAACTCTATGCTCTCTCTCTCTGGTTTAAGCATTAAAAATTTCAAATGGTCTCTAGGCAAGCAAGGAGGCATATTGTGCTGCTCTTTTTATTACATGAAAAATATGGACGAATCATTCCATTGTTAAAAGAACCTGCAGCCTCCAGATTCTGAAATAGCACTTCATTCCTCAGACACTAAAACTGTTCCTCTCTGAAGAGCCTTTTGTGACACAAACACGCAGAAAGCCTTCTGGCTGTTTTATTATCTTACAGAACCGTGTGTTCTTTTGCAGAGGCCCCACGCCTGCTGCAGCACCAGCACCATAAATAAACAACACACTGCCACGCTGGAAAGGATGAGCCCTTTCAACAGGCCTCCATGGAGACAGGCGTCTCAAGGCTGCCTGCTGCTTGCAATAGTGAAGTATGATGAGCAGCAGGAGTGGGGCAGGCACGGACAGCCCCCCAGGAGAATGCTGGCTGGGAAAGGTTTTTAATTTATCTGCTTCCCTTAGTGATCATCCTGAGGATATTAGACTTCTGCAAACTGATGGCCTTCCCCTTGGGCACTTTCCCTCTTTGTTTGCTCCCTCCCCTCAGATGTACATGCACAATGCTGACAATGGATATACTGCTAGGAAGGGTTTGAAATCAGGTAAAGCCAAACCTGGGTAGCAGGCAGGCTGCAGGAAATCACAAGGAAAATCTACCATCAGAGGTGGTGGGGTGCCCTTTTAAAAGTCTCACAAAGGTATAAAGTACACTGTCTGTGTAAGTAATTTTGCTATCTTTTTATGGCTAAACACTGAGCACTTTCTGCTTGCTTGAACAATTGATGGATTTTTGTCTGGTCAGATGGCAAGGCTTGTACAAGTTTAGATCAGAAAAGCTCTGATGTGCTGTCATGCATAGCATCCATATCTCCATGCTGTCAACAAGAGGAGGACTTACGAAGCCTGCACCTACAGAGGTGATATTTGCATTCTTCTGCATGTCTCAGGAACAGCTGATATAGGTCATCTGGCTCCTCTGCTGCTTAGTCAATAGCAAATGGGATTTGGAGATGCTGTCACTTTATTCAAGGCAAGCCAAGACAGGCTGTGAAAGGTACCATGTCAGCTGAAACAGGGAATCCTGAGCTTCTGTAATACTGAATAAATTCTGGACATCTTCAAAAATTATGGAATTATAGAATGGCTTGGATTGGAAAGGACCTTAAAGATCATCTAGTTCCAACCCCACTGCCATGGGCAAGGACACCTTTCATTAGACCAGTTTGCTCAGAGCCCCATCTAACCTGGTCTTGAACACTTCCAGGGATGGGACATCCACACCTTCTCTGGGCCACCTGTTCCAGTGCCTTGCCATCCTCACAATCAAGAATAATCCTAATATCTACTCTAAATTTACCCCCTTTCAGTTTAAAGATATTCCCTCTTGTCCTGTCACTACATACCCTTCTAAAAAGTCCTTTTCCATGTCTCTTGTAGGGCCTTCCCCTTTAGATATTGGGACACCACGATTAGGTCACCCCAAAGTCTTCTCCAGACTGAACAATCCCAATTCTCTAATCTTGTCCTCATAGGAAAGGTGCTCCAGCACTCTAATCTTCTTGGTTGTCCTCTTCTGGACTTGATCCAACAAGGTCCATGCCTTTACTGAACTGGGACTGAGCTGGATGCAGCACTCCAGGTGGGAGTACTCACCAGAGCAAGGGGGAAGAACCCCCTCCCTCGCACAGCTGGCCACACCACTTTGGGTGCAGCCCAGGATAGGATTGGCTCTCTGGGCTCTGAGTGCACATTTCTGGGGCATGTCCAGTCTGTAGAAGACTATCACTATCCCCACAAATAAAGCCATTTGTGAGCGCATTGCAGCATCCCTGAGTAGCCTGGTGACATGAGATCTATCTATGTAGGGCACAGCTGGTGTCCCTTGAGCTATACATAGCAACTCCTGCAGCCTCTGCCTGATACAAAAGTGCCTCTCAGGTCTGATGTGGTGAACCCCAAAGTCACATCAAATTCCTTTTACTATCATTTAGGAATTTTCTGTCCACAAATCAAGTATTTGGTTCATAATCTGCGCAAATGTCTAAGAACCTGCCCTTGCTAGAGAGTTAATATTCTTTGCAGACCTTAAGAACCAAAGAAAATAGTATTTGACACAATCTTTCTGAGAAGGCCGGCTGACCTACCTCCAGGGTACCAGTCCTACCTACCTTCAACCCCACTTCCCCCAAAAGAGACAAAGAGTATTATTGCAATCTACTGTATAGAGCGGCAGCTCTACAAGAGATCAATTTAAAAAATCAAAATGGACCCATCCCAGCAAGTCAGCTATGACTGAATAGAACTAAAAAAGAGATATGTCTCCCAGGCAGGTAATCGATGAGTAGAATTTGAACCATCACTGGCCATCTTTTCAGAACTTGCTAGCATATATGATTCAGCCAGAAACTACCACAGAATGATATTTTATATTTGTCTTCATGTATGATATTTTTCTTCTCTATTCCAGATTTTTCATCCCTGTCCAGTGGTGACTTTTCAAAATCATCTGGCAAATCAGATCTCCATTTCAAGTCTGTTGTATGTCTTTCTACCTGGTGGCTCTTCTTTCAGCTGTCAGCTTGTAAAAATGGATGTCAAATCTTTCACACTGGACTGCCTCTTCTACTGTCATTCTGGTAGTGCCATTCAGGTCTGATAATTCCTGATGAGAACTTTGTAGGAATAAATTCAAACAATTATACCCACACATCAAGTAAGAACTGCTATTTCCCACAGTATAAATTTAGTTCCTTAAATTCCACCGATAACAAAAGGAAGTTATGAGAAAAAAAAAAAAAAAAAAAGATGGCGCCCTCTTTTTTCTTTTAAAATGGTAAAAACATTCATACATTCCACATTCCTAATTTACTTGAAGCAAACCCATGTTCATACATATCACTAAACATGAAGACTGTAGAAACACCATCTTGTCTGACAAGTAACAGAGCAATTACAGGGGCTGAAGGGAAATTTGAAGATCAAATACCCAAAATACTATTTAATTGAGAAACTGAAAATTGGAAGAGAAATGAGGGAACCATTAAGATATGAGCATATTTTGCACATAAGCTAAATAGTATCTTACCAAAAATTTCAATTTAATCACCTAAGTCAATAGTCTAGTAGTAACTATATATCAAAAATGTGGTACTGAAGAGTAAACTAAAAGGCAGCAAATAGTCTGCTTGACAATTTTAAAATATATTTATGCTTGCTAGGTCTACTTATCTTGTAACTAATGAGGAAAAGTACTCAGAGCAAAAGGATAAAAAGATAACCAAAATCAAAATACTGTATAATAAAGGAAAAAAAGCATACCTTTCTTTCTTCTTAAAAGTTTGGTCAAATTCTAGGACTCACAGATCTGTAGAAAAGAGACACACAGCTAGCTGGACAAGTCTTCTAATAGAACAGACTCTTAAATACTAGAGCACTCTGAAAGTCTCTGTTTGATGGCACCTTCAAAATTGGTCTTTTGTCTGTTGTTGTCCCCTCAGAGATGCAAAATATGACAAGTTCCTGTTAAAATCTTATTCTTTTTATTGTACTTAAGATATGTGTAAAGTTCTAGTGAATTTCCTTGCCTGTTAAACATCTTTCCATTACACTGTGATTTGTTCTTAAAGATCTGACTAAAGAAAACTGTTTCTTTGACCTCCTCCAGGTTTTGCTGAGAACAAAATTGAGCTGGGCTTCTAAGGTCCTCTTTGAACTTGATTCCACTGCTGAAGAAAGGCTACAGTTAAATTAGGAACTTCAACAAGTTTCTGAAACTTATATAAAACCCTGTCTCATGGACTTCTTCCTCTGTCAAGTTTTAGTTTTCAAATGACATAGTGCATGTTATTTAAAGCTTTTCTTCCTATCTCTTTCAAAGTATGGTATGAAGTAACAGAGTTATGGCAGACAATTTGTGGGTTTTTCATATGAATTATTCCAGAAAAATCTCCAAGTAATACTGTGATTTTGTCATCTTGATAGCAAATGAATTACTGTGAGTGCTTCATTTATTGTTCCATTTAAAATGGGTACCATTAGTTAAGAACAGCACAAAAAAAGATATTTTGTTCCTCTGAAATCAGAATTTATGGAACATCTAACTTCTCTGGGGAAGAAATTCTTCTTTTTCCTATGTGCCTGAGAATAATCAGTAATTAGTGATGTCTGTGAAATTATGAACATCCCAAACTCTCTATTTTTAGGCATGGCTGATATTTGTAAAATACCACCAAGTCAACGAACCCAAAGAAAGAAGAGAAGGTATGACTTTTAAATAGGTGGGTTCTCTCTTCTACTCTGGAAATGTGACTGATATCTGTTTGTCTGAGCTTCAGCTCATCCTTTGACAATCTGTGTATCAGAAGTAATTTTGAATTATTATCTCATAATTTTTACCAGCTCTCAAGTAGTTGCTCTCAAGGGAATCGTTTCCAAAACACATTTCAGCAGTGGTTCATGTGCAAGTATTTCCTCTTCATCAGAAAGCAGTCTGCAAGTGAAAATCTAACCAGTCATTTGTCTGTATCCTCTACAACAAGATCCAAAAGGCTTCAATACTGGGAAGTGCCTATGTTCTGAAAAGTTAATTCTTAGGGAGAAAAACTATTCTATATTTGACATGTGATACTTGGGACTTGATGCAAAGCTTACAGCAACTCCACCAGGTACTGCATTGTGCAGATGGGTAACTTGCACCCAGGTAACTATTTAAATATTGAGATTCTTGGTTTTAATTTTCAGAAGCTACTGAAACTTCTGAAAAACTCCCAAAAAAATATCTGAATTTTTTTTCCAATCTTTTTTCTCACTTTCAGTTTCTGGACCAGACAGTGATAAATATATGGGCCTAGAGTTGTGCTTTACACAATTTTATTCTGTTTCAGTTTAAATCAGTCAGTGATATCATCCTATTGAATAAAGTGTCTAGGCAAGTCACTACACAAGTTGGTAAAGGATGCTTTGGAGTAGATTATAGGTGAGCTGTGATATATAGCTGTGTCTGGTGCAAATTTTTTGTGGGTTTCATTTAACCCCTTTGGGTTTTTGCTTCTTGTGGGTTTTGTTTACCCGCTCTGTACTTTTGCTTCTGGATGAAGGTAATCAAGATGAAAGCAGCACATCCCAGGAGGAAAGAATAAAAACTGAAATTGGAGAATAAATCAGGGAATGACACTTGGTGGAGGGAGTTGTGGAAAAGATGCAGCAGAATCAACCTTCATTCCAGAAAGATTCAGAGACACTGGTTCAGAAAAACAATCTAAGGCCTGAGATATTAATTATTTGGACAAAGACCAAATTGTCTGTTCAGAAGTTTGTACATAGAACTGTTACAAAATAAACACTGATAAAATAATACATACTTTGCAGGGGAAAAAAAATAGAATTACAGGGTTGTGGTCTGAAAACCGAGTTTGTATGATTTCCACATGGGTTTCTATATTACGCTTCTACAACTGTAAGTGTCTATAGTAAATCCAGTTGCAGTGCAAGAGATTTGTTTACCTTCAGCATCTGTTCTACACATTCTGCTGGGAATCCTGAAGTGAAAAATTAATTAATATTTTCTCCTTTTCCATTGGCTCTGTCCTCTATGAATAAATAATGCTGGTCATTTATTAAATATTTGTTGTCTCACGTTTCTTGTATCTCACATAATTAAAAAATTAATAACTGCACTACTAATCTCCTGTGAAACAGCATCAGTCTTCACCTTTGCTTCCCTGTTACATTGCCTAGTCTCAATAGTCTTCTTCATATTTGATGTTTAAAACTATTCCAAGCTTCACTTTGACCACAGATCATTTATGGTTTTTTTCCTGTGGTTCATTAATATTTGTTTTTTAATTTTTCTTGTTTTATTTTGAGTACTATTTTCAATCTTTCAAGCATGTGGTTACTTAGCAGTATAATTACTTTTGTGTGTGTATTGCTCTTCCTCTTACCACTGCTTCTGGCTCCTCCTGTATAGGTTAAAAGTTCCTCTTTTGATATTTTCTATCTGTGTTTTCCCCCCTACATGACTACATGACTTTAATGTCATATTTAAGCAGACTTTGGTCTCTCATACCTGTGTCCCAGGATTATTTCCTAACTCAGTATCACTGAGGCAGATTTTTGTGTTAATCAATGTAAAACTAAGAACTGCTCATTTCTATAGTTTGCAATATCTCTGGTAAAATATATTTGTATTTTATTATATTTCTGACATCCACAGGATAATTTTGAGTCACTCTTTATATGTAAGAGATCATAGTTTATGCCTAACAGGTATATCTAACCACAACCATAGAAAACTATATAGGAGATTTTATGGCATCACAATCTCAGCTTTTCCACGTGTGTCACAAACTCATCTGTCCTCAAATCCAAGCCAAAAACTAATAAAGTAGCAAAGAGTAGAGGTGACTGGTTCTTTTCTGCACCTAAAGAATCAGGACAGCACCAAGGACCAACCTGTTTCCTTCAGCTGCGCTGTGTTGTGCCCAAAGGCTGAAGTAACAGCCACAGTGGGAACCTCCCCACATGGAAAACTCCTTTCCCTTGGGTTCAGGATGACTCTCGCAAATGCCACAGCATTATCCTCTAGTTCCATTAGCAGTCCTGAGAGTGCCTGAGAATCAAGTACAGTTTGATTAGTCCTAAAATGCCTCCTGCAAAATGGCCACACACGACACCCAAAAGCAGATCCGTCATTTTACACAACCTGTGTTGGCACCATCCCTCATGAATAAAAGTCTAGTCATCCCTTCTCACTCCGTATGACCTGGAATTCCAGGTTACATTGTAACTACATTTTTGTAAGGTGTTCTGTCTGTAATCTTTTTGATTGGGAAGCTGTGGCAGTGATGAGAAATTTGATAGATGCTCAACACATCTGCATGCTCTGATTGAGCTGATATCCATGTAAGGCAAAACTAGCTGACCCCATTGCAAAGTCAAGGCAGAGAGAAAGCTTGTGAGGCTTTGTAGGACTTATCAGAAGGGTTTTCTATATTTATGCCCTGAGGTGGCTTTGGGAAGAGGAGGGAGGAGGCTTTTTGCTTCACAGGAAATAAATAATAGCTAAAAATAGCTTCTATCACGAAAAGGGAGAATGAGGTATTCAGGGAATATCTATCTTTCCAAATATTTTTGAATGGATGTGATTTTCTGGGTTTCATGATTATTTTATGAAGGGGCAACAAATTGATCCCACCGATTCTCTTCTCCCTTGCACTTTTCTGTTCCAGAGGTTACCTGCACTTATGTTTACAGTTTAGATTTTTAAATTATAATGCTTCTTTTACATTCCAAATAGCTCCTCCAAAGTTTCATGCCACTATTTACAATTTCTTGTTTAACGTATTTGAGGTTTTAAGCCATAGTAGTCTCCAGGCAAGGGCAGTGCTAAGCAGGCAGCATAAGAATGAGTTTTAACTGCTCTTGAATAAAAATAAATCATCACAATTAGGGGGATGGTCTATGTTGCAAAGCATCATGCAGTTCAGTAGCAGGGGTCTGCCACGTCCTGTGGCTCTTTTGCTGCAAAACTCCTAATTATTTTGTTTTCTCCTATAGAAGGTTTGTTTGAGTTGTATCCATTCTTAACAAAAGAAAAGATTTTTCTTTTCAACACACTCCTCGAGGGAGATTTTAGGTCATCTTACTATGTATCTTCTGAGTTACCATGGAACTTAACATGGGGTTAGATTTAAGCTCTTTGGATTTTTTAGAAAATCCTTGATGGGATTCTGGCCACTGCTTGATGAAACGGTATTTGTAAATCTCTGCTACAAACCCAGCTAAAGCATTCAAGGTTACGCTAATTTCAGCCCATGGCTCTGCTGGTGTGATGAGCGAGGTTGTTAAATTCAAGTATTGGCTAAGGTCTAAAATGTGAATGTTTATATCAAGCTTTTAAATTGCCAAGCAACAGGTACAGTACAGTTGCAAGTTTTCTAAAGGTGCCTTGCTGCTCTTAAAGAGGGAACTGGAACAGGTTTCCCAGAAAGGATGTAAACTTCCCATCTCTGTAATGGCCAGGCTGGATGGGGCTCTGAGCAACCTGCTCTTGTGGAAGGAGTTCATGTGCAAAGCAGGGGGGATTGGAATTCAATGATCTCTAAGGTCCCTCCCAAGGCCATTATTTGATTCTATGAAAGACAGTCATACTATCAAGAAAATAACTCTCAGAAAGTATAACCTCTACATAAATATTCAATATTTTAATTAACATATGTGAGAATGGAATGATCTGAGTAACACCTTTATGAGTTGTCAAGTTTAAGGAGACACAAATCCTCATGGCTATGATGTTGGTTTCAGCAAGTAAGTCTTGCTGCTGCTAGGTTTAGTGTAAATCCTACACACCAAAAAAAGCAAGGAGAAGAATAAAGTATATTCTCTCAGGGAATAATAAAGAGATTTTTAATTTTATTAAGTGTTTCCATATACATAAACAGGTACAGTTACATAAGCAATGAAGACCTCTATGGGACACTATTTCTCCCCAACCGGCTTTGCTCCCTACCCAGTTATGAACCTATTTGTAATGCCACTGAAGTAGACAGAAGCGCCTCTACTGTCTTCAGCAAATACTGAGTCAAGCCCAGAATTACCTTCATAAACATCATTAGCTTAAACATCTCACAAAATGGCAGCACTGGTATCCCAAACCCCAGGCTAAGACAACTCACTTGCTCAATCATAATCTCCTCTTTGATTTTATCCATTGAACATTTAACAGATATTTCTTTGGGAATTTTGTGCTAAATGTGAAACACTAACATCCTGGAGGCTCACAAAAACTCAGTGTAACAGCTTGGGATTTTTATTATTTCACTTTTTTTATTTTTCTGCCCCAAGGAGGAGCAGTGCAAACCTTTCCAGAAGGGCAGAGTGACCCAATACTCGACAGAGAAATCTTATAATTTCATTGCAGTCTTTGTATTGGTACAGAGACTTTATTAAATGAGAAGAGGTTAAGACAAAACCAACAAAATCTGACTACCATTTCACACTCTGGTGCAATTGTAAATGATAATTACATGCAGTACAGAAGTATATACAGTCTCTGACCTTTTTTTTTAGGGCCATAAAACACTTCTAGTTATAATGACAACTGCCTCAAAGACTGTTCTTTTTGGAACAAACACAAGCTGCAAGGTGATTTGAGCCATCTCTTATTTCTGCCACTTATAGATTTTCTTTAGATTGGAATGCTGTGATTAGAAAGCTCTCCTACCAGCAATATGCAAGCAAAGAGGTTGACAAAAATAAGAGTGACTTTAGAACAGCCACTTGCATCTATGAGCTGATTAAATGAAGAAAAGACCATTGTCATTCAAACATTTGAAGCAAAAGAGAGGGAGGGAGGGA
>VZRQ01011253.1:494900-533429 GCA_013397975.1 Machaerirhynchus nigripectus | reverse complement strand
GGAGGGAGGGAGGGAGGGAGGGAGAGAAAGTGTTTCAATTCATCCTATCTGTTTAAAACAACATTACACCGTCAGCTGTGCAGAAAGCAATTTTTTCTCTGTTACACTGTCTGCATTAAAATCTATTGGGCCAATTCTCAGTAAAGCAAGTAGCAAGTGAAGTCAATGGAGTGTCACCTTGCAGGAGTAGATACAGATCCATATTTCAAAGTTTGTCTTTGTAATCCTTGTAGCAACAACATCACTTTCCCTCTGAAATTTACCCATTCCCTTTTTAAGCACAAAGGGATGCTTGCCAGCTGTCCCTGTGAAGGGAAAACTGCTTTAGCCCAGATAACTCAGCTAGCTCTAAACTTGCATGTTCTTTTTCTCACAGTAACCTGTGACCAACAGTGCAAATTCAAAAAATAATAATAAAAAAAGCCAAGTCATCTACTCACATTTATTGCACTGTTGTAGCTGAGGTTATGTCAAACTTATGTTTAGTTACTCAAAAGATGTGTATTGTCTGCCTAACAGTGCTAACAAATTTAGACAGATGTCGTACTCAGACACGAAAGAACCACGCAGACACCATTCTGTCAGGATAGGGCCAGGGCCAAGAGAGAGAGCAAAAAGGGCCAAAAGGAAGGAAGAAAAGGGGGAGAAGCCCAGCCCAGCTCTTTATTTTGTCAGTTATATATCTTTTTAGAGACAACCATGGATTGGAGGGTGGGGTTACCACCTCTCCATGACACTGGTCAGACCAAAAGTCTATGATAATTCTCCGCCTAACAAAAGGAATAATAATAATAGATACTGTTAGGTAAAGATGCCTGATGTTTACAGTAAAGTGCCTGAGAAATTCTACTACAAGAATGAAAACACAGAAAGACTGCAAAACTCAGGGCGACAGACATATGGTATACTTTGTAACGATTCACCGTATTCCATCATAAAATGTACAATATTTCATCAGCAGAGGAAAGTAGAATGTCTTTTCAGTTTTAAGTTCTTCCAAGTGCTTAAATTTTGACGATGAATAAATCACAAAGAAATCCAAAATATAGCTTTCTCTGTAAATTATCTATATGAATTCCCATATTATATCAGAATAGCAGGCAATATATGATAACTGCTTTACTACAGATAGCATAGGAAGATTTTATTCTTGTAAAGCTCTTTTGAAATAAGTTGAGACCTATGTAAAATAATGATTCATTAAGATGTCTATTAATTTCAAGAACACACTTTCTATTCCCAGAACTTGTCCTGGCCAAAGGCCTGTAGTCTCTGTTTGATACTACTCAATCCCCAGTTGGTCTCACTGTAAGGACCCTCCTGAGAGGTCTGGACAGGAAACCCCTAGTAACAAATTACAGATTTCCACCTCCAGAGCTAAATTAGTAACCTTGTTAGATGTAACAGCTGAAGTCTGTTATCCCTTCTGGAAACATGAGCTCCTCTGTGGTTCCCAGAGAGGGATGTGACAGCTGAGAGTTATATTACTTTAATGGATTTTCACTTGTATCTTGATCATTCAGAAATATTCCTCCTCTTAATCATCCAGGCTGTTACAATTTTTTCATTTTCTTTTTCTGTTGAACACATTTATTAGAGCTGTTTTTTCCCCAAAAAATTTATGAGGAAGGGAATTCCTGCATCAGTCTTTTTTAAGGTGACCCTATGCCCTACTGTCTTCACAAAGTATAGCATTAGCAAACTAAGCCAGGCTGTGACTTAGCAAAGTTCAGAGATAATTCAGGCAGTGAAATCACAGTGATACAGTGTCAAATGTTTTCTTCTGCACTATAAAGGAAAACACTCTCTTTGAACTCAGCAAGGACTTTGTAGGACAGGAGGATTATTTGAACCAATTTTCAGCACACTCTTCTCAAACTGTTCTGTGTGTTGGAGGAAAACTGCAGATCCCTTGGATGTAAATTGCAAATTGTTTCCCCCAGTCAGATAAAGGACACACACAAGGTTCTCCTTGTATTTATGTGTCTGGTGGTACTTGAGTCCGTGGCAAACACTTAGTCAATAAGAGCAAACATCAATAGCAATAAAAAAGGCTTGTCTTTCCTTTTCCTCAAAGTCAATGGAATCTGTCTCATGTGATTTACTTGCCCCCTTTTGCAGGTAAAATGGTCCCAGGGCTGGAACAATTCTGTTTGATAGGCACATTTTACAACTATTTAAATGGCTGTCAATATCATCATCCATCTTCTGCCATCAGAAGTGTTGCCTTGCTGATGTTTTCTCGTTTATCACGTCTGCACTGACCATATGCACATAGGCACTGTGTTGATATCACCTTAATTTCTGTAATTCAGAAATTGCATGGCAATTTAGATGACACTCAAACCTATCCAGCATTGCTGCATCTTCCTAAGACCAACTAGAAAGGATGAACAGTCTTCAAGATCAACATTATCTGCAATGCCCTTTTATGTTTGCCATTTATTCATTACAGAACTGTTTCTGTTATTTAGCTTTGTTTGCTTTAAGAAAGGATGATTATCTGGTAAGATGGTGTGGTTAACCAAACAGCAGATTCCATTTCCCAGCTTCAAATTTCAGTTTGACTCGTGAAGGAGAGAAGCAGAAGAGAATGAAGGACAGTCAGAGCTAACCAATTTCTTTTTCATTTTTCAGAAAATATGAATGGTGTTATTCTGTGTCACCTTAGCCTGGCCCTTGTCCCTAAAGACCACTGTACCTTCACACATTTGAATGTCTCAAAAAGAATTCACAAAAGGGAATTTGTTAAGTACAGTCTTGCAGAACTAAATGGACTTTGGTAGTATTTGTGTGCCATATCCTAAGCATCAGCAAACATTTCATCAGGCTTCTGAGTAGTTTCCTGTGCTAAATTAAAAGAACTGTGTGTTATATTTTGAAAAGAAAGCATTAAAAGAGCTTAAAAATACACCAAAAATAGGAAAGGAAAGCAAAGTGGCCAATGAAAACAATAAAGCATTTCAAGAGAAGGTGATATTGGAAGGACAGAAGGGGGAAAAGGAGATAAGTAGAACAATAGCTGTGTAAAAGAAAAGACTCAATCCAAATACTAATATGATGACTCATAAACTAACAATGTAAGTGATGTCTGTTATATTAATTGCATTGACTTTTGGGGATGTGTCTGGAAACAAGACACAAATTTTTTAGATGCACATAGCAGTTACACCACAGCAAATTTTCACTCCAAAATATTTTTACCAAATCTATTATATTACATTGAGTATGTCTTTCCAAGTAAGGACCTGACAGTAAAGCTCTAGGTGTCTGTGTTAATCTGGCTTTCCTGTTTCATAACAAACAGTTCACACTGGTCACGTACTCCCTGACCTCTCTGAAATTTTTCACTTTCATCATCTTTGCCTATACAATTTTTCAAGACTATTCATAGGGCTGTGTCCCCCTTCTGGAATAAGTGTCAGTATGATTTTCTAAAAATGCCCCTCATCTTTCATCGTACACAGGAATGTGATCAAATCAGGAATTTTCCTTGATATGAGCCGCTGTAATGCTTAATATCATGCAATGAATCTCAAATAGTTGTATCTGTTTTGTCCAGAGAACTGGAAATAAATTTTTATATATTTTGAAGGTCAGTAGATCAAAGCCAAAGTTATGGCTCGTGATTTCTCAGCCTGTCCCAGCTACAAAGTAAAATGACTTCACTTGAACTACTGTGACAGTGATTGTTCAGTATCCTGTCCAGGATACCAGATGGAATTTTACACTCAGTTTGCAGTGGAAGAAATAAAGACATAAAAATTGCTAGCATAAGATATAGAGAGGATATCAAGTCATGAATAGATTGCAGTAAAGCTTAAAATCAAACAAAAATTAATCCCATAGTAAACAAAAAGACTTCTGTGGCTTTATTGCCAGATGCTGTAAACTCCCTTTAACTGCGAATTTAATTGATGTTCCTTTCCAATATCAGTAGATGCTGTGGAAGTTTGACAGTGTCCCAAAAAGGGCTCTGAAGAGTCCCAGGGAGCACAACTAAGCCTTGAACTTCAGAGAATGACACATTAGAGCAAGAGGCTCAACCTTAGTAACCCGGGCTTACAACATTATACTGGTTAAAGATTATTTCTCACAAAGAAGAGGATTAGAGATTCTTGTTCAAAACAAAAGCTGACATTGTGCTTTATAGTTATATATCCCCAAGGAGAGAGGAACAACTGTACCAGACAACCACACTGACCAAACGAGCTGAGGTGTTGATGTGGACTGCACCTGCAGTCATATATTGGGAAAAGAAGTGTCTATTCCCTGTCTATAGAGCAAAAAAAAAGGCATCTTCACAAATTTCGTGGCTTATCAATGTGTTAAGTCTATGCCTATCCACTTAAACCTGTATAAATACACCAAAATCAGCAGCGATAATGGACCTGCATTTCAATGCCCTATGAAATTTGTGCCTCTCTATCCTCTAACCAGATTGCTTAACAGGTTTTAATTACAAAATAATTTTTTTTTGTATATTGTATTTAAACTCTTGTCTGGAAAAAAGAGTTACTGGAACCAATACAAAATTTAGTATCACTGACAACCCTGAAAAGCAATTCAGGTTAGAGAAACTGCATGTTTTTGTACAATCCTCCCAGCCTTGGCTTTTATGTCCTGCAGAAAGGTATGTCCAGAAAAAGCAACACAAGCAATAAAACAATGACGCTCAAAATAACAGATTACCTTTAAGTTCCATTAGACATTGCACTTTTTTGTAGACAGTAGGATGCATTTGTGCAATTACACTTTGTGCAATTTACATTTTTAATTCCAGTTTTTGTGACAGTCGTGTGTAGAAGGATGCTCTGCTTGGAATGTGCAAAACAACTCGAACAGTGCTCTGTTTTGCAAAGCTACTAGTGGTGAACTGAGAGGGAGTGTCATGCTGCTTTTGGTGTTGAATTATTTTAAAACCTGCCTGGCTCATCAACCCCAAAGTTAGACACCCTGATATCAAGGTGAAGATGTGGCAGACATGGTAAATTATCCTTATCTAAAAATGCTGTGCTGGCACAGCTGGCCTGAGACATATGTCTGACAGTCAATCACTTTAAACTCTGAAAGTCCAGTCCCACTTTCAAATAGCAGGTTTTTCCAAAATACCCCTTGGAGTGCATGTGGAGATTCCTCCCTTGGGTGGGGATGCCCCTCAAGGTCATTCATCCAGGCTGAGCAAAAGAGATTTGCTCAGGGTCATCGGTGTGGATGAGTAACATCAATCTCTACTTAATAATTGCTTCTTTTTTTGCTACCTTTAATACAGCTGCTTTAATATAGTACACTGTACTGTACTATGCTATGTACTAGTAGTTTTAGCTTCTTTACTGTGTAGCAAATAATTCTGATTATGATCTTTTTGTCTAATCATTTATCACAGTAAGTCATTCATTTTTATACGATGATATCCGGCTTGCTATCCTTAATCCTGCAGGATAAAGTTTTACAAAGGTTCAATTCCACCTCTATAATTCCTTAGGTTTAAACCACTGACAAAGTCTGGGTCTAGGACTGGATCCAGCTGCACACAGGCTCCCCTCTGAGAAGGAGTTTAGAAAGAAGGGGATCCTTCCTGTACCTCGTGACTCAATGGGAGGACTTCTCTAAACAACTTTGTCTGAAGCTCCCTCTCCACCCACAACAATGTGATAATATTTGTTGATTTTTCTGTGACAGGTTTAATGTGTTGGCAGATACAACTTTTATGCTCATGACAGCTTTGCACGTCAAATCTCAGAAGTGGATAGTTTAAGTCCTTAGTTTATTGTTGTATATGAGCTGCTGTTTTGGACTTTCCTCATTATATACTGAAAATTCACAGGCTAGCAGATATTTATAAAGTATGCATACAAAGGATTCAATTGCAGACTGTATTCTGACAGAGCTCAGTGTGGTTTTTTCTACGTTTTCTCTGGACTAGTTCATAGTCTAATATAAATTGAAGTGTCAATACCTTGTATGACATTTACCTTGGCCTAGCAGGGGATCAAGAATAAAATAATAAATGGATTTTCTTCCTGTTCAGCCAGACTCTACAGAAAAAAGCTCATATTTTTAGCCAAGATTTTATTTTAAATACAGATTTTACTTATTTTTTGAAAGCACTTTTTCTAGGTTTTGCCATGATCCCCTGGATCAAGAAGCAGTAGCTGCAGAGACATTGGCATTGCAGTGTTCCTGGAAGCATCTGCACCAGATCACCTCTCCTATGATGAAGTGCTGAAAGAGCAGGAGCTGTTTCAGACTGAAGAAGAGAAGGCTCAGGGGGATCTGATCAATGTGCAGAAATACCTGAAAGGAGGGTGTAAAGAGGATGGAGACAAGCTCTTCTCAGAGGTGCCCAGTGGCAGGACTGAAACACTCAAGGCTCCTTTTGAGCACCACAGGACCCTTTTTCACTGTGGGTGTGACAGAGCACTGGCACACATTGCCCAGAGAGCTGGTGGAGACTCCCACCTTGGAGATATTCAAAAGCCATCTGGACATGGTCTTACACAACCAGCTCTATACAACACAGCTTGAGCAGGGGGGTTGGACCAAAACACTCTCTTCCCACCTCAGACACTTCTGTAACTCTGTTTCTGTGAAATCTGTGAAGATGGACTGTGTTTCCTGAGACAGTCAAGCCAGCATAAAAAACCCAAGGTCTTCTATAGAACCTTTATCTATAGACCTAAATATCCTCGATTGTATGCATGAGAAGAAAGATGAGAAAAAAATTAATAAAGGAGGAAAACATATACTAACTGGGTTTTGAGTCACAGTGGAAAAACCCCATAAAAAGACAAATAGCAACTCCCTAAATTAGAATAATATAATTTTTAAATAGTTTAAAAGTATTTTTCACCATTCAGGATTTCTTTTTTCTGGCTATTAGTAATAAATAGACATCTGTGGATACTAGGAATGCCATTTTTTGGCTTTCAAGGGCAAAATAAAGTTGCACTTACCAAAGAACAAATACGTGAAGGTTGCCTACTGCTCAGTGATTTAACTTCTAGAAATGTTCTGCGTTTAAAATTTCATGCATCTGAAAAGAATTTTGCTTTGTTTTGTTTAATCACCAGGATGCCAATTTTTTATAGCATCGTACTAATGATGGAGGATACATCCTTTATTTATCCAAATCCCTGTGTCAACCATACCTGTGAAGTGCTACATTTCAAGGACTATAATGGCCAGTGAGATAAAGTACTTATTTTAAATTATTTAAATTATTTACTTAATTTGAAGCTACATAAGTCCCCAGAAAGGCAGCCTGCCTGGCTGAAAGTTTGCAGCTGCAAGATGACAGTGGGCACACCCTTCAGTCACACTGAACTTCACCTCTTCCTCCTCAGTACACATTTGGAGAACTTATTCTACAAAACAGGTAAGGATGGTTTCAGAGGGTGTCCCGTGGGCTGAAGTTGATAAATTGTGGATTACTTTACCTGATAATATTTCATTCCTGATCTGTGCTGTCTGTGAACCTCTCCTAGTAAATGTGGAGCTTTTACACTCCCTAGGCAATCTGTCTGCTGCTGAGCCCTCTGAACTCATATTTTTCTAGGCAGCAGGCAAGCAAATCTGTGTGAGTAAAAAAGAACATATTCCCACCTCTACTAGGTAAGACTAAAAACACTTTGCAGGTCCACAGGAACTTCCGAGAGATTTCATTTTTAAAGCCAGTTAGGAAGTTTGGCTTCCGGGGGGATTGGGGAAAGCAGTGGAACATGCAAGCAGAAAACCACAGCTTTTAGATGCTTATCAGCACTACAGAAGCCTACGGCTGCAAGTTTATGCTGTGTATTAGACTATTTTATGAGTAAAAATGGCATGCCCTTAAGACATATTTGCAATAGAACATGCTGCCTATTAATTTGTAACTTTGCTAATATCTGTAGTTGCTAGATAGAGCGTATTTTTCTTATTACTCCCTGGATGGGCTTTTTCACTCATTCTCCTATTCTAATCCAATATATCCTGCCACAGATAATCTAGGTAGGGCGAATAGCGCCCAGTCTGAAATCACTTGGAATCGTTCCCGAGCGAGCCGCGCTCTCACGGCGCGTTGGGAGCGCGGCAGCCGGGAGCTACTGTCAGTGCGCAGCGCCCTCCTGTGACCGGCCCCGGAACTGCAGGAGGGCTGCGCCGCTCTCCCGCACTCGCCAGCCGCCAGGGAAAATGATGCTGACGGGGATGATCCCCAAGAGTCGGCAGTTTTCAAACCTCTCTTTTTCCCAGCCTTAAAGAAGCTTTAATACAAGAATAAAGCGCCAAAGCCATTAAAACTAATTGTTTATTTAATGGCATATTGATATAAAACGCAAATGGGCAGATTATCCAAAACCTGCAGAGATATTGCTTTGTTATGTCCTAATAATCGCTCTTCGTGGTAAATCTGATTAACAGACACAGTAGACGGCAAAAACGTTTTCAGGGCTCTTTTTTCTTATAACAAGAGAAGGATTTTTACTAAGAAATAATACATGGGGCATGCTATTATGGGAGAAAGGTATCAGGAAAAATCCTCACACTCTGATCTAAATCATCAGGGCAAGCCTGCTTCAGGGATAGGCAGGCAAGGGCAAATCGTCTGGAGGCTGCAGCCACGCAGCTGCTCAGGGAATTGCTTGGGCTCTGTGGCTCCTCAGAAGCTCTTCTTTGGCCTTAATTTGTTGTGTGGACACAGAAAACAGATTCAGTCACAGCTCTGGATAATTACTTGAATTAATGAGGCAGTCCCACAGCTTAAAAATGCACAAATACACAAAACAGATATTTATTTCAAACTAATATATCCATTTAAATCAAATCCTGGTTAGAGTCTATTTACAGGGCACCTGCAGACCCCGTGGCTGGGAAGGAGAGGGTGTACTCAGAACATGTCTCATTCTCATCTGTGGAGGCACCTCTTGAAATTGGCCTCGGTTAGGGACCTCTTGAAACAAAATCAAGTAAAAACCACAAGAGAACTCCAGTTTTCAAGATTCTTATGGTACCCATCCTCTTCCTTTTACTCTGGTGAGAGCAGCTTATTTCTGGTCCAGCTGTATTTAGATCTAACTTGTTCGGTGGCATCAGTGATGAACTCTGAAGGGATTCAGCTCCAATAACCACACTGTCTGTCTGCCTTGATGCAGACATGAGCAAAACAGCAAACAAATGGAAAATATACTCGAGTTTTCAGAGGGAGTCAGATCTCTCTG
The DNA here is from genome assembly GCA_013397975.1 of Machaerirhynchus nigripectus. Classification (NCBI taxonomy): domain Eukaryota; kingdom Metazoa; phylum Chordata; class Aves; order Passeriformes; family Dicruridae; genus Machaerirhynchus; species Machaerirhynchus nigripectus. The sequence continues at coordinate 524,232 of VZRQ01011253.1, read as the reverse complement.
CCAAAAGAAACAAACAAGCAAACAAACAAAAAATACCACCTTAATTCATCCTTCACTGGGTGCACAGAATTTTAGAAAAAATACCAACCAACCAACCAAACACCAAAAAAATTTTTAAAAAACCAACGGAACAGACTGCCTGAGAAAGCTCCACTGAGTCCCTTTTCTGCATGTTTTGCTGGTTCACACTCTTTTTCTCCTGTTATCTCTGCTTTTACTACACACCCTTTGCCCCTAATTACTAGCACAGAGCAGTACAGAAATGTAAATGTGCCATCATTTGGGGAGAGAGAAAGGAAATAGAGTTATATAGGACATCCCACTTCAGCGTGGTCTCTTGAAAAACCCTGCTTTCTCCTGCCACAGACCGAGTTTGTCACCTTAGGGCAATGGTGATGCCCACTAGTCCCAGCAGAATTCAGGCACCCCCACCAGGCTCCTCTCCATTAAAACAAGCAGTTTCTGTATGTAAGTCAGGAGAATCTGTGAGATTTGTCCATGGAGATGACCAGAACTTACCAGACTGCAGTGAACTGAAGGCTGCTGTTACATGCAGAGCACCATGCTATCTTCCTGGAGGTTGTGCAGAGTGGAATACAAGTAGCACCAAAATCAGACACAATTCATAGCTGTTTTCAATACTAAAATTTTATAGAACAGATAAAATGCCTGTTTGAAAAAGTAAATTTCTCCATCATTCCTCACTTTGTTGTAAGATTTATTACACCGATAAACTAGAGCAGTATACTCAAAAACCTACAAATTTTACATAGTGTCATCTTGTATCAATCTTTGAATATTTTAGATGAATAGTATATCTGAAGGCTTACAATAAGGAGAAGTTTATGAAACTTAGTATTTACTCTGCTGTTATGAGACAAAGAGGAAATACCCCAGTTATAACTGCTAAACTGTAAGAGGAAATGCTTCCAAACAATCAAACTGGATAATACATTAATCTTTTTATAATATACATACCAGATTCTACAAATATTTTGCAACCTTTTTTTTTAGTATGACATATCTTTTTAAAGGTAAAAGTAATACATTACATGAATTAACAAACCTGTGAAGCCCAGTATATCATAATTTCCAAAACTGAAGAAGCAACTTGAAATCACTTTATATACTTCACTTTCTAGAATATACTTTTAGGTTTATTTAAATGTAAAAATGAGAAGTCTAGATCTCTAAATATGACTTATAATTTTTGGTATACATTTTACCATTCTTGCTTGTTTATACATCTTCTCCTGGCATCTTTAAAAAATGGTCATAATTAGGCTGAGTGCAAATACAAGTCCAGTCCTGTTACATTTATTATGAGGAAGTATTTGTAATCTTTATTGTGTAATTTTCCCTTATACTACTGCTTTCTCTAGGAAGATGCTTGAAGAGGATGTTCCTGTTGCAGTTTTCTGTGGAGATTTCTGCAGCTGGGTATGGTGCGTTTTTTGACCAAATGACCAAAAAATATTAAACGTAACAGAGCACGACAAAGATACAAATCTCTTAGACTATTGAGTTTATAACTAAAATTACAAAGATTAGGTTATTAACATCAGTGTTGATTGCCACAGCTGGTAATGAGGCATGAATGTCCACCTCTCTTGTAAAGTCTTGAAAATGTCAGAGGAAGTAGACAATACTTGTTTCTCTCTCTAGACAGATTTCATCAGCTACACAGACTGGCTAATTATGGAGGTTGGCTTGCTTAGGAACTGAGTATTCTCAAAAAGAAATTGGAAGCAACCTAGGAATTCATCAAGAGATCAGACACAAAACCTGTAACTCACTAGAAGCTGGTTGAGAGAAGGAAAAACTATCAAAGGCATCTCTGTATTCCTCTAACCACTAGAAATGCTGTCTCTACAATCTATGTTCTACATGTATGTTCATAGCACATAGAAAAAGGCCTTCCTTTTCATTTGCTTTTTCAGAACTGGTATTCAGAATAGTGATAGATTCTCTAGCAAAGAAAGAAGACCACTCTAGAAGGATGTTTCCATCTGTTTCTCATAGCTAGTCAATAGAAACTGCCAGAAAATAAGATGTTCATATTAACTGCAACTTTCTTACTGAAAATATAAGTTAAGTGACTGAGCTCTGAGGCAGTGTGAAAGACCTCAAAAGACTCTTCATAAGACAATTTATGGAGTTGCAGTCCCTGCTTCTTGCCTTCACTCCCCTATGAAAACTTACATCCTGCGCAGCAAGTCAGTGAAACCAAATGAGTTCTTGTAAACTCTGGCTTGGGCCCAATTTGTATTTAAATTTATCACAGTGATAAGATAATTATTTTTGTTTATTTCTGCTTTATATTACAGCAAAACAGAGTAAAGAACACTTCGGAATTTTTTCAATCTGATGCCAAACTAGTTCAAAATCTGACAGGCAATTACTTTTTGGGGACAAAAGTAAACAAACAGGAATGCTTCATGCTTCGTTATATATCTTTAAGTGTATTTATTTGCAATTTAATATGTACTTAAAAATCTTGCTCTGACTAAATAATTTTTTATTTCCACTACTGGTTTTACTCCTGCAGAACTGGCTCCTTTGCACAGGCTAGCTCTCATGTCTGAACAGAAACTCAACTTCATATCTGAAAAGTTATCTGGAAGAAGAGTGTAATAACCCAGCAGTATTTCAAGGGAGGTGGGAAATCCAAAAAATTCAGCATACTTGAAGAGAAATTAATATCAGATCTGACTGTATCCAATTATATTCTGTATCAGCACAGTAGCACAGGCATATATTGCGTTTCCAGAGGTCTAGTGCACGAGGTGGAATCCTGTTCTTTTTCTAAATATTGTCCTTTCCAAGGACGTAGGCCATATTTTACCCATCACATAAAAGAGTAAAGATACATAAAAGTGGGGAGGTTTGTTGGTGGGTTTTTTCCTGTCTGTTTATTAGAAGTCTGTACAATAAATATGTTGTTTAATGTAAGTGTCATTTCTGTGGGCTGAAGTATACAATTTTATGCTCTGTGTTAGATTTTTTGCAAAACCAAATATTTCTGGCATTAGTAAAATAAAGACTCTCTAAACACAGAAACATGAATAGAATGGCCCAGGATACCCTAGAAATAAGAGAAAATGATTTTTTTCAATACTGTTGAGCACTGAGACCATGGTTGGAGTAGTCAGATTTTCACAGAAACCTCTACCATTACACTGAGCAATCAGAAGTAAAATGTGTCATCTGCTGCTTCTGTTCTTTCTCATTGTTCCCAAAATCCAACAGAAATCTAGCCAAAATGATGAATTGTCTAAACTAAAAAGAGTTTAAAAGTAACAAAACAAATGTGGCCTGAGAATGCCCAGTGTGTGGAGGGGAAGGGATGGATGGTACATCTTCAGCCTTGGGAGGCTTCCCGTCAATGAGCCAAATCTGTTACCACTTTGTCATGGGTGTGAACAGTACGACGTCTTTAGACATCTTCAGCATATGCAAACAGAAGAGATAATGTAAAATAAACATAAGAGATAATGCCTTGCTAGTTAGTTATACCTGAATTCCAGTGATGATCCCAGCAGGATTTCACTCCTGCATGGAGTTTGGTTCATCTGTTACCATGCAGTCAAAGCTCACGGGCTTTCTTCTCCATCACTTCATACCTGGAATGACACTTCAGAAAGTTTTGTTCAAAGGGATTGTTTGTCTCCTAGAAAAATTAAAAAAAAAAAAAAAAGGACAACATAAAAGAGAATTATGGTATGAGACAGAAAATATACTATGGTCAATTCAAAATCATTCATCTCAAGGCAGCTTGTTATTTTCTCTTAAAATGCTCTTTTTCCTACTGTTTCTTACCAGGCTAACTGTGTAAAAGAGTTATATTTCTGGCCTATTGCAGTTGGTACTTATTGTCAGTATAGATGCACTGGATAAATTCCCAGAGATCATCTGTGACTTTCCAAACAGAAATAAAGCAAATAATACCATTTGCTTTCTCCTTCCTTTTTCCACAGCTGTGAAAATTACATTTTCCTGGAACATTGTTGTGCAAATTCTGAACTCAACGTAACTTCCAAGGTCCTCATAAGTATAATTTAGTCCAGTGGGTTTCCACATAGGAGATCCTGATGGGTGCTACATTATTAGTATTATTAGAAATTACTAAAAATGTGTAAGGGAAAAAAAAATTAATAGACTAGGTCATTTGACACAAAATCATTTCTAAATAACTTATGGGACTATTTGCTGTTAGATTTTAATGATGTGTCAATTAGAAGTTGCAGCAATGCTATTGCTGATAGTAAAGCCCTTGTACTTTTGGCACGTTGCAGCACACTTCTCCACTGGATCACAGCCTGAGTACACACTCATAAGACAGACCTCTTAGTTCTGACAACTGTTTTGATAAGCCTTTTCTCATAATAATGGGTAAAATATGCTTTCGTCACTCCAGTGACATATCTGGGTTTAGATGTTGGATCAGGTAGCAGTTTGATTCATTCAAATGTCATTTTATCTTCAAATCAATTTCAAGTCAACGCAGTGATTAAATGTTTTCACTATGTACTCTCTTTTTCCAGAAAATAAATATTCTTCCTTCCCGTTAGAAGAGCAGCTCATTTCAGCATCTTCAGAAGCAACCTGGTGAGAAAATAATTTAACACCCTTTTTCCTTCACAGCTTGCTTAGGTATTTTAGGTGTGATGCTCAAGTTGCTTACGCCTGTGACTTCTTTCAATGTGTAGTGTTCCATACCACCACTGCTATTTAAATTACATCTCATTTGCGGCCAATTCGAACATTCACACTGATGATTCAGACATTTATCTGAATATCCTTCAGGAAGTAGAAAATCACAAGTGAGCACAGTTGTACAGAACAGGGTTACAAAGAAATCAATCACAGATGCATGCAAAGGTGGGTCACTGCCTGTCACACTCATAGCAGCATATAATAGCACAGAGGAAATGGTGCTTAAAGTCATTTTAGGCACTACAGTTAATGGCATTTGCCATAATATGTTTCATCTGAAATTTCAGAGCATGGTGCTGCTGTACTGACTGTAATTTAACCACTAAAGTCAAATGTCAGCTCTTCATCTGCAATCAAAGCAACGACTACGGCACCCCCAGCTGAGTTGTTTCAACCAGCTGATGATAGGAAGCAAGTTTTAATGTTCATTGACCATAATCCCACTAGTTATTTCTTGCCATTCCTTCAAGACCCACTATTCTCCTAATTCTGAAGTGTGTATTTGTTATTTTCAACAGACTGATGACGTATGTAAGTAAAATATTCACTGTGGTACTTTGTGCTTATTGGGCTTCAATATATGAAACAGTATTCGTACTAATAAGCTAATTCTTCAAAATGGTAATTCAGTAATTGTTTTAATCACAAGTTTTCTCCATGATTCTCCCATTTCCTAATTTTGATCACTCATTTTATATTATGTTATTTTTAAATCACTGAAAGAATAGCAGATACGTTTTATGGATTCCTTGTTTTCTCAGACATTGTAGCAACTTGACTCTGTGAGGGAAAACTGTGATGAGGCAAATAAAAATACTCACACTTAGCACTGAGTCTGAAGTTTTAAACCTCTCACAGACAACTGAAATCATTACTGGTCTACAGTGAGAAGCATTCACAATGAAGTGAGAGAAGAAAACGCAGTCTAAAGGGTTGGAAAATAGGTCATCTTCACTAGACAACATAAAGGACCTACTACACAAAAAAGTTTTTGAGAGCTCAGCCCCCTGTTGTACAAAGAGATGACACCATGAAGAAAGAGAGTACACCTGAAACCCAGCAACACACTGCCCGTCCTGCAGAACCGATGGAAGGGACGTTGCTTTTCACTTCCATCTGCTCCAACTTATACGTGGTCTGAGGCTGGCACCACTACTTAGGCGCTACTAAATCATAACTCCAAAGTGCACAGTACTCTTATTACAAGGTTGTATCTTTACCAAAGGAAATATGAATATTTTTATTTTATTTTATTTTTTCTCCAGATGGAAGGAAAATAGATATTTATTATGTACAAATTTTTCCCTCTTAAAAACAGTAACTCTTTTCCAAATAATTTTGAAAAGTGTTTGGTTCATTTTCAGATTGCGTTAACTGAGTGCCTTTTCCTAATAAGAAAAACTGTTAAACACAAATGCCAGCTTCAACCTTGCTTCCTTCTCCTGCATTAATACAGGCAAAATTCAACTTTTGTAGCCCAGAGTACGGGAACACTGAAGAATATATGAAATTTCTGCATCAGCAAACTGTTAAATTTAACAATCAAATTACCAAGGATTTTTCCACTAACAACTTTTACCTGTAATGACTAATTAACATTTTTTGAGAAATCTATTCAACAAAGTTAACAATGCCCGTTCTAAACTACTGAAATTGTTGTGTGCCTGATATCTGAGATATATGTAATCTCTCTTCCTGCAGGATGCATATTTACCTCTATTGTGTTCAGTTAAAGTGTCTCCTTTAATCTACTTGCTCTGGCACTGAGACATGTTAACTGTCTGTTCTTTAACTGCTTTGCCATAAATAATTCAATTAATTTAACAAAACCATGATTTTCACATTACTCTCTAAATTTCTTATAGGAAATACGGTATCTTGGCACCATAAAAAGTATGTATTCCTAAGATTAAAGGAGTGTTACAAGACAGCTGGGGTAGCTGAAATTCTCACCACCCCATCTGAGCAGTAGTAAATGGACTGTTACACCTAAGCTCACTCCTAAGATATACAGACTTTCCTTTTAGAAATCTTTTTTCCTTTCATCCCCAGGTTTGAAAATATGTCCATTGGTTAGATACTTCACATAAGATACTGACGTTTCTCTCTAGCATTTGGGATTATGCTGACATCATTCATCATACTGTATCACAGGTGATAATACGCTGTTAAATACTGATTTTGGAGGTACCTTAAAATACAGTTTAAAAGGTCTTACAAGGATACTGGCTGTCTACTTTTCAAGGACATAAACTTGATATATCAGTGCATTGTCATTTTATTGTTCTTATTAATATGAATGTTTTCTCTCATATAAATTATATTCATTATTATATGCTTATGCTTATGTCCAAACTCCTGCTCCTTAGTTTTGCTGTTTAAATTATTCTTGTACATAGAAGTTAAGAGAGTTTTATCTAAACATTTCCAAAGTACATTTGGGTTCTGCATCTTAAAAACAATCACTGCCGTAGGCCACAATATGAGCGATAAATACTTTAGCACAACAAATATGAAGCTGGATATAGCTAGTCTTTAGAATTATACCATAAACTTGTGCATATTGAGAAAAGCTCTGCTTAAGCCCACCTACCAATAAGTAACTGTTTTATTTTCTAACAACAGTTAGTTTTAAACCTCTACTGACATATTCTACTTCAGCCAAGGCTGCAGAAATTGGAAATCCCCCTGGGTAAAGAGCAGTCAGTCCCAAGCAGATTGTGGAAACAATAGTGTGAATGTCAAGGCTCACAGCAGCATCCAAAACTCAATTGCTCCCCTGCAGCATTTCTGCAGATTTTCTGTGTTGTAGTTAAAAAATAGGACTGCGGGATTTGCAAGCATGCAATTTTGCAATAACAGTTGCACAACAAAGTTTAGGTAAGGAGGAAGAAAAAGACCAATAAACCTATCTAGAGTTTTGAAAATTCATTTATTGTTGGTATTTCCTCACTACCATTTTATGCCATTTTGAAGTCTTGCTGACCCTGGAAAGGCCTACTATTTGAGAAAAAGATTAATACAGATTACAGAAAACTGATTGTTTCTGACACACATTGAATTATTTTCATCACATACAAAACATGCAGGTTTGACAAGTATCACTTGCCAAATTACTGGTGAACTTCTTGACAGTGTTCAATAAAAACTGTTTATTAAAGACTTTATGAAATACTTAATATTTCATAGAATCCTTTCTACAGGATCATTTACTAAACTGATAGTAAGCTTTATCTATCTAGGGTCAACTCTGTAAAAAGTTTTTGTAATTAGAACAGAAGAGAGGAGGAAACATCTTAACATTTTGCGTATCATCATGTATATTTAACACTTCAAAATTTCTGTAGAGATATTGATGTAAAGACAATCAGAACCTATGAGTACAGGAAGTACCAACAGTATGATTAAGAAGAGAGAAACTGGTAAGGTAGAAAAGTTAATTTAGCTGAAGCAGGATGGGATAGATGTTGAACAGTAACCTCAGCTTTTAATTAGGCAATGAGACAAATGAGGTCAGGTTCAAGGTCAGGTTGGACAGAGCTGTAATCATCCTGGTCTAGCTGAAGATGTCCCTGCTTATGGCATGGGGGTTGGACTTGATGAGCTTTAAAGGTCCCTTTCAACCTAACCATGCTATGATTCTATATACAATAATATGATGGACAGAAAACAGTGTGGACCAATCCCATTACAAATCTGATAAAGAAGAAGTGTATCATCTTACCCAGATATGAAATGAAAGTCAGTATTTTCTGGGGTTTGATGCTTTCTACTGCATTGTATTTGAGGCTTTTTCTTTTATAACAGATCATTTTAAAAGATTAGAAATCAGTCAATCAAAATTGTTAAAATAGGTCTTGTGGGTAAGGTTCCCTGTAAATGTTTAATTAAGGTCTCTTTCCTTATACCTCTTGTTTTCTGTGATGCTGAAGGCCATTCCTGGACCCATCATTAGTATACTTCCTGAGTGATAACCATGAAGTATCTTTTTCAATTTCAAGGCTTTATTGATATCTTGAAATAAGAATAGAGACTTATTGCACAAGTTAGTTAATAGGTCTTGTGTTGGTGTCAGGAGAAAGGAGGTAGTGGAAAAATGCTGAGGTTCACTGCAGGATTTTTTTACAAAACTTTACAACAGCAGGGGTGTGAAGGGAGGGCACGGTTTTCATCTATACCACTGAGACAACAGACTGATGTTACACATATATTTGTATTTCAGGCCTGATGGGCTTCTCAGCTTACAGCTGCTGTGCTCAAACGGGAACACAAATGGGTCTCAGGTGGGATATGTGACAATGACTAAATGATCTCAGATTTCAAAGTGTCCCAAACAAAAGTGCTGTAATCTCACTGCTGCTTATAACCAGCCTCTTTTTGGCAATAAAGCCAACTAGTTTACTATAATTCATAGATAACATGACCAACCTGGACAGACAATTGGCTGGTGCAATTAATTTTATAGTGTAATTCAAGTCCATACCAGCCCAAATTTAAGATACCAGAGAGATACTCACCCCTTCCTTTCTCTTTGTACCAAAAGGAAAACTTCAGCAGTACCAAGAAGCCAGTCCTATATATCAGATAAAGAAAAGCTGGTATTTGTGGAAGCATAGCCTCCTGCTGTTAGCAGTATAGGAAAATCAAGGATTTGCTGGAAGAGAGGAAGCTTGCTTTGAAAATACACAGCTGAGACCATGATGATTTAACAGTTCAGGAGACTGAAGCTCCCTTTTTTTTTTCCTTGTGAAACTACAGAAAAACCAAAGTTGTAAGAGATCAGGCTCAAAAAATCACCCTAGAAAGCAGAAGCCATGTCCTGGAAATGTCATTTCTTTTCACATGTGTACACAGCTCAAGAACCATGTGGGGATACTGAACTCTGTGAGAAACATGATATTTTAGTATTATCCTACCACAGCTCCTCGAAAACAGCTGGTTTTCCTCTTTGGACCCAAATAATTCTGCAAAAGTTACTGAAATTGTGTCTGCACAGCATTAGTTATTCATTAACCCTCATTGCTGCTGCTGGCACTATTAATGCCACACTTCCATTAGCAACTGGTGTGTTTCTTCCATGTGCTTATATTCACAATTACACTGGAAACTCCCTTTAATTTTTCACAAGAAACTAAAGAGGATAATTGGATTTTATTAAAATAAATCACTCACAGCTTTTAATGCAAATGCATGGGTAACATCAAAGACACTGAAAAGCTTCTGAAAGAAATAATCATAAAACAGTGGATCAGTCTCACAAGTTTAACTGGCAACTTTTCTCCAGCCAGAGGCCCTGTTCTATTCAAACATGGCAAGTACATAGCAGCAGAAAAAGAATAAAGAGAATTTTCAAGAGGTGACTGCCGGATCAACACCACAAGAAGTTACAGAGTTTGATAAAGAAATGAGACATCAAGGGTGGAGGGACTACAGAGTTGCCTTTCCTCTTTAATTATCAGAGGGCAAAATGTGCTACAGGGGAATACAAACCAGGGTAGCTTGCAGGCAGAGTAGTGCTGTAGTGGCAGTTTAAGACCCAGAGTTAAGATATCATAATATCCCAATATGATGAACAAAAAGTCTACCAAAAAAAAGAAAAATTAAAGGAAGGATAAAAGAGGTAAAACTTCAGAGAGCTGCTGAAGACCAAGCCACCAGAGAGGTGTTAAACTTTTGTGATGATGAGCTCATCATTTGAGATTCACAAGTATAAGTCAATGCCAGCTGACATTTACTGGTATTTACATGCTTTACTGAGCTTTCTGATCTCAAACTCCAAAATCTGATTCTTTCACACACCTCATGTCTTTCATCTTTTCTTATTTTTTCTTCATTTCTTCTCTCTAATGATTCCCATTCTACCAGTAACCATTCCATTTTATAAACCAGCATTTCAAAAATAAATGTAGATCAATATTGAGGGGAAAAAAAAGGAGACATCTACGGGGCAACTATTAATGATGTGAAGAACTTTACAAAAAATGTAACAAGATATAGGAAGGCATTAATTAAAATTACTAAAATACTTGAGATATCAACACCACTAAATAAATATTAATGGCTATTTTCTTTATTCTTGCCTATCCTTAAACCATGCAAAGGGTTTGTGTTGATACAGAGCTTCATAAATATGCTGACCATTTAGTATTTTAACTCTCTTAAACTAAAAAAATGGAATTAATTATTTTGTCACTGGTATATTAATGCATTAGGTACCACAAAATTTTCCAAGACTTCAGAGGATAAACTTTGGTTTTATTTCGCTTGAAGATCACAGAATCCTGACAGAGGACATGGAAAAGTTGTCATTGCAAGACCACTTGGTGATGTTTGAGCAATCATTTCGACTCAGAAAGGTGCCTGAGGACAGGAAGAAAGAAAATGGCACTTCCATCTTCAAGAAGGACAGTAAAATAGACCCAGAGACCCTTGAGTCTTGGAAGGTGATGAAGCAAGTAGTACTGTAAGCCACATGAACAAGAAGTTCATCAAGAGTAGTTTTTGTAGTACCATCATTGGAAAGTGATGCTTGACCAATCTACTGATCACCTTCTATAGTGAAATGACTGGCTTAGCAAATGAGGACAGAGCAAGGGATACTGAGTACTTTGACCTCAGAAAGGCTTTTGACACTGTCACACAAACTCTGCTTGGAGGGCAGTAACTAGCAGTGTATCCCAGGGGTCAGTACTGGCTCCAATCCTGTTCAATTAATGATCTAAACAATGGGCAGAGTGTAGCCTAAGTAATAACCATGAAGAACTGCATTAGGACTAGCAAATCTGACAGGAAGTAGAGATTAGATAGTGGGCAATGAGAGAGATTGAAAACTGCTTGAGTTTTGAGTTCTAGGGCTTAGGATCAGAAACACAAAATCCTGCTGGGGGCCACTTATTACTTGCATGCTCCAAGGATTGCTGCTGGGCCAATGTCGCTGTGCCAGCCAGGGTCAGAGAGAAAAAGCACGACACAAAGTCCAAATCCTAGGAGAAAAACCAATTAATTTATTAATTAATCTGGCCTTTTATAAGGTGGTTCTCAAAGATGGCAGGAGGCCATTGGTCCTTTGACCAGCCACCCCTAAGCATGATTGGCTAAGAATCTACAACACTCATTTCAAAATATTTTTCAAAAAAAATCCATAACGAAACTTGGAAAACAAGCTGAAGGTGATAGATGGAGAACTCATTTACAAAAACCATCTCACTGTTTTCATAGCTTGCATGAGAAAGACAGAGTTCTCACAGAATGCTGCAGAAAGCTGGAAAATTTCTCTGCTAAGAGATTTCAGCATCCACAGGCCAATCCTGTGTAACTACTTCATGAATGACTTGGATGATGGAACAGCACAGATGATATAAAACCGAGAGCAGCAGCTGGTACTCCAGAGCCATCTTGCCATTCAGAGGGACCTCAACAAGGTTGCAAAATGGGATGAGTGGAAATTCATGAAGTTAGACAAACACCAATTCCTGCACTTGGATAGGAACAGTGTCATGCACAGGATAGCTGGGAGTTGACCAGCTGCCAAGAAGCTTTGCAGAGAACTAGTACTGGGTCCTTCCTGACCATGAGCGGACCATGAGCTGACCATGAACGAACAGCGCCTCCTCTCAACAAAGGAGGCCAGACATTACATTAGGTCTGTTGCAAAAAGCCTTTCCCACAGATCAGGGAAGGCACTGATGAGCTCACATTGTGAATATTGGATCTAATATCGGGCTCCTCAGTACAAAAGAGGCATGGACATACTGTAGAGAGCTCAGTAAAGGGCCACAAAAATGACTAAGTCTCCATCATTCTTATCCACATGTATATTTATGCATATTCATGATGGAAGGGAAGAAGAAGAGGAAGTCAGACTCTTCTTGGTGATGCTCAGTGACATGAAAAATGCCAATGGAGACTAACTCAGAGAGGAAATTCCATTTAAATGTAAGAAAAATTTTTTCACCATGACTGTTTTGGAACACAGGTTAATCAGAGAAGTTGTGGAGTCTCCATGCTTGAAGATATTCAAAACACAACCAGACACAGCCTTTAGCAATTAGCTGTAGGTAACCCTGCTTTTAGCAGGTACATTTGGCTAAACCGTGCCTAAAACTCCCTTCCAACCTCAGCAGTGTTGTGATTCAAAGTATAAATACCACATACCAGTAGTTCAGATTTTCAGAACTAGAAAATGTGACTCAAAAGAAAGCATCAAGAGAGGAGGATGATTTCTACATTGCTGCTACTGTATAATACTCACAAAATATTTGCCTTGAAAAATGATTTTAAATCTTAGGATTACCTATTTATGTATTGTGTTAAAACCACTTTCATTTTAGCCCACCAATACTGATTTTCAATTTTCAGTTTCTTTTGAACTTCAGAAGCAGAGAACTTTCTGCTTATTTCAGACCTGCTCAGGTGGGTATACACCAATATTCTTACTAGAGAACTTGATGAAAATAAAGAAATAGTCCTGTGGCTAAAAAAAGATTGTGTGTTTTTTCTAAAAAAACCCCTTATAAGCTCGCCCTGCAGTTAAACTGCTGCAGCAAACAGTAATAGTCCATTCACATCTATTATAAGAGCAGTATCACCTGCAGTTTTATTGACTGTCAGAAAACAGGTCCCATTTTGCAAAACAATAAAAATCAAATTTAGTGTAAAATCTCCCAAGGTTGTAGCCTGTAACCTTATAACATCAGAAATGACAGCAGTAAGCCTTTTTTTCCCTCCTTTTTTCACTTCAGACTCCAAAAGAAACCAGAGATTATATTCCAGAGCAGGGAGTGCTGCAGACATAGACATATTACCATGCAGAGGCACAACAAAGGTACCAGAAAATGTTTGCAATTCATTTCTTTTCTTAGTGGTCTACACCTCTAGCCAATACAGAAAGGCACAGCCTGTTAGTCCTATACTCACAGGTAAATTTTAAAGGACTAAACAAAATATAAAGCATTAACAACACAACATTATTTTGCTTTTCCTACTTTTTAATGTTTCCTTGCTTGCGTTCACACAAAGAATTATGCAAACACAGTGAAAGGACATATGGGAAGTGCAACCGAACTCCTCAAGTACAAGGTCAGTGTATTGGGTTTGCATGGCAAAATTTTGGTCTAGGAAAGGCTATGAGAGGTGTCTTCTGTGAGAATTGCCAGAAGCTTCCCCCATGTCCAACAGGGCCAGTGTCACTCAGACACTTCAGTGGCTGAATATTTCACCCCAAAGCAGTCAGTAGCTCCATTCATTTCAATGCTCAATTTCACATGCACGCTGAAGTTAGATAAAAGTTCCCCAAAATTAGAAACAGATAAAACATGCAGTAATACAGATTATTAGACACACTTTAAAGGAATTCTACAAAATAGAAAATTGCATGCTTCATGGAAGAAGGAAAGCTACATTTAAAAACAATGGGCAATATTTACATTGGTGATCTATTGCTTTGTCTTTTCAAAGAGCGTCTTATCTGTAATGGAAAGGTTATTTTAAAAAAAGAAATGCCAACTCAGAATCAAACATTTAACAAGTAGTGAAATGTCAGTGTGAGGTGCAGATATAAATTTGGAGTAGTCTTTACAGACTTCACGTTGCTGATTGCAAGATTGGAATTTGTACCTGAAGATAAACACACGCAATATACTCTAAACTTCTGTAAGCAAGCTTTTATTTTCCATCAGTCCTGGAACAAACAAATGGGGAAGAACTGCATGGGAACAAAAATTCAGACTACCCACCTACTCCCTACCTGCCTTTCTTCAGCATCCATTTTGGAAAACGGTAAACCTCTTTTCCCTCACTTAATACAGTGTTGGACTCTTACTCAGAAAACTTTAGGATGGAGTAAAAGTTTGTGTCTGAATTAACAATTTAAACATGGATCATACAACTAAACATGCATCTAGGATCACTCAGTCCAAAGGTTTCCATCAGGAGCCATTTCTTGTACCTTTCAGAGCAGGCACATTCCACTGCAGGTCTCTTGCTAGATCCCAGTTAAGTGTTGCAAGGGACTTTGACCAGGCAACCAAATAAAAATAACTCAGTATAGAAGATGGGCTCACTTGATTCAAGCAGAGGTTAAAGCAGGTTATCCAATTTCAGGTTTACCCAATTATCAGTTTGGGCTTTCTTTTTTAGCCCAGCATGAGTTCAGATTTGAGCCTTAGTCGAGTAAATAGCTGCCTCAAACAGGAGCTGAACAAGCTATCTTCATTAAAACTTCTCTACAGAGAGTTTGAGTGTTTGGGCAAGAAAAGAAAAGGAAGAGACGAAAGCAAATGAGGCTCTCAGACTAAGAGTTCCCTTTCATCTAGGCAATGTAATGCAAATCCTTTCTATTGTGCATTTTAAGATGTAAATTGGATTCAAGTTGATGTCCACCTGTCTTGAACCAGCAGGGATGTCTTCCCATTCTTATCAAAGCAATTTTCTGCCAATTACTAGCTGTTATGACAGTTGGAGATTTTTTGTGTGTGTGCAGACTTTTACAAATACAAACTCATTAAAATTAGATCTTTCACCTTCTGATTCCACAAAAAACTGTCACTGAAAAATATCAGGGGTCAAGTGATCTGTACAGTCTAATTACATCCTAAAAGACCTAGAAGCTTATGTTTATGAGAAAAAAAGAGTCCTATTTATTTGGTATTTTTCATTTTCAAAGTTTTATTCTTTTAAAGAGTGGAAAACATTATGTAATACAGAAAAATACTTATATTGTTTATTCACTGTAGACAAATAAGCCTCTATTCATTAAAGTAAATTTTATTTAATAGCAGCAAGCAAAAATTTCCCAATTAATTTAATTCTCTGCCATTCCATAGAAAAATAGATGTTCATTAGAGCAGCTCTACCGAGCTCATACACTAGAATCCACCACATCATTAACAAGAGACAACAAATTCAGACCAAGTTGCTACGATACCTAACTTGTTTTAAAAACACAAACTTTCATTTCACTGGGGAAAAAAAAAAAAACCAGATATAATTTGTTCAGCAGTGAAAAGGCTAAAAAGGGAACTTTTTTTTTCATCTTATGAAATTTTTCAGCAGATTGGCTTTAAAAGCTGTTTTTTATTTTATTTTTTTTTCCCACTGGTTAAATTATTCTATTTTAATATCTTGGTATGAGAAACATTCATGACCAATCTCTTGCTACTGTTCTGTATTTGAGATGCGCATTGTAAATATGTTCAATTACTAAGGATAGGCACATAAGTCACAGCTTTGTCTACCGTGGTCTCAGAACCAGTTTTCCAATGTGTTGAGGCACATGTATTCTCTGCATGCAGCGAAATTTGATATACAGATATGTCATTTTAGTTATATTTATGATAGATTTCAGCTGTTACTTTACATATTTTCTAACTACCCTTTTGCACTCTTTCACCAGAAAACATGCCTGAAAACTGTTGACAGGCAGGTAAAGGTGCAAATATTAGGGAAAACTGAAGGAATTTTTTGGCACCTGGAAGTACCAGAGGCGGAGAGGGAGACCTTTCAAGGTCTAGAATATCTTGCTCTGGATCTCAGCCATGATATGTGGTACATAGACGCTTATTTAAGGGCAGAGTTGATCTAGAAAACCTCCTGAGAGGACTTTTACGTTTCCTTTGTCCTTGCAATTCAAACATGCAATAAAATACCAGGAAAAGTTTCAGAAACAGCAAACACAAAAAATTTACTTTTCAGAAAAGTACGCCGCAGAAGGTGGAGTGGTCTTCTCTTCCTCTTTGCACATATATTGCTCAAATCTGCAGCCTTTTTCTTTTGGAGGGGGGGAGGTGGGGGGCATGTTTTGGTTTCAGGACATGGGATTTTTTGATGGGAGGAGGGCCCACATTCTCTCTCAAACATGCAAATTGGCTAACAGATTACTAGAAATCATTTAGCAACATTGCCGATATTTTTCATTAAGTTGAAAAGAAAAATCTACCAGGATGGTACAGCCAAGAACATCTGGCACATTTCAAGTTCCAGCCCCAATATGGCCTCCACCATATCCTCCCTTGTCCAAGCATCTGTACCTCACTCCTCAGAGCATTTCCTTACTTTCTCTCTCACTATGTACTTCTACTGGAACATTAAATAAAACGTTCTCTGCAAAACCTCAAGCCTGATGGAAGGAAGCCTCTGCAGCTCAGGAGGAGCTGCTGGCAGATGCGCCTCTCCACGGAGGAGCAGTACCACCTGCAGGGCTGGCATGGCTGGAGCTGGGAACCAGGCTCAGGAGAGTCAAAGGCGGTGACAGAGCACAGTGGGGGAGCATGTAAACAGGAAAGGAAACAGGCATGATCCAGGAACCACTACTTGTCCCTTTCTAAGGAGATGGGCAGCCCCAGTTTCTTGGACTCTGATCCCAGCAACTGCAGCATCAACTGCAGCACATTCCCATGGAGGCCCCAGCCAGGACAGGACTGTACTGGGAACGAACTCACCCACAGCCTGACAGGGACCTACTGGAAGCCATCATACCATGGGCAAATACCTGGTGTCTCATACAGTAGAAGTTAGATAATTTCAAAGTTGTTAAGATGAGAAACAGGCATTTCCCTCATGTATCACATTTGTTCTCAGATTTGCGACCTCTCCTTGAAAAATATAAGTTAAGGAAATTAAATTCATCTGAACTAAGCCTTTCCTTCTATGTTCAAAAAATAGTTACACTAGCTCATCTGCAGTTATATACTGCACTATTTGCATTAGATGTTCCCCAGTGCCCACAGGATGTTATTTTCAGTTATATAAAGTGTAGTTGTGTCTCTTCCACTGTGCCACTCATACAAAATGGAAAGGTAAACACTAAACCTCTATAAGAGGGAGATCAAATTAAAGGGGTTAATTTGAAGACGGGAGAGAGATATTCAAAATTAAAAAATAATCACAAACACCTTCACAATAAGGAAGTGATTTGAAAACAGCTTCCAGAAAGGCTGAGTAAGAAACCCTAGGGCAGAAGTATGGAGGTCAAAGAAATATATCCTGAGTACCTTCACACAGTGCTCCAGATCCAGCAAAGGACTGACATATATATTAGATACAGCAGAGGAACTGTAACTTTTAACCATGGACCAAGCTTATATAAAGCAAAAAGAAATCATTAAAACCCTCTTGTTTGAAAGACACACATCAGCAGAGGAAAATCAAAACATTTTTCTCAGCTGAAACATCCTTATGTTCTCAGAGCAGATTAAAATTCCATCCACCTCTCCTGACTTTGTATTTCAGAGTCCATTTTCTGTAAGCTCTGAAATGTGGTCACATACTGTTATTTTCAGAGCAGAGGTATATTATGGAAGAATTTTCCAAACAAGATTGATCTCTACAATTGGATAAAAACAGACAAAGAATATTAACCTCTAAAGCCTTCATCTGTATATGTGTGTCTGCACTGTAAGTGTACAAATACATACAAATGTACCTATGTACCTGTATATATATATACATATATATATAAACATGCTGATGCTGGTATATTTATAGCGATATAGATATGGATATGCCTATAAGTACAGGGCTGTGTGTGCATACACATATTTTGAAGGAAAGAGAAGAATTAAATATTTTTCCACTAAGTTCTGTGCCTTGAAGGAACTGAAACTTCAAAACATCTTCATGTGGGAATGCCACATTGAAAGAGAGGGTCCAGCTGGACTAAAATCCAATACACATAAATGCTCCTCACAGCAGTTGATTGCATTTGTCCAACTGCTACCAGGGCAAGCTGATCAACTGTGTGTAACAGACACTGGGAAGAATTTATTTTTTTTTTACATTACATTATACAAAACAATCAAAAATGTCAGCCACAGAATCTTTTATAGTAACTCAGCTGAGATACTCTGCTTCTTCCTGTGTCTTTCCTGCTTGTGTGCAGAAACACAGGGCAACGTTTTCTCGCTTTGTGAGATCTTTTTACTGTTTTGAGAATTAGAAATCGCCAAGCCATTTTAAAATGCCAATCTGTTTATTCTGTGTTCTCTTCTGTTTTTCATTTCTTCTTTCATTTCTTCTTTCCCTAGTCTTAAAGGATTCGGTGGAATATGCACATCTTTTTAAAGGATAATTATGCTGCCATGAGGTGACTGTGTCACTGTTCTCTATCCTGCAGTATAGACAGTCTTAATTTATCTGCATAAAGCTATCCTTCGTTTTCACAAGGGGCATGTTAGACTTGCTATTTACTGGTGCAAGCTACAGACATTTTTTGATCCAGTGGTAGTTTGGAGCACTTCAAGCTCTTGCTGAGAGCAAAAGGAGGATCACAGGGGGAGAAAGAATGATAGTCCATAAATGCTGTAAATGTTCTGAGCAAAGTTTACTGATGGTTAGACATGACTTCCCCCTTGTAAGTAGCACTATGGCTACCAAGCAACCTAATTGCCAGTAGGAACGAAATCATATTCCTCATCAGTACCCACTGCTCTTGCGAGCACAAAGTAAACTTGGAATGAAGGTCAAATCATTAATAGTCATGCCAAGTAAAATTTGTGCAGCAGCTGCAAAGCAGCTTGAGCCAAGGCATTGTAGGAATATCTGAAGATCACTACTGGAGCAAGCAGAATATTCCTTTTTCACTCTTCTTTTATAAACCAAAGGATCACAGCAAAAGTCCTCAGAAAGCCCTTCATTAGTTGTACTCCTGACAGGCAGAATAAGCTTGGACTTTAAGAGTCTAAAAAATCCTATGCAGAAGAATCAAAGTTCTTTATTTTAATCTTTTCTGACATTTTATCTGATAAATAATTGTTAAAAATTTTATTCTTTTAAGGTCAGTCACTGCTGCTTCTTACCTTTCTTCTAAAGCTTCCAATAATATTCTAGCTTTTTTTACTTACCCCAGTTACTAAAACATGCCACTAAATTTATCCTTTCAAGAGAGGGTTTTTTCTTTCCTACATGTTTTGAGAAGCGTATTTTGCTTGACCAGTGCTGAGACTTAACTATGACTTCAGTTTCTGTACACAAAAAGCCATGCAGAAGGATGGAGTGAAAAAAAAGTAGTAGTGTCCCAAGAGTTAAGGCATTGGAGTTTTAATGTGACAGCTGAAAAATTCCCACACAGAAACTGCAATTTTTCTAAAAAGAGTGAAGGGCTGAGTCAGATGTGCAAGAATCTGAGGATCTGGCATTAGGGATCCTTTCATCTTTGAAACCATAAGATTAAACCACTCTGTCACTCCCTTGAGCAGAAAAAAGACAAAACAGGGAAGCAACCCTTCCAATCACCAGCACGGCATCTTTGCCTAGGAAACAAAAATACAGCAACTGACTAACAAAAATTTATTGGAACACAAATGAAAAATTATTTTAAAAACAAAAATACAAATGTAAACCATTACATAATTTGGAGTGGAAAGGTCCTCTTGAGGTTTCCTGATCCCTCCTTCAGCTGAAAGAGAGCTAAACTCAGCCTTAAACAGAGCTGCTCAGGGTCCTGGCAATAAACTGCCTTGTTTAATTGAAACAAACTGCAGTAGATGGAGACAAGATAACTGTGGGAGATCATATGCAATATAATTGAATGAATCTCTCATCCTGAAAGCATTTCTGATGGGATCAATTTGTCAGGACATTGGCTACATAGCAGAACTACAGAAAACAGCAACAGGTTTTCTAAAATTCGTATTACCCTAGTACCTATTGATCTTCTTCACAGGACATCCTAAGCAAAAACATAGCATAAAAACCTAATTTCTGTCCCACAGAGACTGACATCTACATATAAGATACAGCAGATCAATATGGCCAGATTAGGGAACAACAGTGAGACAGTCTTGGCCAACATGACATGCACAAATCACAGCAGATGGGAGTTTGACCTGCTGGCAGTTTTTTTTAGTCATCAATACATCTTAAATTGTTACAAGAGATTTGAGCAAGGACAATGTTTTGCTGTTTTGCACAGGTTTATAAAGTGCCTTTCTCTCAAGCATTAGAGGAAGGTTATTCTTTCAAGGACTCCAGAAATCTTTGAAGAATAGAATGCCATTCTCTCTGAACATAATTTCCAATTAACCAAGGGGAAAAAAAAAAAGCCAAACAAACCAGAAGAAGACCAGTAATGATGTAGTGTTTATTCTAGAATCCAAATTCTTTACCTAAGGGTATACTTAGAGCCTCTTAAATTTTCTCTATTGTCTGAAATTTACCTCTTTGATAGATCTTTCTTGTTTCAATGCATATTTGCCCATACTCATACAAAAATACACTCCCTCTACCAGATGATCTATAGTCAGGAGCCATGTGGGAGGGGAACAGGTAAGCAACAGATGGGGTGGTCACAAATTCAGAAGCTTTGAGACAGCTTGTCCATTTGTAAGCATGAAGTCAGTCCTGAATACCTCAGTTTCATAAGGAAAATATTGTCACTAACTGGAAAAGAGAAAAATAAAAACTTAGTTTTGCTCTAGCAGTGACTAGTAGTCATAGGTTTGAGGTTTTAGAGGACCTTTCAATAAAAGCTATGCTCAGCAACTCTGCAGCTTCTGAAAGACCATTCTAGAGAGCAGTGGTTAACAATTCATGTTTCACTCACCTTGTGTCTTGATTTTTAGAGTGCTCATGAACCAGAAGGGGCTGTGGACTGTGGGCTTGTCTGAAAAACCTGGTTAAGAGTTCTACAAGAAAAAGGAATTAGTTACAAAACCTGTGTCACCCCGGCTGAGGGACTCTCTCAGCATTCCCAGTTGCTGTAGGTTGCCTGGATCAAATGTAACACAACAACCTCATATACAAACCAGATGAGAGCTGTACAAGTTACAGCAGAGGCCACATCTAGGAAAACAAGAACCCAGTTTAATGAGTGATTTTCTCAAGCAGTATATCTAAATATAACAAATACCTATCTCTTAAAAACAACTACAAAAAAAAAAAAAAAAAAAAAAAAAAAAAAAAAAAAAAAAAAACCACCAACAAAACCCACACACAGGTAATGAAGTTTCTGGTTTATTCATAAATAAACAAACCTCTCCTGAGCTACTGGGTAAAGTACAATGCTGTTAAAAAATATAAATGCATTGAAAGAAGTCTAACAGCATGGTCTGGAAAGCATTTCTTATAAGAAAACAAAGATAATAAATTGAAATTGTTCAGATTTGTTGAGGGAAAGAGAAGTAAGCTGCTTCTTGAATTCTTAATAAAGTAACTTCAAGGATATGGGAAGAATTATTCTCCATATCTGGAGAGGGTGGAACAAGTATGTTTCAGTTTCAAGTAAGGAAAGAAAGGAATGTCATAGCTTTCTAAAGTTAAGAATAATAATGTTTGGAAAGTAGTTAGTGATGGCAAGCTTTGTTTTCTGACACTGAAGGTCCAGGTTAGACATATCAGAAGTGGGTTAGCTATAGTTAATCCTGCCTAAGAGTAGTTAAATGGATTATAAGACTTTCTAAGGTCACCTTAGGCCTTAGAATCCTGTGATTTTGATCATTATTTTGAATTAGTTTCAAGCATAAATTTTTGGTTACTAAAAGTTACTTTCCTACATCTGACCTATATTCCAATTAAAATTGATCTTTGAGTAGTCCAAAGATATTTTCCACTGTCAATCATACATCTCAGCATGACCACAATTTTACCTTTAAGAAACATCATATCATGCTGAATTCTACATTTAGTTCCTGTCCTACTTTCAAAGTTGGCACAGTACTTGTTCTTTACAGTTTTCTCTTTCTGCAGGTTAAGGTTACATTGATTTAAATTCAGAATTTGAGGTTGGAGCATTTTCATGACTTTCAGAACTAAAACCCGTAGGTTTACCAGCTCGATTTCCTGTGTTTCCAAGTAAAGTTCTCAATTTGAATTTGCCTGCAGTAATGGCATTATTTTAAAATATTCGACAAGGATTTTAACAAAGTGCAATCATCACTTGCTAGAAGACACTTTGTACATGCCTCTGTCCATCGTTTTATCAGTGGCACTCTTCTGATGAAATACTGCTACTGATACAAACAGTGTTCTTGATGGCTTTTTTACTTTACGGTAAAAACAAGTTTGAAAAGTTTTATGAAAGTTTGACTTGAGAACTTAAAGAAACTGAGAGTTTGCTTAGACTAAAAGAGACTGATGGTTCCCTTGCAATATCAGGAAACAATGTGGCTCCTTCACAGCCCCCATTTACCATGAGCCCCAGGCTTCCTTGCGACTGACTAGGAGCCTTTGAAACTACTTTGTATTACAGGAAAAGACGAGAGTGTTGAGTCTTTAGAGTTCAGTGTAGTTGAAAGTTGCATCTATAAGCTGCAAGTCCTACAGTTTTCATGAGTAAGTGCAACTAACATGGTCCCTCTGGAGCAAGGTAAATAATCCTGGTACAGAGAACAAGTTTGTGCTGGCATCGACCAGAGGAGGAGTTTTTTAAAAGTTCTTCATGCCTGAAGCCATGACTTCAACATGTGGTTTAACTGGGTTCAAGGGAAGAAACAACACTTGTTGAAATATGAAGCTGTGGTTATTTCAGAGTTATTTGGAAATTCGAAGAATGGTTTTAGTTGAGCACATTTTTTGAGGGTTTCATTTAAGGCTGGTGGAAATAATCTTCTGGCCGAAAGATGTAGCATCTGAATCATTCCTTACAGAGGAACCCCAGCTGAATCTCCACTAGAGAGTCTTAAACGACATTGTAGGGAAATGAAGAAACGTCCATGTTATGAAGTACTCTGAAATAAAATGTTTTCAGTTCCTGCTGTTGACCTCCTTTCACTGTATTCACACAAATGTGGTTTTTCATTTTGCAGGAAATTAGACCCTTGAGAGGTCCACTTAATTAGAAAGCATAAAATTGACTGCATTATACTATCATTTCTTTGTTAGGAGAAAGATTTAGTTAATTGAGAAATGAGGAAGAAATATAATAACATGTTTGACATCAATATATAGACCTAGAACTGGCTTAAAATCAGATATTTTTAGAAAGCCACCAGGTGCAGACACAATAAAGGGTAACCTATTAATGTTAATGTAGAAATGGCATAATTTTAAATAATTTATAGAACAAATTTGTGGGCTAATATAGCAAACATTTTGGAATTAATTTGAGAAATACCATGGATAAGAACATGTAAGTAAAATAAGAGAAAAGGCTAGGTACTAACGCTTCTTTGGAGCTTTTTCTAGAGAGAAGCTTTAAAACCTTCTCTGCCGTTTGCCAACTATGTAAACAAGGGTTTTAATACTCTGTATTTTTACGTCTCTGCATTGTATCAGAGATCATGCTGAAGTAAGTCAATTCCTCAGACATGAAGGCAGCAAAATAAAGTTCTTAGATTGGCATGGAATATTTTGTGTGAAATAAATACAAGGGTTTTCTCAGCAAGATAAAGCAATTTTAAATTCAGTTCAAAGCAAACTAATTTAAACGAGTGTTTGGGGTTTGTTTTGCTTTATTTCCTGTTTGGCATCCAGATGGAGAGATGTGTTTTTGCACAGGACAATCTGGTGGCAGTAGCTCTCCATAGTTGCATCAAAACAAAATCCAAATTAAAAATCCAGTTCAGTTCTAGGATGTCCACAATTATTCTTTGCATAGCAGTGCATGAAGCAGCACAGCATGGGAAAATGAAGGTAACAGCAATGGGAAGTAATGCAAATCTTGTTTCCTTTTTCACAGTTGCCTAAGAATGATCAGCTGAGAAGTCTAGCTGTCACCTGGCTATGGCAAAGAGTCAAACACCAGACAACACCTAGATGTGAGATATATCCCTTCACCATACCACTAGCTGAGTTTACAGCAATTTTCATTTTCCTGATTTCAGATGTTTTGGAAAAGGAATCTAGAAACAAATTCTTTCTCTTTTTTTAATTTTAACTTTAGGCTTGCATTTTCTCTCTTCTGCCTTATTTTGATAGCTTTTTTGTTCTTCTTCTGCCTGGGTATCAGATGCTTAATTCTGATATAACCAGCATTCAGTCAGAAACAACTATTTTCCATGTAGTTATGACCTTTTTAATCTACACAGCTAGACAAAGTTTAGAATCTTGTAGGTAATTTCAACTCAAAAGAGAAATTTGTGTTAGTTACAGAAAGCAACAACATTTGGATTTCCTCCTCCCACACATCAGAAAATTACAATAGCCTGCCTTCTGAAATATGGCAGACATCACTCCACTGTTTTCTTGCTCAGAGCTCTGAGCTTCTTTTAGTCACTGTCAATCAAAAGTAATAAAGAATGATAATTGACATATTTTGGGATGCCCTTCTGTCTTAGTGTTTTCATTTGCTGCTTTTTCCAACTTGGCCCACTCTTCTCTAGCAGCACCTGTCAAAGTCACACTGTCAAGGGTTCTTTATTCCTGAGCAAATTGATATTTCCCTTCATTTTTTGGAAGGTAAGAAGGGAGTACTCTGTGGACTATTACAGCTATATTAAGTGAAGATAGGTATGTAATCCCTCAAGCTCTGCACTGGTAAACAGTAAAGTAGCTGTGGGAAATTGTCTCTCTGGGATAACAGCTCCCATATTGATCACCCAGTTTGGGTGCACTGCCCCAGCACATCTGATCCCATTTCCCAAGGGAAATTGATACTTACTGCCTATGGAGGAGTTCAGGCAGAACCCGAAATACCAGGGACAGTTCAAGTGCTTGTGTTGGTTCCCTGATGCCAATACCACACCTGGTATCCAGAGAAGGGTGAAACCAGTAATTGCACCACCACCCCCACACAGACCAACTGGACTGCACTGATGGCCCAGTGAATTCTTCTGGAAAGAAAAAAGCGCTCAGTACTGGTGGAATAAACTATCCATTGTCTTCAGGAAGAAGAACTAGGAAACTATTTCCCAGACAAAACGCAGCCACCAAAACACCACCACAAGACAGACTCACATAATAACCAAACGTGCACCCGCTGCACTGACACTTCCTGCAGACTCCAAAGGGGACAGAGGCTGTGGAGAGCAGCATTGCAGAGGCCCCTCACTCACTGCATAGCCAAACTGAGTGGAGGAGAAGTGGCTTTGCAGAAGCCAGCGCTGTGCAGGTAGTGTTAGATTGGGATGAATGCAAAGAGTGGCCTACAGGCCATAACTATAACTGCTCCTGAATGGCAACCACAAAACTGTGTGACAACGAATAAAATAATGGAAAACAGCAAAGGTGGGGGAGCATTAGGATAAACACCCCAGGCCATGTCAATGGGTAGCTCATCTGAGATTTTGAAGACCACTCATATGAATTCACCATGTCAGTGCACCCATCCCAAACAAAAAAACCTGCAGGAGAAAACCAGAATAAAGGTGTATATGGTCTGACTGAGGTAGAGTTAATTATTCCCTTTGCAGCCCTCAATGTGCTGTGCTTTGAATTGGTAGTTGGAAGGGTGTTGATAACACACCAGTGTTTCGGCTACTGCTGAGCAGTGCTGTCCCTCTAACACTCCTTCCTCCCATCAAGGGACTGGGAGTGGGCAAGGTCCTGGAGAGCACACAGCTAGGCCAGCTGACCCAAATTAACCAATGGGATATTCCATGCCATGTAATGTCAGCTCAGATATAAAAGCTAAGGGAGGGAGGAGGAGTGGGGGGGGGCCTTTGTTATTCTTCAATGTTTGTCTTCTGACCAGCCTCTCTGTGTCCTGAGGCCCTGCTTCCCAGGAAGGGTCCAAACATCCCTCACTGATGGGAAGTAGAGATTAACTTTTCCCTTTGCTTATGCATGCACAAACTTCTGCTTGTTTCTTTCTTTTGCTTTAATAAACTGCCTTATCTCAACCCACTGGTTGTTCTCCTCTTATCTTATTCTCTCCCCTGTCCCATTGGGAAGGAGAGTGATGGAGCATCTTAGAGGGCACCTGGCACCCGGCCAAGGTCAAACCACTGTTAACAGGGCCAGTCAGTGTTCCAAGTGGAACAGTGCAGCCAGCATGGACTTATTGCAGGGAAACACTGGCTTCTTCGCTTTCTGGAGTTCTCTGAGTGTCTCAAATAGACATGTGGATAAAAGAAATCAAGCAGACTCCTTCTAAGAGATATTTAAAAAGACTTCTATTATTAAATAAAACAGTTGACACAGGACTGGAGGGGGAAAAACATTTCACAGCTTAATATGAATCAAAACACAAGGCTTAATGAACACTTCTCAGGATCAAGAGGAGTCAGCTGTCAAGTTCCTAAGGGAATTATGCTGGTTACAGCTTCATTCAGCTTCTTTATCAATGATCTGAAGAAACTGCTGTACTGTGAAACCGGCAAGCCTGAAGCCAGTTCCACTCTTTGAGGTGGCCCAAAGCCAAGTCATTGGCCCAGAATGCCAAAAAGTCTTGACAAAATTTCTAAGTGGGTAAAAAGATAACAGATGAGTTAACAGAAAATGTGCAATAAGGAAAAACTCTCCTAAATCTTGAATACACAGTGCTGCATTCATAAAAACTCGGTTGTAATTTAGGAGGATTTTAGATTCATCGCTTGCAATTCTCTGAAATCATTGTACAGCAACAGCTTAAAAAGCCAATAAAATATTGGACATCAACAGAAAAGTGTTCAGAGCAGGACATCACTGTGCCATTTTAAGAAATTTTGGCCCTGTCCACCTTGGGACTGCTATGCCTAGTTCTGGTTTCTGCAGCTGAGGAAGGAGATGGAACTAGAGAAGGTGCAGAGAGGGGCAACTAGACAATGAGAGGAGCGAGAGATCTGCCTTATGAGAAGAGATGTGAAAGGCTGTGAGTCTTCAGTATGGGGCTAAAGAGGTCTTAAGGGATCATGAAGGTGGGGAAAAAAGACAAAACTTCTATTCAAAAAATCTTGCAATTAGAGAACTAGGTAGTGCTTGTTGAAACACTAGTAGGAACAAACAAGTAAAATAAACAAGTAAAAATACTGAAAACAAGTAAAACACTTCTTCACCCAGCGACCATTAAACTTACGGAAGACAGGAAGACATGGAAAGGAAATTGTATCATCACACACACAATAAAAAGGGATAGACTGATTCATGGACCACAATACAAGACTAAAATAAGAGAGGTTAGGGATGTAGCATCTAACATTCCTAATAAAATGATTGGGAGTGCTGGGTGAGTAAGAGGGGAGTGAATGCTAAACATGACAAACTGAGTCAGCCTTGTGCTGTGCAAAGTAAAGGAAATATGGGATATAGCCAACCTTTTAGTAGGTTGCACAGTATTAATCAACCAACAGATGAGATACTTGACAAAAGTTGTAATACAAATTCCTCCTCCCCATGTCATTCCTTTCCTTTTCTTCATTAACTGTTTTGTGATACCTGCCTCCATTTTGACACTGGTTATACATGCTCTGATGCCTTCTTGACTACTTTAGGGCTGGTAGTTTTTGACCTGCTACTAATAAAAAGGGAAATAAAAACATCTTTAAAACACATTCAGTTAAATGACAGCAGCACTAAATAAGGTTGTCAATCCATCATAATTCAGAAATAGATGTTAGTAGAAGCAGTTGGCATTTGCTCAACTCCAAATTGTCAAGAAGTGTTTAAGAGTGCCACACCCTACTGAAGCTTACAAAAGGTGAAGATTTCATTCCCAGAGGAGGTATGAGCAAAGAGGAAAGAAACAGGAGCTGTTCAGAATCCCAGACACAGAACCAGAATTACAGCATTTGCAAATTCAGTCTCTTCTACACTAGTCTGGAACCTCTTATACACACCATTGCGGCTCTGCCCATCCCTTTGGTAATGTTTAAAATAGTTCTCTTATACTAAGTAGAGAAGGAAAACACATGGAATGAGGTGAGAAATGCAGAACTCTGAGACTATAACGAGACTGCAGGGTATACCCTTGCTGATGTTTGACTGCTCTTTTGACATTTACCATATGTCAGATATGAGACTTCACAGGACACTGAAATGAGTAGTTTTTACCCATATATGCCCCTAATTCTCTGTGGGAAGTCTACAAAGCCATCACATACACGAAAATTGGATGTGTGAGGGAACACAGGTACTCTGGTAGCCACCAAAGCTTATACACATAACCACAGGTTTTTTAGTGGAGAGAAAGAGAGAAATGGTTGGTTGTATACATCCTTCGAAACCGTAACATGACAAGCACAGTAGCAGTAGAAACTTAAGTGTTGTAGCTTAATTTTCATTTCCCCTAATTAATAGAATCATCTTACTTGTGACACCTTGGTCAGATTAAAAAAAACAGAGATTCATGCTAAGTGGTTGTGATTTTGGACTGCCTGAATTACATTGCAGCTTGAAGCATGTACTGTCTGCATTCAGTATACCAATCAATTCTGATTTAAAGTAGGTTCATCAGAGGAGCCTGAATATCAGTGAAAAACAGTGGAATTTAGCCTCTTGAATCAAACAAATCTGCTTTTTAAGTGCTTTTATGTGTTGCCTAAAAAGATTTAATGATCAATTGCATTAGACATAATTTTTAATTATTCTAAAATTCAAATGAAGTAGTACATAAATGTACAGCAGCACAATCTAAACATACTTTTGAAAAAGATCATGTTCAACACAAATTTTCAGTCTAACCCCTTTTTTTAATGTAATTTTCAACTTCAGTGCCAGGAAGAAAAAATAATAATACAGGCTTCATGTCTGAATATGAAAAACTGTTTTAAACTTCCCATCTTTATATTTTAATTTTGCTACTAACATTCTTGATTCAATAAATGGGGGG
>VZRQ01011253.1:439756-494861 GCA_013397975.1 Machaerirhynchus nigripectus | reverse complement strand
GGGGGGGGTGTCCCTCCCCTCGTCTTTTTCACGTCAAAATTAATTTTTAAAATTTAGCAGGAAGGTCCTGTAAATATTCTTTTTTCCACAGACTATATATGTTATAAAGCATTGCCAGAATTTTGATCTTCTAATCCGAGTGAGCAAATCTATCAAATGACTGCTGACAAGAAAATAATACATTTCACCGCGAGGGGGTGCTGATGGCAAACCAACTAAACTGTTTTGCCTGAATCCCGTGTCCTCATCTGATTTTCTGTGCGAAAAGTTCAAACTCAGATTAAAACTTCATCCCAAAACACAACAGGCCAGACATCTTTGGCCAAATTTTGTCAGAGAAATCCTGAATAAAAAAATATTTAAATAATCTATACATTTGCATTTAGGAGGACAAGGATGCTAGGTAAATAATGTCCTAGATGTTTCTTAAGTGCTGATATACTATAATGCATTTAGCACTGTTTCTCATAAATTCACATTTACATTTATGTAGTCAACTGAAAAAATAAGGCTTTTTATTAGTTCTAGGCTCTTTGTGACCAGCATGTACAGAGGAGGAATTAAAATGCAGAAACAGTTTTGGGGGGGAGAAATGAAAATAGAGCTTTATTTCTCACGGCAATTTTAGTTTTGGAAGCTCTTTAATACTAAAATTAGGTCAAAACCTAAACTGATGCACCTGAAGGAGACAAAGTTAAGATATCATTTTACTGTTAACATGAAAACTCATCCACAAGAATCAAATGGTAGAATGACTATCAAATATCTAAATAATTCCTGTCTAATCACCAGTGTGGTTTTATAGCTTGTGCATGAGTGTGGAGTTCAGAAAAAGATAAGTATTTCAAAACACAATTTCTTGATGAAAGAGGTCAAGATGGTTTTTTTCCTGGTTTTACCATTAAGATATTTTTCTTAGCATTCAAAAAAAAAAAAAAAATCCTATGTCCCATTTGTCTTAAAGTATTAGAGTCACTTGTCTTTGCTGCTACAATGCTGTTTTCATTTGGAGTTTATAGTCTTTGGAGCCACTGACTTGACACTAGAATTAGCAAGTTCTCGTGATCTGGCCAATTTATATGGCTTCTTAAAAAGAGGAGAGAAAAATAACTTTAAATTTCTAACTGTAAGCTAAAGCTTTCACCTATAGCAAACATGGAAACTGTCCATCGAAACTGAATGAGCACCACGTGTTACTGTGAAAGCAGGGCTCACAGCTGAGCTGTGGATTAGCTCTCTGGTGCTGGAGTAGAGAAAGAAGCAAAAATGAGATTATTACCAAGACAAAGCTGCTTCAAAGCTGTGCAAGAACCAGCAGCTGGCCAAAATTCAAATTGTACACAAGCCCCTTCAGAGACAGGTAAAGACAGCACCACAGTGGTTTAGGATTTACCGCTTTGTCATCTACCCTTTTCTACTTGGTGCACCACCTGCTGCAGTGGGAGCAATACTTTCCTGGGGAAAGGAGAGAGAGATGGGTAGGATTTACTAACAATTGTCATGAGGTTTATATGAATATGGATGATCGGAATTATCTGGGTGTGAGGAAGCAGACTAGTTGGGCCATTCTGGCCATTTTTATCATGATTTGCTAGCAGCAGATGGAATTCACTAAGAAGCCTTTTAAAAATATTGAAGTCATTTCTCTTCCCTGCTGCAATAAAGTTTGGATCTGACATTTATAGTCTATAGGTCAGATCCTGAGGGGTACAGTCACACACTTGCAAGAATATCTGGCCACTTCACTGTCTGAAGAAAGAGTCTAGTTCCATAAGTCTTGTGGAACTAAAATCCCTGTCGGGAGTTCCTTGACAGTTGCTTTTAAGAATGAAAAGCATTCAAGTTAGATTGGACTAGTCTTCTGTAGGTTTGTAACTTCCTATGGAAAGAGAACTTGGGGCTTTATAGCTAAAATATTCTGCATTTCTAAAGCTGCCATTACGTACTGGTGTCTGTATCGTATTCTCATATGCATGTCATAGTCCGATACATTTGTATCAGACTGGTTTTCTTGTCTAAAATCAATTGAACTGATTGAACTGAGCCCAGAGAGAACAGCAGTGGCTGGGAAGCTGCTATTGACAACTCAGTAATCATTTCAGTCTGCTCAAAACAAAGTCACAAAATCTGGGTGGCAGCGAGCTGGATGGGAACTAGTAATGAAATCTGATATTTCTTCTATGCAGAAGGATAAAGAATATATGTACACTGTGCGCATCAAAACTGAGCATAGTCTGTAACTAAGATGTATTGATGGGCAAAAACACACTTATTTCTCATAATACTGAGAAAGAAAAGTAAAATGATATCTTAAGTTATCTTTTCACAGCTGATGTTTGTGAAAACACAGGTCTTTCACCTTTCTTCCTCTCCTCTTCCAACCTGCCCTTCCTCATTAACCAGGAATTAAATGAGCTACAGATTGTCTCCTTTACTGCTTAAGGTTTTTGGGACCTCTTACCCTGTCAGAGTCCTTTTCATTGCCCAGTCCCACGGTGGGATTTTCAGGCTCCCAGTAGCCCCACGTGTGCTGTAGTTCTGCTCCACTCTGCTCCACAGTTTTCTTAGCAAGGCATAGGAGTGGGATGACCAAGGAGAGGACAAGCACAATTCCCTCCTTCATGCTGCTGCTCCAGCAGCAATTGATGGTGAAGAAAAGGGAAGAAGAGGGTGCTGCACAGAAGCAAAAGCATTCAGGGTTTGCAATGCTGTGTGGAGTAGTACTGGTAATGTCAACATTAATAATGCTGGCACCTCCTCAGTGTAATCTGGATTGGGAATGGTGAAAATACATACTGAGCATCAGCTGAATAATGTAGTTACATACATCCACACATGAGGAAATCCAGAAATTCAAATCACCCTTTTTTCTCATTCCAATACATTTCTATGTATAAAATGTATGCTCTGTGCACTTCTGTAGCACTCTTGAGCAGGTAAAGGGGACAACTGCAAAACAAAAAGAGAGAACAAACTCCCCATATGTAGTAGGCCTGACTGTAACCATAATTTCTCTTGCTCCATCTCATAGAGAGGTGGGATTTGAAACAGATTCCTTTATCACATTTCTGTTTATCAATATGTACACAAGCCTGCTAAGGAAGATGCAATTCACCATCTCCTTAGGCTGCTTGACTTAGCCTACCAGTTTTTCTCACTTACATCTCAGTTCCATCGCAAACAGGTTAAGTTTCAATTTATTCAGTATTCTGCTCATTTGGTTTTTTTTAAGTTTGTAGGATGAAATAAAAGCATAAGTGATATTATTTCTGTAATTCAATTACAAGTAAAATAAACAAGAACTCTTTTATTCTAGGTGCAAACAATTTATTGTACAGTTGTATTAAATTAAATAGCAAGTTACGTCATTTTGTTTCCAGGATGCATATCTATATGTATTTATTTTCTTCTAGGGCTGGATATCTGCATAACAGCAATATGCAAGTAACACAGCAAGGACGATAATTGTCCTTAGCTGGTTAGTAACAAATACAGTTCTGGCTGTGTGAAGCAAATAATTGTATGGACTTCATCCAGTTTGTTAAAACCTCTTATCACTAAAGCAGGGTGAAAGCAGCAAGACTCATTAATTTCATTCTGCTTTCTAATCTAAAATCTAGCCAGAAATTATCTGCTGGATCTACGCCAATAAACTCTGCCACAGGTGCAGCCAGATCACCGAACATACTTACAAACCATGGGATCATCCTGATCCAGCCCACATGAGTTACCCATAGCTGCCTTAGAGAAAAATACAAGAAAGATACCTTGAGAAAACGAAGTCAGTAAACCTGAAAGAGAAACTTTTATTTTAAAAAACCCAAAAGCACCAAAACCAAAAAAACAGCCAACCAAAATTCACCCACCCCACCACCCAAAAAACCCAAACAACAAAACCAGCCCAAGACAATCTTGACTGGGACCTCAGTTGTGAGCAGTGTGGTATAGGAGGCCACATTTAGGTTCATACACATTTCTCCAGTCACGCCTGTGCACTACAGACCCCTCCAGATTCTGAAATTTAATTCATTCTCATAAAAACAAGGAGTCAATATGTCTGTGTAGCCCCAGTCTCAGAAGTACTTTTAGATCCTTCTTATTAGAACCAGGTTTGGTAGTTATTCTTAATGACTGGGGAGCACAATCCTGGTCTGTCTGCCAGAACAAAAAAAAATTAAGACATACCGTGAGAAGTTTGCAATTGAAATTATAATGTGAGCCTAATTAAATAATTAGGGAACATTTTGAATTTCCAAAATAAAGGATGGAAAAGAATTAAAGAGGGAAAGGTCACATGTGTGAAACCTGAAGACCCTCACAGAAATTAAGAGAAAATGAAACAGTGGGAAAACTTGCACCAGTAATAGCTGCCAGACCTTGCAAACAGCACAGGATTCCACAAGATCAGCACATCTTACCTAGAAGGTAGGCTCTTTAGCTTGAACTACTAATTCATGATCACACATGATGGTCTTGTAAGGAGTGCTCTTTGATTTTTTGAATCAAAGAACTCTTGCCTTGGCTCTCTGACAGCTTCAGGATACTACACCTAAATTATACCTATTCCAATACAACTTCCCTCTTTCAACTTGCTAAATCTACTCTGAATTCAGGTATCTTATTAGACCATCACATCTGGAGATTTAAGAGGATAAAAACCACTTGCAATATGTGAAGAGTTTTATTCCTCGTGGCTTTACCTTGCCAGAGGCAGCGAGGCACAGTTATATAAAGAGTGTTCTCAAGTGTGAAACAATGTCCTCAGCCACCAGTTCAGGCTGCCTCTAAGCATCAGGGGCTCCCACAGCTTTAGTACCATGGCTAAACTGGTGAAAAAAGACAAGATGTTCACACAGAATGAGACACATTGAAACTGAAAATTAAGAAAAATTGCAACTGGGGACAAAAAAGGCATAAATTGCTCTCTGATTAAATGCTCTTGAAATTAATGGAGAATTTTTCCCATCAGTCAAGTACTGGAAGTATCATCCTAAATCTTTTTTTTGTCCTTATTGTTGTTAGCTTTTCACAGAGAGTAAAAAGAATATATAGAAGTATTTCCAATAATGAATTTAACTTGCTTTTTTCAATATAGTTTCTGTAAGCAGTTAATATCCTTGAACATATTCATTTAATTAAATGTATTTATTACTTTAATTTGCTTAACAGAAGCTGGCAAGAATTATTTCATTTAATATCTAGGCTGCACACCCACATACAGTTTCCTGAAAGAATTTTAGATTTAATGTCAGAAACCTGAGATCTTTTTAATTGCAGAGGGTCATGAATATTGTTTCTCCCCTTTAACTGGCTCCAGTCATCAAAGAAGTGTTGAGAGAAGCAGCTGGGACTGGGAATCTCTCAGGAATAGAAAAGCAGTACTAGGGAATGGTAGTAAATTTACATCTCTGAGTGATTTGAGGATAGTAAAGACCTTCTTAGGAAGCTGAATCCATTTTAAGATGGCGTGCATACATAGCTGCATCCAGAATTTAATTTCTGAAATGAATATTTTATCCTGTAACACTCATGAAAATTTTTGACCTCTACTGTTTAAAGGCTCTGGCACAGGGATCATTTTGCTGTTCTGATCATTCCTTGCACAGATACTGTAATGTCTGTCATTCTGTGAAACATGAATTTTCTTTGTGTTCCTGAATGTTTTCTTTAATCACTTAAGGGTGAATCAATCGATGCTGTTACATTTCACAGTTACATTTTGAGAGTATTTTTAACATTAGTAGAGCTTTCCACAATGCAAGTGTTTTGGTTAATTTATTAATTAATTTGTCTCTGCCCATACTAGGGCATTTTAACAGCCTGTTCTGCAAAGCTGTGATATTAGATTATTGGATGGTATTTCTAGCAGTTGTAGAAAACTCGCATGAATCTTCAGTTAATTTTTGAACACATTTGCTGAAAGCCTTGATTCACTTGTAATTTAGAATACTGATTTGCAGCTGACAATAAGACAGACCAGGTACCCGCAAATGACTAATAAACATCCTTATGGCTCCCATAGGAAGACCCATTATCAACGAACCTTAAAAAGGAACATTCAGAGGGCTCTGATGGTGACCTAGGGTGGATCTCACCAGCCTGCAGTGTGGGAACAGACCTGCTCCTGGGAGGCTGTGGAGAAACCTTGACAGAAGTAAAAATATAAGCAGCAATTTCTCTCCTGCCATGGTAAGTAGCTATGGCCTATCAGATCAAAGTGAGTCCACAGGACTGCTGCTTCTTATGTGATGGACACAGGCAATGAAGGGGTTACCATGTCATATTTTTTCCCGATTGCTGTAAATGTGTCTGGCTAAGGATTCAGGAAATATTTGCTATAGTTCTATGCCAGCACCTGATTGTGAGAGTCTGATTAGATTCAATTACTGAATGTATTGTCTGGTTTGCATAATAGAACAAAGAAAGGACACACCCTTCTCCTAATCCTATACACAGTCCTGGTGCTGCATTTCCACACTGAACAGATTTGCAGGTTTTCTACTTTAATTTACTACCCTTATTGGGTGAAAATATACGTTGTACTTAAAAAGTGTGTCACCACACTAAGTATTACTCTAGCTTTAGTGCTATTTCCTTCTAGCCAATCCTAAGGTCATCTATGCCCAAGCTATCATGTTGTTATGCATCGATGCAGCATTTACCAACCACGATATAAAACGTTGTTCTCCCAGCCTAGACAAACCCACAGCAGTAGTCCAAGAACACCTAACTAAACCTCAGCCTGGCTTTATTTTACTGTGCAATATTATATATAGCTCAAGAAGAAATTTTAATTTTCCCAACTATGAGGAAGTCAGAAATAAACTGTGAAACATTCAAAAGACTTTAACTTCCCACTGGTTGCTTTCAGCCTCTCATTCTTTGTGGCACAAGCACAGTTGGAGCACGTTTTCACAGGTGCGTGTTCTGTTTGGACTTAAATACATGTGAATGTACTGCGCCAGTTCTTACAGAAACATCTCTCATGCACTGGGGAGCTGGGCATTAACCTATCAGGTATTTGATGAATATACTGAGCCTGTTAGTCCATCTTGTAGTTTCTGCTGCAAAGTGCCCTGCTGCCTCAGTGGAGCTGCTACTTTTGTCCTTCTCATTTGTTTAATATTTCTTGCTTCCTGTCTCATAAGGGCAGAACTGTGTCTGCTGTGATAACACAGATCAAACATTTTGAAACAATGAAGAAACCCAAATGTGCAATGATTTATTTTCAATATCTGTGATTCACAATCAGAGGACTAGGAAGTGGCACGCACAAGTGTTAAACTGTAAGATTTGACGTGTAGCCTGCTGTATATATCTTGAATGCAAATGACAAATGAAGCTGGGAAGCTGCAGCATCCTGGAGTGAGTACCACAAAGCCAGTCATTTATAGAAGACAGCCGTAAAACCATGAATGGGTGGAGACAGGAAGAAAATCCACTGATGTGAAGAGAAGAATGATGTGCTTTGGGGCACTGAGGTCATTTCATCAGTTCAAGAGGACAGAATCAAACGAGCATGAGAAACCTTGCAGGAAAGTCGTCATAACTGTAAAAATAGGAACTCCTGTAATGAAAACTGATATAGTCCAAATGACATCAGGGAGAGAGGAAAGCAAAGTCATCTGCCATCAGTCAGCTCTACAATATGATCAATAATTTGGGGTTTTTTTCATTTTTTTTTTTAATGGACCATAATTTTAAATAACCACAGAAGGTCTGATAGCCTTACAGAAAATAGAGCTGTACTCTATGGTCATAATTGTTCAGTTACCATATAACTCTCATTTTTAAGGTTCAAACCAATAATTTAACGGGCTATGCAGCTTCCAGCATGCTGTGGCAAAACTTGTAATGTTGCAGTGGTGTTCATGACATCGGACTACACAAACCTGGAGAGAATCACAGAGTCATTCAGGCTGGAAGGGACCTCTCAAAGTCATCTAGTTCAACTTCCTGCTCTAAAGAGGTCCACTTCAAGTAGGTCGCTCATGTTCTTGTCTAACTGAATCAATGTCTGAAATAAAGGAACTTCTAAAGATGCTTTGGACAACTTGTTCCAGTGTCTGACCATCCTCAAGATTAAAAATAAATATCTCTATTTCTTACGTAGAATTATATCTGACAATCATCACATCTAGAAGAAAATTCTCACCCACCAACTCACACCTCTCTTCTCAAAACCATGTGTCTCCAAGAGGAGTCCCACTCCATCTTCTATACAGCGTCCCACTAGGCAGCTCTGGACAGCAATAGCAGTATTGTACCTCAGTGTTTGCTTCTCAGAGCTTTCAGCGCAAAGCTGGATTTGTTCAAGCCCAATCCTCTCAGCTTTTCTTCATGCACCTTGTGCTCCGGACCCCTGAGCATCTCGCTGGTGAGTCCAAAATGGGATGCAGTACTTCAGAACTGATTTCACAAGCACCCAAGAGGAGGAAGGAAACACTTCACTTGGTTTTCTGGCTACAGCCATGCTAATACAGGCCAGGGTGCAACCGGCCTTCTTCGGTGTAAAGACACACTGCTGGCTGATGGTCAGTTTGTTGTTCACCATGATTCCCTGGGCCTTTCCTCCAAAGCTGCATTCCAGCTAGCCATCTGCAAACCGTATCAGTGCACAGGGTTATCCAATCCCACATGCAGGACTGTACCTGGCAGTGTCTGACTTCTCACAGTACCTGCACTTTTCCAGCCCACAAAGATCCTTCTGAAGAGCAGCCCTGCCCACTGTCATATGCTGAGAGCACAGCAAATATCATCTCTGCCTCATCATTCAGTTCATTAAGACCATATTACACAGAATCAGCCTCAGAACTGGCCCCCAAAGGACATGACAAGTTAGCAGCTGCCAGATGGACTTTGTCCCATCAATCCCTCTGAGACCAGAATGACATGCCTAAATGAAAAAATGGGCAATTATGGCTCTTTCCCTGCCTGTGACTGGTGAGAGTGTATGATTGCATTGGCGCAGGCTGTCCCAGGGCAGGAGCTGCTGGACAGTCCAATTCCCCAGCTGTGTGAGGGAATGAATCATCCGAGAATGACGAGACCCACACTGATCATTCATATGATGCCACACCATTCATTCTACAAAACTAGACACAGCTGAAGCAGTGAAGCTTTCTGCAAGCTGTTATCATCTCCCTCATAGTCAAAAGGGTGGTCAACTCTGATCTGGGTTCTGTTCCCAGTTTTGCAGTAGATTTCCTATATAATACTAACCAAGGCTCTCTTGAGCCATTTCCTTGGTTAAAATCTATGCAAAAATGCTATCATAACTTTATTGAGAAATCCAGAAAGGGACTTAATAATAGAAAATAGGATTACTTCTTTCACTGCATGTTCCACTTTTATTAAATGCTATTTATTCTTATTAGTGAACACTTGAGTCTAATGATATTTGCAAGGGGTTTGAGACATTTGGTGGAAAATGTAAAGTGTTACCATTGTTTCTTAGTCAAGTACTGTGTCAATTATTTCATAGGGTATTTAGATCGAGGCATTCACAAATCTCCAAACCAATTTCCTCCACACCCCAGCTCTTCCCCTGATGGTGCAGGGCTTGCAGTGCTCCCATCAGCTAGGCGGGTTCTCTCAGCAATAGTACAAGTGAGGCCATCCAACATTTCACTTTGAAAAAGGAAATGCATTTTCCTGAATATGTGCCAGGTTCTACTCCACCCCTAACTCTCTGCACTGCTTAGTTACACATAGTTTAATGGCACGAAAGCTACAGAATTAGTGATCCATTACTACTCTATCACTGCATTTTCAGTGACAATGACTGACTTTATTGCATCATAAATAAAAATATGAGAATAGATGTAGCAGTGTAGATAAATGAGCCCATGAATCCTAAAAGATATTAAAACTTTCTTTTGCACCTGAAAAATAGGGAACCAATAGCTGAAATGAGATAGGATATGTTCTGAATATCAAGTATTCAAAATAATATGTGAAGGACAACAGAAAACATGCTCTGTATATATGAATATTGAAAGAGAGATATGTTATCTATGATAGCAGTTTTGTAAGCTCTGCAACACTAAATTAGTAGATACAGCAACTAGTACGAAGACCATTATATCCAAGGTAAAACCTGTAAAGACGCAAAGGAATAAAGTACTTGTAAAGATCCGTGACAACATATAGTAAATAAGAGAGACATACCTACATCAATTATTATTCCTCCTTGTTAGTAACCTTCAAAAAAAAAACCTCAGTAATTCTGGAGGTGTCATCCAAAGAAGTTAAAATAAGGGGTAGCAAAGGAAGTTACCACTGTCTCTGAATTCTCCTCTTGATTACCAAACAACTTAGCCAGAAGCTTTCTGAAAATACCAATTACCTGTACAGCACGAGTAATCATTATTCATCAATAATGAATACTATTCATTACTCCATTTCGTTTCACATCAACCCAAAGTGCCTGTTCATACTCATTCATTCAGCATGATGGAAAAAAGAATACTTCCCTAAACATTTAATTGAATGTGCTATTCACCCTATTTTCAAAATAGTATCAAACTGTTTCAAAATAAGATGGTGAAAACTTTCGTTTGGAGAAGAATGACATAAAATATTTTTATGTTCTGAATTTCTTCCCCTCTGCCACACTGTTTTTCAGATAAAACTACATGCCAGATTCAAAATTCCTGAAAATATAGCCAGAACTCTTATACCATCTGCTTTCTGCCCCTCTGCTGAGGTAACATCCTTTATGCAAATTTATGTCAGCAGAGATTATGTTAAGACATATGCTGAAAAATATAACAGCTAATTTTTCAGAGAGGCTAATCTCTAAAAGACTTAGTTATAAGAGTAAAATTTAAGTTAAAAGGGGTGGGTTGAATTTGAGGTCTCCATATAAATATAAAATATAAAAGGACTAGTATGGCAATATCCATCTGGGGCCCCATTGTGAAATTCCACTTACTGGGTGTTAGGCATATAATTTTCTGAGCTGTATATTTCCTTCTATAAATAAGGTTTCCAAAGAATAATTGCAGGAGAGGAAAAAAACAGAGGATAAAAATATTTTTTTTGTAAAATAACCTTTAGCTAAGTACACACAAAAAAGTTAGCTGTGTTAGTACCTTAGATATATTTTAAATAAAAAAAATAAATTCCAAGTTTTTCTACCAGTTGCTCATGAATTCAGAAAAATGGCTGTTACTGAAAACTATTATCTCTAGGCCTTCTCACCAGATGCATTATCTCTTGTCTTAAGGGTCCATGATATAGAAGGAACTGTGTGTAACCTGCTTCACAGAAGTAAGTAATATGTGGCTTATTTTGTAATTAAAGATTTAGGCTCAGTAATCCATAACACAATGGGCCTGAAAAGAAGGCACTTGAAAATGAATTCTTTGCTTGGAGGACACCTGAAAGTATCTCTCTGTTCAGCATCATTTTTTGAATGAAAGATTAGGAGGTTTCATTTGAATGTTGCTGAGCACTTAGTTGTTAATTTTCACGCATGGACATTTTGCTCTTAAGTTTAAGACTCAAAAAGTGTCCTAAAGCATGGGACTGGAGCTTTCAAGTGGTTTAGCTTCCTTAAATGTTCCAGACAAGATCCTACTTTCAATTATGAGGCCATGCTTCCAATGAAATTTCATGGTTTTCTCTTTAATTCAGAACATACAAGGCTACTTCTACCTATTTGGTTTCCTCAGATGCGTCCCCTTTCTTTTCCATATGGGATTTGAGAACTCTGGACACTTTCAGGATTTTTACTGGCTCCCAGTAATGCCATCATGTCACATGCTTGAAAAATCGTGGAATGTCTCTCAGATCCACCTCGCTGCAGTGGAAACCTGTCCATGTTTATGTCTCTGGAAAGAGACATTCTCAGTGATTCAGGTTAAATTTACCACAAATCATCTCAGGACTGAAAGCAGTAACATTTTATGTACATGGCAGTAGGCTGCATGGGCTTTGCACAGATCCCCTATTTCTAGACTTCATTTACATAGGTTTGTATTATCTGTGCTTTTCTCTTGGGCACCAAAATCCTCCATTACCCAGAAAACTGAGTGTTAATTACAATTGGTTCTCAAAGGAGATTTGGTTTTCAAGCTCACAGGCACAAGAGTGGCAGAGAACTGCCTTCATCTCCCAGAGCCTTCATCTCCTCTGATCCTTGCATCCCAGGGCTCCAAACTGAGCAACAACATTTTCATGCAAAAGCAAATTATAAATTTGATCTCAATGCTTCAAATTCTTACACATTTAGATCATTTCACAGCTCGTATTACTTTTAAGGAAATTCAGAGCTGTGGTACATCATGCCCCTGGTAGCATAGACAAGGACTGAGTGACCCCAAGACCTGGATACCACAGGTTTGAGGCAACTCTGAAAGTAACTGAAAGAAATAAGTCATTTTGCAGAGCACTGAATACCACTGCAGTTGCTAGTACAAAGATAAAGCATTAAAAAAGACACGCTTTTTATAAAAAAGATGGTGGTTTGCTATAACTACAAGACTCCTGCCACATAAAGACATATGCTGTTCTTCTCATGTCACCAATAACAGCAGACAGGTTTATGACAGCACTTACCACTGGTTGAAGGGACAGGTAAGAAGAGGTAAAGGGAAGAAAGAGCAAAAAATGCAGCTATAGAAGCAATATTCGAAAGAGATGGAACTGAAACCCTCTTCTTTCTTGGAATTTATCTTCTTTGCTTAGAAAAAAAAGTAGTAGTGGCAAGCAAAGCTAAAATAATTCATAGTAGCTACTTTTCTTCTAGTTTTGCAGTTTCCTTACCTTTCCAAATTCTCTGTGAATAAAGCCTATACAAGGCCCCTAAGAAACACTAACCACAGTCTCTAATGAATGGAGCTATGAATTGTAATGAATAATTACGAAGCAGTCTAGATTTGAAGATTTTATGTACATGATCACTGCAGGCTACCAGCAAGGTCATTATTAAGGTCCTATTTAATTTGATGTTTTCATTAAGGACTTCAGAAGAAGAGAGCAAATCACATAAAATTAGGGTTAGCTAAAGGCCCACTTGTGAAAATATCTGGGAAAAGTGATCCAAACAGTAAAAATGACGTTTCTTAAGTGAGAATGAATTCTGCTGAGCATAAGTTACCAAAACCTTCTGTGCCTCTTTCCTGATTTGAACCTCATCATGTCAAACAGCTACTGTATTAACTTCATACCCCTCCTTAAAAGACTACACCAAAGCTCTTTCTTTCTTTCTGTTTGTTTCTCCCAAATTTTGATATTTGTATATAGTCACATTTTTTCCTTAAATTTATAGGGACAGTTTAAGAACGCCCAGAAGTTTATGCTGTGTCTTTGACAAATCTTTTCCATACAATGCCAATTAATAGTCAGAATAGTCCCATACTTCACTCTGCCAGCATTCAGAGAAGTTAATAATTAAGGGAAGAAGGATAAAGAAAGCAGGGCCAATCTTGTCTTTGATACAAAGGAAGTATTATTTTGATTTTTCCTTGTTCGTAGCAAAAGAGGCGTTGTCTTGTTCAGCCACTAAATCCAGGGACTGGTCCCAATTACCCTTCACAACGATTTAGGTGTGTCCCCTGAGCCTGTTATTCTACTTCTGTGCACAGGGTATGAAGAACTGACATATTTCATTAAAAAAATCAACAAATCCCTCTTTGATGCCATTTCAACCAGCTTCCTGCCTGATGATACTTCTCTTCCTTCCACAGCCCATGCCAGTGCAGTAGCAAAACTGTTTTTTCAGTTATGTTTGTGTACTTTCAAAAAAAAACCAACTTTTCCCCAGAGAGCACTAGTTGTGTTACTGCTGCATCAGCAGGTTCTTGCTTGCTTCCTGTGATCACTAGGCAAGGAGC
Source organism: Machaerirhynchus nigripectus (assembly GCA_013397975.1). Classification (NCBI taxonomy): domain Eukaryota; kingdom Metazoa; phylum Chordata; class Aves; order Passeriformes; family Dicruridae; genus Machaerirhynchus; species Machaerirhynchus nigripectus. The sequence goes on along the minus strand of VZRQ01011253.1, from coordinate 481,020 downwards.
AGTAGCCACAGGGAGAGTAGCTCCCAAAATCAACAAACAGCCAGGCTGATGGTTAGGATCTGGTTTTAAACTGAGAGCAAAGAACTGAGCTGTGATTTAAATCAGAACTAGTAATAAAAAATGTGGAAGATGAAAGGGGAGTGGGAATAGACTCAAGTATCTGGGGACCGCTATAATAGCTTTCATTCTACTGTGCATTGAAAAGTATCAGGTCAGCTGATAACAAGAAAATATATTCTAATCTCATTATTGCTGCTGAATATTGAAGTGGGAATAAGCTAGGTAAGCCTGTCTCAACCTTCCCATTTTGTGTCATCTTAACATGTCAAAGACAGAAGAATTAAAGGCTTGTCCTTGAATAAATCACCTCTCCTACACACACAGAAATGCTGTGTAGGTTACTGTCTCACTCATTTTCTCTTCCAACCATTCTTCATCACAATCACAAATCTATGGCTAATTGTCAAATGGCACCCTCCATGACTAATTAACTATCAGGGAAGCTAACATTCCCAGGAATAAAATGTTTGATGGGGTGTTTCCCTCTATTTCACATTCAAATAGCCTGTTATAAATTGATGATACCACAGCTGACTTTTCTTTCAAATGCCAAAGCCTTTCCTATGTAATAGAATGTGAATTCTAAGTAGAAAGGCATTATCCTTTATGAACCATATCACTGCAACACCATAAATCACTTTCCTAAATGATTTCTCCATGTTACATGAGTAAAATGCTGAACCTATCAATCCCTCTTGCTTTATGAGTCTCAGGACAGCACAAAGGCGTGAAAGCTGAAGGAGCATATATTAATCCTTCTGAAAACTCACGACTTAGCTAATGTAAAGAAGCGAGCATGCCTGACACTGCTCATTTGAAAGCTACAAAATGAATAACTCGAATGGGGAAGGTACTGCTATCACTTTCTCACAAGGAAACACAACAAATGGCAATCTACAGAGTATGTATCAACAAAATCCCATCATGCTAGTAAGAACATCTATCATGGAGCTGTCAGCACAGCAAAGACATAAATCTGTTGCAGCGGGTTCAGAGGAGCCCACAAAATTTAACAGAGGGCTGGAGCACCTCTCCTGTGAAGACAGGCTGAGAAAGCTGGGGTTCTTCAGCCCAGAGAAGAGAAGGCTTTCAGAAGACCTTACAGCACTTTCCAGTACCTTAAGGGTACTTTTTTGTTAGAAAGACAAACCTATTAGCAGGGTGATGGCCAATGGGGTAATGGTTTTAAATGGAAGGAATGCCAGTTTAGATTAGATATAATGAAGATATTTTTTTACAGTGAGGGTGGTGAAACACTGGAGCAGTTTTCCAAGAAAGAATTCCTCATCCTTGGAAACATTCAAGGTCAGGTTGGATGGGGCTCTGAGAAACCTGATCTAGTTGAAGATGTTCCTGCTCATTGCAGGGGAGTTGGATTTTAAAGGTGCCTTCCAACCCAAAATATTCTATGATCCTGGGATCTTCTTTAATATATTTAACTGGATACTCTTTTTCTTCTCTTTTTACTAATTGTTAATTGTACACTGCTGTCAGGCTCTACAACATCTGAAAAAGATTATTATATCAAGATTTTTAAATTGCTAACATTTTAACAGTATTACTAAAATTGAATTGATTATCTAATAAATTCTTTGTTATAGAGAAATGATGGTTATACAAATATTCCTTCCCCTGACAATTATTTTCCATAGTGACCAGTCTCAAGGCTTTGGGTCACCTCTTTCACCCAGAGGTGAATGAAGGAGATTCACACCCCACAGTACCTTTGCCTCACTGGAGAAACCTGTTCAACCTTCTTTTTGGGAATTCAGAGATACCCCTTGGACATTAGCTACACAAAATCCAAGTGTCAGTAGCAAAACCCAGACTCTTCAGCCAGCAGCTGTTAATGATTAGCATACTTTGAAAATTTATTTTAACTACGTCCCTAACTTCCTCCAAAGAGCACCCAAGGTTGAGTGAAAGGTTTTGCTTTTAAAACGTATTATCTTTAACATCCTAACCTGTGGAATCAGCACCTGGCCAACTGCCAAGCAGCTTCACAAAGCAGGCCCACTGGTGTGTAACTTCTCCTAGGGTTGAAATAATCCTTGTATCACTTTCCTCAAAGAACCAGAAGACAGAGCTGTAACTTTTGATTGTGTTTCTTTAATAAAATAAACATCTAGATATATAAATAAAGCAATGACATGCTGTTGAACAGAGATTTCTCTTGGTACACTATAAAAGCTGTATAGACCACTCCACAGACAAATGAATTACTGACCGCCATTGGAGGGTGTTATGTATGAATACTTTAGTTTCAAATGGAAAGAGTGATTCCATGTATTTACTGATCAATAGTGATCTGACAATCTTTCCAAGTACCTGCACATAGATACTGCCTCTTTGCAGATGTATTCCAGCTGCTAAATTACATAAAAAAATAAAATAGACTGTACTGTGAAATTTGAAAAAATACTCTGTGATAATCTAACACCTCTGAAGGCAATGCATTTATGATTTCAATGAGAACAGAACATTAATTCTTTCCATATTTCTTTCCAAGAACACACAAAGAACACAACATGGTGAAGTAATGAACTCAGCTACAAATGTCTAAACTATTTTTCCTTTAATAACTGTACCATCAGAAACTTTGAAACTTCTAATGAGGGAAAAGACTGTCTCATAATTTTTTGGGGTTTGACCACTTTTAATTTTTTCTGTTCGGCCATCTGGAAAAGCTAAAATGATAGACATAAATTTCATACTTTAAAATACACAACTGAGTGCATTTTTTGTTGCTTTTCTTTTCACCTCCACAACATCACTAAAATAATTATCAATGTACTTAGAGAAATCACAGTTGACAGAACCTAAGAGACAAGTAAGCCTAGCAATATGAAGAAAAGGGTAATTTGATATTTAAAGTTCTAAGCAAATTCAGGTCCCCTAAAACAAGTCAATATCTATTGGCATTGGAATATTATTTAAAAAACCCAAAACCCTCACAACACAGACACAAGTAGTTTTTCATACTGTCTGACAAATTAGCATTTCTGTTAAACTGGCACTAACATTTGGCTTGAATAATTTCCTAGAAGTATCTCTGTTACGGTTTGATGCCTGTGGCTGAACGAATTTCTCCCTTGAATAGAACATACAGATGAGCTACTATTGACACCTACAGAAATGTAATTACCCCCAAAATCCTGACTAACAACAGCCTCTGAACTCTGCAGTGCCCCATCAATGTTTGTCAGCTTACACTGGCTTGCTAAAGCAATTTGTAGTTTGTCATAGGAACATTTATCATTATATGAATTGCTCCTGATTTTCTAGCCAGAAAGATCAAGTGGAACTACTTATCTGTATTTTTGGTTCAAATTTATTTTAATTGTGTTTAAAGAATGCAAAAAAAATAAGAGCTTGCCTCAGTCGCCACTCATTAACTCATTAATAAGTTTTCTTAATTTGTAATAAGAAACACAGGCCCAGAAGGTACTTATTCAGTAATTTAGTTTACAAGGAAAACCAGAAAAAGTTTACTCATTTCCAGACTTCTGGGAGTTGTCTTTTAAGCAATATGCATTTCATATCATTTAGCCAGAACTTTAACTTTAGTAGTAAGCTAAAGTTAGCTAAAGTAAGCTAAGTACCTGGCTTCCTTCTCCAGATGCAGTTTCTTGCCCTGAGTCTACTTAACACCTGAGAGTTCCTTTGCAGCTTAGAAAACAAACAAACAAACAAACAAATAAATAAAACCCCACAACCCCAGAAGATCTTTTTATTTAAATTCAAGTAACTTTCCATTTATACATACAATGCAGAAATGTACCATATTTTACATTTAAGCTATTTTTTTACTTTCAAGTTATTCATACACATAGGTGACTACCGAAATGTCCATGCAAAATAAACATTTGTCTGCATGTTACCATGTTGCTTATGATGGCATGAGAGTAATTCACAGTTGTAATCACAAGGTCTTAAATGCCCCTTTGACCTGTCTGAACTTCTCCAGCATCCTCTCCCACACAGACATGAATGTGCACAACCATACATGCACAAAAATGGATGGACAGTTTGCATTTCAGATCAAAAACTCAGCGGGATTATTCCTTTGAGTAGATTGACTTACCTGGATAGCTTAGGTGATCTCTTTGGAGCCTCATCCAGCCCATTGCTTGCTTCACATCCTCCCCTCAAATAACTCATCTCAAAACATAGTGCTTTGTGTAAAATTTATTTTCCTTTCCCATCTGTTTTATCCAGTGGTCTTATGTTCTTGTCTGGTTGTTCTGCCAAGCTTACTGAGGCTCAGGGAAATTAAACAACTTGTTCAAGGTCACATATGTGTCAGCTCAGCCAAAATTAGCACTGAGATTTAAAAACAGACATATAACTGCATACAAAATAGGGAGAAAAATGTGGAACCTCGTCACTTTGAGGGTTGTTGGGTTTGGTTTGGTTTTTTTCCTACAGATAAGCTTAGGCAAATTATGGTCCTATCAAGAAGACGTTCTCTTCTCCCCTTTCTCCTGGTAGATCCTTAATTGTGTCATACAACCATCTTTTTGCACAGAAAGAGCAAATTTCAGATGAATTTTCTTCTTCTTGTACCACCTCAGAGGGGCAAGTTGTAGAAATGAACAATGCTGTATCCAGTTTTTAAAAAACGAAAGACATAAGTAGCTGTTGGTACATACATTAAACCCTCCACTAGAAAACAGAGACCCACTATTTGTTGCAATCTTTCTTGGAAGCTGAGAGAAAAACAGTACAGTAGTTCATTAAAGTGAAGAAAATTAGCCTCTTTTTCTGTCCTGATTTTTAAACTTTCCTGCTTTATGCCTGTAAATAACTGCATTTAAGAGAACTGTGAGGTGGATTTCATGAGGTAATAAAATATTTTCTGTATTAATATTACTGTGAACCTAAGAAAAGAAATAGTAGATTTGAAAAAAAACTCAAGTAGGATCTGTGTGAGGCATGCACAAACTTCAGTTTGGCTCAAAAGGTGTTCAGATGTAGTTCCACAATAAAGCATGCATTACGATTAAGAATATATGAGGAGATAATACTACACTATCTTACTGCTAAGGATAGATGAGATTTTAATAATATATCACCTCTCTATATTATACTAAGGGTTTTACTTCTTGACATCTTCCCAAGATGCACGCCAACTGCATCATGATTATTTAAAATGTGTTTGTAAGTCTAAGATTTGAAACTTGTAAAAGGTCTTCTGAGGAGAAAAAATTTGTGCTCATCCTTAATTTCTTTTGTAATTCCACAGCTCTGCAAAACAATTTGTTTAAAATGAAACACTGACTATCACCTTCTAGCAAAAGCATAAGCATCTGGTCCCAACAGATTCCTAGAGAAAGGCAAGAATTTCAGTTGATTGCCACATTTTCACAATATCCACCCTCTCAAATTAGAATTTGAGATTAGAAAAAAAGTAATAAAAAGTACTTATTTTACTATATAAAAGATACCTGGTTTTTTATCTTGCAGTACCATTGACTAGCTCAGTTCCAAATATGGAACATTTTTAGTTTCCTTGACCTTGAAATGGAACAGGTGATGCATAAGCATTTATGGTTCTGTATGCATGAGACTCCAGAGTTTCTTATACCTCCCAGGGCTTCAGATTTTTCTAATACCCTTTTTGAGTTTGGAAATCACTCATTATGCACTTACTACTTTTAATTACTTCCCACCACTTAAAAAAAAAAAAAAAAAAAAAACTTTGGTCAAAATCCTTGGTGGTTTTCAGTTTCTGTCCTCAAGAAAAAGAAAACCTGCAGTATTTGACATGCCCTTCAGCATTAGTACTTTCGGAATAAAATATGTCTTTGTTCGTTATCAAAATCTATTTATAAATTTCCATTGGGAAATATCTGAGACTCATAAAGCAATGAGAAAAAGCACTAATCCATTCATTAGCTAAGCATTTGATCTTTTCCAAGACTATTCAGGACAAAAATATTAGACTTCACTATTTTTCTTCTACAGCAATATAATCTTTAAGAGAAAAGTAAGAACCAAAACCACAAAGCTGTTTTCTGATAGGTCTTTGAAAAGATAATCTTGGAAATTCTCTGAAAGCAAGCTGCAAAATGCCTTCAAGAAGAAATATATACAGGTGCCAAATTATGAAGCTTAGACATTATGTACAGGGGTAGCATGATCAAACGCAGCCACACACATAGAAAAAAAAATACTAAATCCCTGTAATGTAGTGCTAATCTTTACCCAAGATGTCTCCAACCCCTCTAATAGTATTTCTTCTCTTTTTTACTTGCATATAAAAATAGAAGGATGAAAGATGTTTTCCTCATTCCCCTCCCCCCTTTTTTTTCTTTTCCCCCTAGCTATTCCATCACCTCAGCAACTTCAAACAAACAAACCAACCTCCAATGCAAGAATTAAAATACAACACGAGATAAATACGTCATTATGTTTCAAATCAATTTTAAGGATAAGCAGATTTTCTTCTGCTACTAACTGATACACAGAGATTTCTATCATTTCTTGTGCAGTTAAATATGTTTATGAAGCACTGCTTTGGCAAACATGGGAGAAAGAACATAATTTCAGATTCGCTCTTTTTCTTCTTGTGTGCTGAAATATTTATACTACACAGATTCTACGTTAGTTCAAATAAAGTGTCTCTCTCGGATATGGTATTTTTCAAAGCTTTCAGTGCTAGAATGAATCTGATGCAGATCTTGAATTAATTTTAACACTTTGCACTAAAAAAAGTACAGAAGAGCTTCGTGAAAAATCTGCTAGATGCTACAGCTGGGGACAATCCTTTGCCTTGCAAAGGCCAAATTATTTACTGTTCTGTTTAATGTTTCCTTAAAATTAAAAAAAAAGTAACACTTTCCACAGTGATCAAGAAGGTACTCAGCCTTAAAATACCTACTAACCCCAAAACATAGAAACAAGAATTCTTAGACAGTATTTCATGATTTACAATTTCTCACCCTATTTAAAAACATAAGCACAGGTAGAGAGTCAGACTACAGAACCTCACAGCTCTGCATTATGTTTGTCCAGTTAGAACCCACTTCTGGAAAACATGACCAGCAGAGGAAGTGTAAAAAAAAAAAAAAAACGGGAAGTAAAAAAGAGAAGAAATACTACTAGAGGGGATGGAGACATCTTGGGTAAAGAGTAACACTACATTACAGGGATTTAGTCTTGCCCTGCATAAACAAACTGCCCTTCAGATGCCCTCCAAGCCGTCCTGTGCCATCACTGCATTTAGCAGAACTACACAAGTATTTTTAACATACGAACTTACCTGTTCTTGCCCACACACATTCTTAGTGCCTAAAATGTCCCATGAAAACAAGCTTCACACCTCAACACTGGCTGTATAAAGCACATATTCCTTCCTTTTGAACCTCTTCCTCCTAGTTGCCTTTTTTCCCCCCTTACATCTTATTTTGGGAAAGACAATGAATCATTGATCCTAGTTCACACACAGTTCATTGGCCACCTGAAATAATTCCTTTGTCCTTGGCCAGCAACCTGCACATTACATCCACAGTGGGCTGGTTGTGGTGACCCGAGTAGCTGCAAGTCATAACTCAGGGCAGGTAAAGTGTGATTAGCAGCATCAGTGCTAAATTGAAGCTCATTTGTCTTATATATTATTCTTGTTGTGACAACTCTTGAAAATGCTTGTATTAGACTGCTAAAAGCCTAAAGCATTAATACATGCTGAAGTTTTCTACAGAGACTTCTAGAAGCTAATAGTTCGTCTGTTCCAAATTTAGGATAACTTCCTTCAGGTTGTCAAGCAACAACCATTACCACGTTGCTGAAACTAGACAAGGATTTAAGCCAGCAGCCTTGCCTGGAGCCCCTTCCCAGGGCTGCAGAAGCCCTGGAGCAGCTGACAGCATGGACAACACCAGTCAAATGTATGATGTTTGTGTTGTTCTTCCTCCTCTCTGACACATGAAGGGATAGAGGTTACCTTTAAGTCACACTGCAGGTTTGAATAGGAATATCCCACACAGCGAGCACATCAGAGATGCTGCAAGGGCAGCTGGGGGAAATGGCACCAAAACAAGTGATTAAAGCTACAGGAGAGATGGAGCTGTAAATGATCAGGCTGGGTAAAGTGTGGGGAGAAGAAGTGTCCGAACTGAGTCACAGTGCTGAAGAAAACTGCTGTCTCTACACAGTGGTATGCCTTAAGGTAGGTAGGTAGACAGGTATGAATATGAAGAAGTGTCAGCATTGTAAGGCATAATTATTCTTCCGTATTTTAAACAAAATTATAATTTTAAAACGTTGTTAATCTTCAAGTTTTAAAACCTGTATTTTATGACAGAAAACAAAAATATCTAACAGTACAATCTCTGTTTTAAAAGCAAACTATAAAAACTTTTCTTCAAATCTTTATTTGAGGAGCTCAAAGCTATTATTTTTGTAACTAATTTGCTCCCTTGCATTGCATTGTACGTCACATATTCCATACTATAAAATATTGACAGTTTTACAAGGACAATAACCTTCCAATGATTGGACACATTACCTAAATTTTAAGAAAAGCTAATCTCTATGAAACTAAGCAGTTCCTTAGCTCAACCTGTGCAAAGTGTATCTTTACCATTTCTGAAGCAGCAGACCTGACAACAATGGAAAAAATTCTACCTCTACCTCCAAAAAAAACCCTCTTAGGTCCCACCACAAGTTTAATTCTGATAGAGGTAAATTTATATAAAGTTACCAAGTAATTTGGATATTACCTAGGAGGCATGACATCTTGAAGTCAGTCTCGACTAAAATTGAAACTGGATCTTGGAAGGATAACTAACTGAAAAGTTACTAGAAACAAATTTTTATGTATGTTGTATGCTTTTCTCAGGGTCATTAAAATTGCTTTTATTTTCAGAATACATCTCTTTTATATGACACCATCATTTGTGTATTAAATAACTACACCCTAGGACTTGAGCTCTTATCTATTTCTAAGTAATAAATGCCACTGAACTAGATTAGCTATATTTGAACAAATATCAAGAGTTTATTATTTTGTAGTAGTTCATTCACAATCCTTTTACATTCACAGTTGAGCACGGCGGTCATGTATAAAATAAAGGATTTGGGATTTTGGGGTAGCTGGAGGCAGGGATTGCTTCATTCTCTTGAGGCAGACGTGTTTTTGCCATTAAACAATGACGTTAGCAGATTTTAGGAAGTTACCAGATCATCTTAGCAGTACAGTAGGAAACATCAGTGAAAGTAATATTTAGCTCTTTCTTGTATGTATTACGGTTGGAAAACCTCTTATTATATTAGAAAAAATGTAATAAATTCATACATTACTGGATTTTGAGACAATTAGTCTTTAATGATTACAACAGCAATTAATGTTTCTGAAACAAGTCTTTCAGGCTAACATTCTGCTTCTTGGCTATCCACAGGAAAATGTTCTAGGATTCCATTTAAAAATAATTAAACTTGAAAATGTATTGAGGTCAAAGCTAATTTGAAGATTTGACAGCACCAATTTTTTTTTTTTACATGTAAGGAAGTGTTTTTTCCCAACCACTGTTGGAAAAAAGGTAACGATCCAATTATGAGAGGCTATGGCTTTCATTCTAAGCAATAAATTATCTTCATAAGAAACTTGGATATACAGCAAATTAAGTACCAAAAGATAACAGTGAGGTTATCTTCACTTTCAGTATTATATTAACCCACACATGATTCTTTGATGAACACATCCTAACAGCTGGTATGAAGATGTTAACAATGTCAATATTGAATTTTATGTAACAGCCTGTAATCAGACAAAAAACCTTCTCCCTGAAAATACAGCAATAATAACCATTTCCATCATTCTATAATTTTTTAATTTGGATTTATCCACTGCAACTGAAAAGATAAAGGAAAGTTAGAAAACTTTATCAGCTGTCACAGATGAGTGGCAAAAAGGAATAAGTCTGCCATGGACCTGTGCTTTGTTATTTCCTACCTTCACTATAGCAAAGAAAGACAGGAGTTTCTCGGAACATTCCATTTCCAAACTTCATGCTCATGAGAACTACAGAGTATATTGAATTTGTTGCACAACAAAGTCTTGATACTGAGACTTTTAGAGATTTCAGCATTATAAGACTGACAGAAAACACTGCTTGAATAAAACAGTTCAGGTAGCTTTTCCATTAGCTCAAAATAGGACTGTTTAAACCTGAAAGAGTTTTTCTTCAGAAAAGATCAGGTTTGAGGGAGGTTAGAACATTCACAGATTTATTTTCTTCTCTGGGTGATACAGGGCAGACAACCAAGGAAGAAAGGGGCTCTGCAAGAAAGTAAAGTATGCTTTCCAGGGAAAACATGAGTTTGCAGCAGTGGACACAGAAAACCTTTTGACAAACAAAATCTCCAACCAGAAACTGAACAATACAGCTGCTCTCTCCTAAAGGGAGCAAAGAGCTGGGACAGAAGAAAAAGGGAGGTATTTTGTTGGAAAGCAACACTGCCAAAAATCTCTTCAGCCCAGATAGCCCCTTGGTTGATGCGGTGTGGTCAAAGACAGAAGCATCCAGTGACAGTTAAAGAAATCCAAGCAGTTTTCCTTTTTTTCTTATATGAAAGGTATAGAACTGAAAAGCCATGTGAATTAAGACGATGACGATCACATAATAGATGCCCTACCTATTTTATGAAGGGCTGGAGCATCTCTCCTGAGGAAAGAATAAGAGAATTGGGATTGGTCAGCCTGGAGAAGAGAAGGATGACCTAATATTGGCCTTTCAGCACCTGAAGGGACCCTAAGAGAAAGGTGGGAGACTTACCAGGGCATGTAGTGACAGGATAAAGAGGAATGGATTTAAACTGAAGGAAGGTAGGTTTAGATTAGCTATTAGGAAGAATTTTTTTCCTTTGAGGTTCCAAGGAACTGTAACAGGTTGCCCAGAGAAGTTGTGGATGTCCCATCCCTGAAAGTGTTCAAGGCCACATTGGATGGGGCTCTGAGCAAACTGGTCTAGTGGAAGGTGTCCCTGCCTGTGGCAAGGGGGTTGAACTAGATAATCTTTGAAGTCCCTTCCAACTCCAAGCCATTCTATGAAGTTGAACTAAGAATCTACCCTGAGGCAGAACAACTCCTATTTCTACCTCATTCCTCAAAGCCTAACAAATAGCCATTGCTCTCCATTCCCTACAATATCCTATTTCTAGTTCACGTGTCATTGACAGAAAGCAATAGTTAATACCTTACCAGAAAGAAATCAAGGCGCATACTAATGGTGCAAAAGATGCCAAAATTGGCTGAACCTTAGCCTTTAAAAAAGAAAAAAAAAGACAGACTGCAAGCAAACTGAATGTGCTGGGGGAGAGTAACAGAATATTGTTTCCTAAGTAGCAACGACTTCCACTAGACCTTGCAGCTTTGTAAGTTTTGAGGTCCTAATTGCAGAGGGTGATTTAATTCAGCCCCCGGCTGCCAAGCCCTGCTTTGGTCCCAGGGTTGCATTATTAGACATTCAGCAAGATTTTTGCATCAGGCAGCGTCTCATTCTTTCTCTTCCACCACAACTATGAAGACTGAATGTGAGGTAGAAATAGTACTGTAGGCACCTTGATTATATAAAAAACCCAGCTCTGTCTGGATCGTGCAATTTTACAGGTGGCTGAAAAATTACTTCTTACTCACCTTTCACCACTTACCATGGAAACATTTGAGGGCAGGTTTATTTTTCACCAAATTTCTGGAGTGAATAGAACAAACATCGAGAAGAACAACATGCAGACCTAGTAACGAAACCCCTGCAAGTTTCCTCACGTACCAGGGGAACAACCACACAACGTACTGAGCGTACTGCAACACCAGCCCCAGCAGCAGGAAATAGGAGAATGTGCTTTTCTCTTAAACAGCAACAGCTATGAATTCTTCCTGGTTACTGTTTGAGGACTTAAGTTACAGAATAAACAGAAAAGTACATCTCACTGTGGACAATATGAACACTAATTACTTGCTGGGCTTTTAGTTTGTTTGCTTAAAAAAAAAACCAACCCAAACCAAACAAACACCACCATCACCACACCTGGTTATAACCAAGACCTGAGCAGCTGCTGGTATTCACTTGAATTTAAGTGGTGAATCCAAGTCCGAACTACATGAAAACATGTGAACAATTGTGCATGTCTTTTGTAACATAGACACTGTTTATCTTTGATTTTCTGTTTTATTTGTGTGACTTCCTAGGCTTTAAAACTCCACTCTCTTTTTAAAGGGAATCTATGACAGCATCGAGTGAATATATGCTAATCAATACAATACCTAAATTTTTATTTTGGAGCTACGTAAGAACTATTTGGCTGCTTGTAAGGCAAGAGATAATATATTACCTTTGAGCAACATCTGGATGAAATGGAGACGCTACAAATTCTGTAAATTTTTAATGGAAAAAACCCAACTAAAATTATCAAAAAGTTAGCCTAATACAGTATTTAGGCAGACCTTTCAAAATCATATTCTAGTTATATCCTGGCAATTTTTTTTCTTTGTTTTGAAAATAGAAATTAAAATAAATGGTATACAGAAATATTTTGAAGGTCAACTAGCAAGGGTTAAAAAATATATTGTAGTTTAAATGGTAACCATTAAAATTTAAATGTTTAAAGTCAGATACCCAAATTTTACGAGGTCTCTCAGGATTTTCTTCTGCTTTAGAACGTCATTAATGTATAGAAGACTCCACAAATCATTTTGTGAATGAAATTTTTATTTACACACTGTATCCAGAAGCAGATACATAAATCCTTATACAATTATTTTTCAAAAATGTGCAAGAAATTACTATAAGTTTGTTTACAAACCAAAACACATTAAAATCAATGGACTTTGGATAATTCACTCTGTGGCGTGCTTAGTACAAATAGTGCACACCAGGTCTGAAACAGAGAAAAGTGTAAACTACAGCAATCTGGATTGCAAGTATTAACTTCATGGCACTCCATCATCACTATAAAAATTCTTTAACCCAACAGGTATTCATAAAAAATTCCTTTAGAATTTTTCATTATCTGTGTAGAATTTAGAACACTTTCCAGATACAACGCCATATTTTTCACATTATGAACTACCATCTAGGCCATTTTTTATTTATAAAGAATGCCTGTAATTTTTATTCTTTGCAGTCATAGAAAGATTTTAAGAAATTAAATTTGCAATCATTAATTCATCTATAGCTTAGCTCAGAATTCGAAAGTTCAGTAACAGAGAAATACTTCTCATCATAGCCCATATATTGCTGGTATGCTGTTATAAATTTATAATTCCAGTATTCACACAGATGAAATGCATCAAAACAAAAACTGCACAAATTTTACTTAGCCCAGCAGTTAATATTCACAGAAAGAAATTGGCTTTAACAAAATGCAAAGTCAGCTCATCTGAGAACAAAGAGTTTAATTAATAATTGCATTTCTGATCCTTCTGACAATTACATTTTGATAAAATGATGGCATTCACTATGTCAACAGCAGGATAAGTGCTATATCCTTCAAACAGATCAAAGAGTACACATCACTTTCAGTTGTTTATAACACTGGCTTACAAAATAAAACAAAAGAAAAAAACCACAGAGGAAATTGTGCAAATATATTATTTCCAAATACAAGGTGTTGTTTTACTCTTCTAATTGGTAAAGCAATGTTATCAATAATGTCAATTATTTCAGATGCTCAATTTTATTTTAAAGTTTCAATTTCAAAAACATTTTTCCTCAATTCAATTGCATAAAAAGCATACCTTTTGAACGCTTAAACTGTTGTGCTGAATAAATAGCCATATTTCTACTCTATAAGTATCATAGTCTGTTAGCTTTTATTCCTAGTGTATCTACTTCCAAAGGTCCCCAAGATATCCTCCATCATCTTTCTTTCATTTGTCAAGGACACTTTGTTCCTCTAATTTTCACGAAGCAGAATTCAACACAATTTTTGTGGTTATTCTGAGTACTTCTAAACTGACTCATAACTAAATGTTACTGTGTTGCTTTTATATTAATCTCTATAAGAAGAAATTATAAGTATCTTTAATGTTTTCAAAGTACTTTTTCTGGGTTCCTTCTGGCTGGCCAGTTACCTCAGTATGAAAAAATACTGTGAGGTTCTGATTAAAGAAACCTGTAAAAGTAAGTATTTGTGTCTACTTACTACTGATTTAAAGGATTTTGAGCTTAGTAAAAATATCACCACTATTTTTTATTCGGAAGCAAAGTGCTCTACGGTTCTTACATCCTAGACCTCAACCACTTTTACGTGTTCCTTTTGTGGTAGCTTTATGGGGAGGTGGGGAAATGACAAAGTTAACTTGACCTGATTAAGTTCACAGATGAAAGACACAGCAAGGAAGGCAATTCAAAAACTGGAGAGCTGAAACAGAGGTTTTTTTTTTTAAAAGCATCATTTATGAGTGAACAACTGAAATTTATAAAGGCATGGGCAAGAATTTTAGCATGTGTTCTTGCACGTCTTTCAATTCAGCAATAGGACCAGGATATTATAGCTTCAAATATTTAGGTTTCAATGCAATGACGGCTAAATTAATGCATGTGGCATAGTATAAACATATGTTTAATGTATTCAATAGTGGTATTAAATGGCAAAGAAAATATTTAACATACTATAATCTTTCAAAGATTCTGTAGAATGCATAGGCCCTCTAGTATGGGGAAAGAATTTTTAAAGTGAAGAAAATGCCAGAGGTTTTCTTCCAAAAGTATGCATCTGAAATCCATAAAAATGATTTTCTTTTTCCTCCCCACAGACAGAACCAGAACACTGTACCATACAATAGGTTATTGTGCCTTTTTGAATAAAGTTAGTGATCCTGATTCAGGGGAGAGGGGAGGGGACATGACTGGGTAGGGGGAGAAGTCAGTAGAGGAAAAAAAAGAAAACAGAATTCACCCTTTCATACATATATCTCCACAGCAGAGCCAACAAATTACATGTATAGACTGCTCTAGATTATTTTAATTTTTAAGTTTAAAACTTTATCAGACTAAAGAGGAAATCCTTATTCTCCCTCCCTTAAAAGCAAAGGCAGTCTTTATCTACCTTTGATCTTCTTTATTTTTTAGTTAAACATTATGGTCAAAAAAATAAATTAAAAAAATATAAGTTTTGTCTATCAATTCAGGCAACCCAAGATGTAGTGCTACTGCACCACCTTGCAGCAATACTGTATTCACTTCTAAAGACTCATTTTAGGGGACAGAAACGCTAGATTAAATAAGGAGAAGAAAATGACCCAAACAAGAAAGATGTATCAAAGATGGACTTTTTCCCTAAGGTGATCTTTGCTCATTAGCCACTTCTACTAGAGATGGGGAATATGACATTCTAAAATACAAAACGGGGGCAGAGGCAGGCAAAGCAAGGCCTCTCAGCAAGGCAGAGGCAGGCCTCCCTCCCAAGCCAGCTATGACCCCTTTAACAAGTAACTCATCAAAGTGATAGAAACATGGGAGAAAAGAAAACCAAACTAAAACAAAACAGGAAAATGCCATGAATTAACTTTGCATGATGAAAATATTACAGTGTAGAACCTGTACTCCCCACCAAAAGTCTTTTTTTCCCTACAGAAGGTTAGAATAACTGTAAGCTTTTCAAATGCCAGAATCTTTGACAGATATCATAAACACTTACTTAATTGATTCAATATTTCATATGTCAAAACATATTTCATGACAGTAAACGGAAATATTTTCTGTGGTCACTGTATATCCAAACATCTCTTCCCAATAATTTGAAAGGCTAGGAGAATAGCGCTTTAGAGATGCATTTTAAACATCTTCCATATAAAATGTTATCAGTCCTGTTCCTTCCTCCCAAAAGGATATACAAAAAAGGGGAAAATGATCCAAAGGACATACGTGTATTACTGTACTTTCTGGGGAAAAAAAAAAAAAGTAGAAAAATGGAAATGATAAAATTTCAAGTAGCTTGAATATAAATATGGTAGAAATCATCCTATTAGAAGTTTTACCCCATCCCCAAAATGGCTTATAAATTTACGTTCCCATAATAACAATTCCTAGAGTCTTCCTACGAAATCAGGAAACTTCCCACCCTCTTACTCCACAAGAGTAAGCAGGAAGGAAAAGGAGAGAAAGAGGGGACCTGGTAGGTGTTCATTTATTTAACTGATGATGTGATTATAAAAGGTAATATTTTACAAGACCCCAATACCACAATTTCCTTCTAGGTACTATACATGGACTTTCATAGACTTTTTTTTAAAGGCCATTTTTAGAGGACAAAACACTGAGACAAGAAGAAGGCTGAACCAACCTTCTCAAAAACAAGAGTGTACAGACAGTACAAGGCTTAGGAGGAAGGCTTTTTTTTTCCCAAAGATATGCTGCATAACCATGTTCTTATCACACAGCTCTGTCTATATATTGGGGCATTTCTCTATAGAAATGTCTAATTACGACACTAGAAAACAGTTTTTAGCTTAGATGTAAAATCAGTAATTTAGAATACCAATATGTTCTTTAACCATGATCACTTTTTCCAGAGGTTGTTTTAAAGGAAAAAAATAATCCATTCAACAAGTATCATTTGACTTTTACTTATCGTTGAATACACATGAAATGTGCTTTCAATGCATAAAAATCACAGTGGATAGCAGCAAAGGACTTGGGGGAAATTAAGGAGAATTTGATCATTCACATTGTGATTAATCTGCACATTGATGAAAGATAGCTATTTCACACTTCTAAAAATAAACTTGAGATCATTCTTTCCAACAAAACAAAACAAGAAAAAAAAGCCTCCCAAAATACACAAAACCCCCCAAAACAAACATAAATCCAAATGCATTACTTTTCTTTTACACACAAAAATGAAATATTTTTATGGCAGCAAAAGATTTTGATAATAATGAAAGTCTGTAAACTGTAATTCAATCTCTTTTTGTTGTTGTTGTTCCCAAAGTGCAAGATGCAAGATTCCCGTAAGCTTTCAGTAGTGCTTTTCCTGTAAATAATCCTTCATTTTGTTTGGCAAAGGCAGTTTTTGAATCAGGTCTATTCTGGTGTACTGACGTATTACAAAACGACACAGGTACTGTAAAGAGCGCACCTGCATAAACCGGGATACTGGATTTGTCAGTCTCACTGGGTAAGTTGCAGATCCAGGCAGCCGGGATCTCGAATAGCAGAAAGCTCCATTTTCAGAGTCCCTGATTGAATGTTCAATTAAGTCAACTATAGATGTATGTCCCTCCACGTCTGGCTGTTCATAAAAACTAAACCTACCATTTGAGTGTTCAATTCTAGTGTGAAGAGTTTTTCCATGGGAACGAAAACTCAAACTTAAAAGATAACGATCATCAGAACTATCTCGAACAAGAAACGAGCCATCAGGCACATTAGCTAATTTTCCCTCTGCCTCCCAGCGTGTAATGGGGCCCCAGTACCATCCTTGTTTTGCAAGTTTTTTCAGTTCTTCTGTGAGACTTGTCACAACCATAGGACCGCTGTTCTGTACAGAGTCGTAAACTCTTCCAACTCCTGGGGCAGTGTTAGGATCAAAATTCAAATGGCAGCGCATACTTTCAGCCACATGGGCGTCTGTGCCATTTAATCCATTGAAGTTCCTTTGGATTTGATTATTCTGCATTGGAGGTAGCAAAGGTGAGAGTGGAGGGACATCACTATGATTAACTCTTGGGCTTTGCAACATGACTCCTGTGGTACCAATCAACAAACCATTCACCGTCTGGTCCACAAAGATATCTGGTGCAACGACTACATCCTGATCCACTTGGCTCTCATCTTCATGGAAAGCATTTCCCCCCACTTGAGAAGAAACAGTTGAAACTTCCATGGGTGAGGAACTATCCAGACAGTAACTACGTGATCCTTCCAAAGGATACATTCCCTCATCTAAAGGCACAGTATACTGAATGTAGTCCTGAGGCATTAATCCAATAACTACAGGCACATGTTCATCAATATGAAGATGCAAGTCCCCGTTCTGAGATTCCGTATTTTTTAATGCATTGTTTTGTTCCTGGAACACGTTTTCTGACTGCAAGTCATGGAAGTCCTTTCGAACACCATTCAGTGCTGGGCTTGGATTAGAGGAATGGACCAAGGCCTTGACTTTCACTTCCATTTTGATGCAAGTCTCTTCTGAATTTGTAGGTCGAAGGGGCCACGGAGTTGGGCTGTAATGGTGATTACGGAGGGAAGTGGATCTCAGAGGTCTTTGAGCTCGCACATCTTTGAAGGTTATTGGAGCAGATGAGGAAGAAAATGTATCATCATCTGCAGAGCTTACAGATGGTGTGCTGCCTTTGCCTTTCTGTTTTTGTTTTGCTGAAAGCCTCCTTTTTAATGTACCCATTAAACTTTCACTTTTTGATCTATTTTTGCCTCCTTTTTCATCTTCACTATTGACTTCACAGCTAGCCAAATCTTTACCATAGCAGCTGGCAAACAAGGAGTCATCTTTTCCAAATTCACTTAATGATGGCTGCTGAACCACTACAAAGTCACTTTCATCTTTACTTTTATTTAAGTTAAAGGACTTGCGAATTGTTTTGAGGCTAATTTTCTTCATTATGACAAGTCACCAAATCTGGCTGATCAGCAGAGCTTGCAGTGATGTAGCCCTAACACAGGAAGAGCAGCTTCTGCTTCATTTATGTGTTTTATCCAGCCTCATTTAACTTCAAGAGCCATTTCCTGGAAACAAATAAAAAACAATTAAATTCACAAAAGAAATATTTCAAAAATTATCTATAAGGGTTTCCCCCTCTCCAAGCAAAACAGAAATTGCAGTACTTTAACAATGGGCATCAAATAAAAGTAAAAATAGGGAGCTGACTTTGAAACCATCAGGCTCAAAAAATGAAACTCCTATATCTGCCTTGGAGATTTCCACAATTTTATTCTGCTTTCAGCATGGTATTTTTTGAAATGTACACATCCCTTATATCACACACAGAGGCACATATATTTAATGCATTTATATATAATTTTTAAACACATAAACAGTCTTCTCTTTCAGAAGGCTCCTAAAAAATCCCCACAGAAGTAACGACAGAAGATAAAACTATAGAAAACATTATATTCAACAGAATTCCTACATGCAGGTCAAACTGTGACTGGTCCTAAAAACATGGTCTTAAAAGGTTATACCTTCTCTACACAAGAAAATTGAGTAGTATTTAAAAGGTTATATACTTATAGGTAAACTAACTGTAGTGAAAAAACAGAGTGACATTAACAGCAAAGTAACATACATCTACAGCAAGTCCCCTCCTGAACTTCTGTGAAAGAAAATATTTCCAAACTGTTTTAGGCACAGAAGACCAAGTCACAGGCTCTTATTGCCTAAAATTATTAGAACTTTCCCTCCTCCAGTACTTCTGCCAAGACCTAGTGGACACAGCTGCTTGAGTTCCAGTTAACTGCTCCCACCTGGCATCTTGCAGAATCAGGTACCCACAAATTTGACCTTCTAGATTGGTTTTTTCCTCGATTGAGGTTTGACTGTGTTTTGGGGGGGGCTTTGGAGGGGCTTGGTTTGTTTCATTTTAATTTTAACTAAACCTTCCAAAGTAAACCGCTCTGCAGAGAGAAGGATAACACATGGGAAAGAGAAGAGGGGGAAGTTGCTACTTGCACAGAAGTAGATACTACAATTAGTAGTAGCTGTTATTCCACGTACCTCCAAATACGTGCGATGTTAGCAGCACAACCTGCAGCAGCAAGCCTGGCTCCAGGCTAAGCATGGCAAGCTGAAGGAGTCTAAGAATCTTTCAAGAAATCTTCCAGCCTTGGTGGACTGAGGGGAAAGTAAAACAGCCCTTATATATGCACTTCCCACTTTTCTCCCACGGTATCACAATATAAGCAAACCGAGAAAAACAGTGCAATGGACTGAAACAAGTTTTAACTAAACAATATGGTTTTCTTAAATAAGCATTCAAAAACTGCATTAAAGCATGGAAGGACAATGACTGCCATAAGCAAAAAGCAGTCCATTGCCTATTACTGCTGCCCAGCCCAACTTTTGTGGTCCTCAAGTACACAAAGGCTAAAGGATCATATCCTGAGCAAACTAAAAGGCAAGGTGAAGCATCTATTGAATCTAAACTTCAGAACACGTTGAAAAATTTCAAGTAAAACCCTGCTGCTGGAGGGATGGACAGCGCTCCATAAAAAGCAGAAGCAGTAAAGACTGATTTACTTGGATTGTACCCTAGTCCTACCTGCATCAACCTATTTCAAAGACTGGTTCTGTGTCCTTGTCATAACCTCTGATATTGCCCAAGTCCATCTTTCAACCACATTCATATCTTTCCATTTCATTCTCTTAATTAGCAAACTAAATAACACTTTCTTTCAATGGGAGAAACTAGAAGGTTTCTCTTGCCTGTAAACTGATGTACTTTCTACCAGCAAAGAACAAACATGACCAAAACACTTTCTTCCTAGACAAAAGACTAAGAATCAATTACTTACTAATATTAAGACCTTATAAAGCAGAACCAGCATTTTGATACATTCACTAGTTATTTTCCACTTTTAACATGACACCTGTTTTATCAGGAGTCATGAAACCCTAAAACACCATACTCCAGTTACACAATTTGAACACAATCCTGAGTTACTGGTATGCATTTTCAAAGGTTAAAACAGTATGTTTACTTTCCTACAAGTGCAGATAAAGGGAGACTTACATGTCAATTAAAAGGAGAATCAAAATGTCATTGATCTTCTATTCCTAAACCATTTGGATTTTGCCACCTTTCCAGTTCGCAGAATTCTTTTTATCATATGTAACTGAATGAACCTACAAAATGAGTGAAAATTACAACTTCAGGATTCCATGCTTCTCCTAAACTAACGAAGTCAGAGCATTGATTATTTGATAAATTTAACCGTGCTTTTGTGTATGCAGTGCCAGAAGCCTGGGAACTGTCACATTAGCTCCACCTGTGAAATCCACAGTGTTCTCCAACTGCTTCTGACATTCACAAGCTGACAGTATTTCCACTTTTCCAGAAATGTTCCCCCCTCATTGTGGAAGGTACTCTCTGCAGATACCAATCTCTTCACTCTTATGACCAGTGACAGGACTCGAGGAAACAGCATGAAGCTGAGTCAGGGGAGATTTAGGTTAGATACCAGGAGGTTTTTCACCCTGAGGGTGGTTGAGTGCTGAAACAGGCTCTCCAGGGAACTGGTCAGAGCACAAAGCCTGACAGAGTTCAAGAAGTGTTCGGACAATGCTCTCAGGGACATGGTGTGATTCTTGGGGTGTGCTGCACAGAGCCAGGAGCTGGACTCAATTATCCTGACGGGTCCCTTCCAACTCAGTATATTCTAGATTCTATAAAGTGCACAGCTCATTAGTTGTATCCTTGTAAAAATTCATGTCAAGAGATAAGAGAAGTTTGATTATCAACTGTAAAGCACATAAACAACATGCATCTGTCCAGAACCCCAGTTCATTCATGCATGAGAAGATGATAAAAATCTAGTGACAGAGTCCAGGTCGAAGCTCTGCAAAGTAAACTGAACACACACCATGAGAGCAAGTCTCTAAACAAGTCTTCCATATGAGACCCACTCTATGATACCTCCTACACATATTTTATCCAAGACAGGAGAAAATAAATACACCCTGAAATCAAATACCCTAATTGATCCTGATACTCCTCTTTCTTTGCACGTACTTAAAAAGTACCAGCTAATTCTGCATTGCATATCAATGTGTTTAAAAACACTGTATAAACAGCCCTCAATGTATGATACACTCATATGCTTGCAAGTATAGAATTCTTTGCAGTTTGCATCTAATAGAGCTGGAGCAGAAGGGCCTAGGCATACACCCCTTCCTGGAATATATTAAAATGAATTATGCAACTTCTTCACAACTCTCAGCACAGCAACAGCTTTGCTAGTGTTTTGCACGAATTATGGCATGACTGAAGTCTCCCATGGATGTGCTCTTCCAGTGCCATCTGCTGTACAGTGAATTAGACAGCCTAACAAAAAACACCTCTAGAAATTCTTCTGGCAGATATTTGCAACTATAAACAGACTTGAACTCTACCAATGTATTCCCAAAGCCTGGTGGCTATGTGTGCAGAAACACCTGGAGCACACAGACTGAAAATGAGAGATTAATCAAATCCAGAAAGAGAATGAGATCTTAATGCACACAATAATGTGGTAGAGTGAAATTCAAACTTAGGAACTTTTGTCACAAACTCTGCATCTCAGAATCTTTAATATTATGCAGGTTGACAAAATACAGGCCAGGCCTCTGGACAAAAATGACCAGGTTACTACTCAGCAAACACCATGCCCCCTTTGTGCACACAAAAATAATGAAAATTAAATTTGCACACCTCACTTGGAGGAAGAGCAACATTGTTCAATCACATACAAATGTGAAATTATTAGAGAAGATACTTAGGGCTAAAAGTTCATTTTACAAGCTGCTTCTTGGAAACCTGAAGAGCAGGCCATGCAATCGTACATTAATTATTATGGTGACCAGCACTGATGTATGAAAAATTATGAAAGTTTTAAATATATATCAGTTTCTGCAAATCTAATTTGAATATTCCAACATTTCAGAGTCGTTTCAGTTTGATGCTACAAAATGCTTTCAGTAGATTGGAATCACATAACTACCTCGAAGCAGTGTTTGCAAAAGTACACCAACAAAAAACTTTGATTATATTTATGCTGTCTTTATTAATTTCTTAGCTTTTTCACACTTTTATTTTAGGCATACTTATTTCCTGAGACAAATACCATAAACAATGCTGCCAAAATGCACTACAATAGAAATAAACCAGGATTTACTTTAAGGAGTTAGGGCAGAAAACATCATACTCGAAACATACAGCAAAATACAACTCATGTTTTAACAAAGAATTGTCCTTAAAAAGTTTAATAAAAATATCATCAAAAAAATCACTTCAAATTATTAGTCAATGCTACTTCAGATAACTTTTCTAAAATAAATGTTAATTTGCTTATTTATTTCCATAAAGTGAAACAGTTGAGCACTGAACTTGGTTTTTTTAACCCACATCATCCTGCATCATTCCTGAAGTCTGTCCTTCACTTAGAAATATACAATATTTATTCTTATACAGGATCATCGTAAGATCATTTCACTTTCAGTTTTAACATAATTTTAACATAATTATTTATGTTAAGAAATAACAGTATTTAACTGTATTTTAACATAATTATTTATATTAAGAAAATAACTAAACATATGTCAAAAGTGAAAAGTTTCTGCATTCCTGGGCACAACCAGCACTAGATTCTCATTGCAATCAGACAATGAATCCTATTCTAATCTGCAGAAGTATAAGGTGTCATTCCCCTGCTGCCCCCCAATTCTCACTGAAATATACTCATGCTTTTTTTTGGAAGAGCATGTCAAAAACAGTATCTTAAGGTAATGCAGATTGCAAGTGCTATATTTTAGAAATTCCTAGTGTCTTAATTTTCTCCAAGGTTACTAAATCTATTAAGGTGCAGTATTAAGGAGCTGCTCTCCATACCCATTCCCATCAACTTTATTTCAGCACTGAAGCCTGTATCACTGGAATCTTTTCTTCAAACCAGTATACAAAATACTGGCTCGAGTTATTTCCTGCTATGTACTTAGAGTTTCAGGCTACATGAGTACAGAAACTACACACAAAATACTCATTAAGTAAAGAGAGATTCAGTATCTACTTCAAACACCATCAGTTTCTAAAAGAACATAACACACTACATGGCAACTTATGGCTTTTTCACTATACATGCCATAAAGCACACTGAAGATGGTGAGATTTTTCCCTTCCCTGCACTTCAAGTAAATTCCTAAATTGTACTGCTTTTTAGTAAGAAGAGTCTTTAAATGAAATAATCTAAATTCCATTGCATACTCTTATACCTTGAAAACAACAAAAAAGGTAAATGGTTTTAGTAGTGGCTTGCTTGCTAATGGATGAACACTGTCCTAATATGATTGCAAATTTTATAAAAGCCCTTCTGACCTGCATACCCGCTTTTCTAGTGAGTGCAAGGCTCAGATGTACAACTTCACATAAAATTGGAACAAGGAAAAAAACAGATAAGAAGCTCATCTGACAGTACATTACACTTATAACAATTCAAAAGTACTTAAAGCCTCCTATTTTTAAACTAACTAATCAAAGACCTGAACACTGAGTTATTCACCACAAATTTAAATTTCTATCCTCTAAGATTTGAGCAGCTGAGAAAAGTATGGTCAACCTCTCTACAGGCCAATATAATTGAACAGGTTTTATACGGATTACAACTTAAAACAAACCAACCAACCAACAGTAAGTAATGTCATTTAGTCGTATCATCTCTCCAATTTTTTTTTGTCTTTTTACAAAGTTAAGGAGAAAACAGTCCATGGGCACTGCTGTTCTAACACAGTATAGAGAAACCCTAATCACCAGCAACCTTTAGCAGAGTATAACCAAGGTACACCTTTAGTAATATGTAGAAAAGTGGGGTAAATTAATAATGAAAACTTGACACAAAGGTATTTTTGTCACTTCTGATTACGGAAATTAAATGTATGCAAAACCAGGAACACTGCCACTGGAAAAGTCCAAATACCCTGACTGCTTTTCCCTGGCCTGCTGCTGAAAAAAAAATGCTCTTTTAATATTTAGATTTCCCTGGGGTTTTTTTTCCATTTTTTTTTGAACACTACTTAATCCATGAGTGTTTGCATTAAGTCCTGTTCTTTCCCATATTTGGTTGCAGAATGGAATATTTCTATCTGATTGGTGGTTTTCCTCTGGGGAGTAACTTAAGGGTGTTAAATGGCATCTCTATTACGGTTCATATGTGTATATACAGTCTTGTAACTACAATAATTTTATCACTACAATAGCCAAACCCAGTTACTAATATGAACAGTCCTCAGCCAAGGTTACATCTCTGTTACCCAAGGATGGCTGGTTGGGATCCATGTCTGCTCCCAAGCTACCATAGGCACACTAACGTGGTGGTGTTAAACTGAAGTCAGCACCAGTTGGTGTCAGCTCAAGAACACACACAGCGTCATGATACCAGAGCTACTGTTGGAGGAGGAAACTCCAGGGAAGCTGGGTGGATGACAGCCAGTAACCACTTCAGCCATTCCTACTAGATCTCTCTTAAACTGGGAATCAACACTCAAACAGGGAAACAAGCTGACTGTACTTTTCATACATTTACTAAAAGACAGACAAATATCACCTTTCCTAACAAATTGTTTCAAGCATGGGGAAAAAAAATCAGGAAAATGAAGCCACAATTTGGCTCCAAGACCCTGATTAACAGCAAGGGGAAAAGGAGCAAACAAAAATAACCCAGTAATTCTATGTATGCCAAGGCACTGAAAAATAAAAAAGTGGAACATTTTTGATGAATCAAATAGGAGAAGTCACTACAGAAACCTGCTATGTTCATGTGTTTCAATGCAGGAAATCACATCCATTGAGTGCAAATAAACCTTTGCTTTTAGTTTTCACACAGCTGTGCCGAAGCAGATGAAGAATGAGAATAATGCTCAGTCAGACTCCGTTTTCATTTCTTACTATTTTACAAGAATGCAGCAGCCAGCCTTGCAGAAGACTGTCTGTCAGCAAAAATTAAGTTTAGTTTCATAAGCAAAGGTTAGACTTCCCAGGAGATAAAGCATGAGAATTCCTTTCCAACTAAGGGTCCATCCCCACTCCATTCTGATAGAAGATAAATACACCAAAATGTTTCCCCTCTGTTGTAAGGTATGGGGCAGCCTCAGCATGATAACAAGAAGGATTTATGCTTATCCAAGATATTTGTGCAATCCTCTTAAACCATAACACAGTTATGTTAGGAGTCTGAAAAGCTGTAAAACGAAAATGCTCTACAAACCAGCGTTTCATTTAACAATATGGACTGACATCACATTTTGTAAAAGGAATACATTTTGAAACATTTTTGTTCCAAGATGGCAAGGAAAAGATTCTGTGCCTACATATTCAAGAACCTCAGTGTTTGAAATTAGTATCATAAAAATGAAAGGAAGAACAGGAAAAACACAGTAAAAAAAAAAATTGCGTTTCTGTGCTTCTTTTTGTTGAGAAGTATGCATAAATGTCTAAATGCTGGAACGTGTGCTGAAAAGAACATAACCTATGTAATTTTATGGAAGCAGGTACTAAAACCCAAATCTGAATGCAGTTTGGTTTCAGGATCCTGATGCATTCCCAAATGCAATTTCAGAAATGCTGTCCATCCGTTCAAAGCATATACCAGAAAGACGGAAATAATAAAGCAGACCATTCTCTTGAAGTGATTTGTTGTGGTCAGCAATTATCTGACTACTCTTAATGTTAGTGACAAAATAATGTAATTGTGAGGAAACACTTTTCCAGCCCTTCCCAAAAAAGGAAAGAAAACTCAGCAGACATGCAACAGCTAAATATTACAACTTCACACTGGCTTATATTGATTTTGGTTTCGTTTTCAAAGTTCGGGCCAGTGTTCCTACAGCAAGCAGAGAAACACCGTTACCACGTACCACTTCCAGAACACAAACAGCTGAAAAGGGCCTGCTGCAAACAAATATTTTGATGAGGAAACATGAAACAGCTACCATGAATGATCTTTTCCTACTGTGCTATCACAACAGACCTTCAAGTTATCAGGCCAAACCTCTGTCACCAGTGAACCCCACAGCATGAGGGGCACATACCAAATGGGCAATACAGAAAGACACCACTCAACACACAATGCTGCATTACATGTTTGTTTCCTGTTTCCACGGAGAAAAAAAAAACACTAGAAAAAAAACGGGACGATACTGTGAGGAGAAAGGGGAAAATACAGGAAAAGTAATAGAAAAAGAAGCCTCACACCTTATGGTACCATTACAAAGACAATTATTATAGGAGGTATTGAAAAACACTTGGAGGACAACTCAGTCATTGGTCACAGCCAGCAGTGTCATGAGAGGAAAGTCCTGCTTGTCAAACCTGATTTCCCTTTATGACAAGGTAACCCACCTATGTGATCAAAGGAAGCAAAGTGATGTTATCTTTTTGGATTTCAGTAAAGCTTTTGGTACTGTCTGTCACAGGATCCTTCAGGACAAAATGTCCAGCACGCAGCTGGATAAACACAGCATGCAATGGGTGAGCAACTGGCTCACGGCTCGTGCACAAAGGGTTATAGTGAATGGGGTGACATCACACTGGTGACCTCTCACTAGTGGGGCTCCACAGGGCTCCATCCTCAGCCCTGTGCTTCTTTCAACGTCTTTATAAATGACTTGGACACAGAACTGGAAGGCATACTGAGCAAGTTTGCAGA
The DNA here is from genome assembly GCA_013397975.1 of Machaerirhynchus nigripectus. Lineage (NCBI taxonomy): Eukaryota > Metazoa > Chordata > Aves > Passeriformes > Dicruridae > Machaerirhynchus > Machaerirhynchus nigripectus. The sequence continues at coordinate 453,604 of VZRQ01011253.1, read as the reverse complement.
TGACACGAAACTGGGAGGAGCAGAGGTCCTGCAGAGAGTCCTTGACAAATTAGAGGTCTGGGCAATCACCAACCATACAAGTTTAACAAGGGCAAGTGCCCAAATCAGCACCTGGGATGGGGCAACCCTGGATGTACGGACAGACTGGGGAATGAGAGGCTGGAAAGCAGTGCCACAGAAAGGGGCTTGGGGGTTCCTGGTCGATGGCAAGTTGAATCTGACTCAGCAGTGCCCTGGCAGCCAGGAGGGCCAAGTGTGTCCTGGAGGGCATTAGGCACAGCATGGCCAGCTGGGCAAGGGAGGGGATTGTCCTGCTCTGCACTGGGGCAGCCTCACCTCAAGTGCTGTGTGCAGTTTTGGGTGCCATAATATAGGAAAGATATTAAGCTATTACAGAACATCCAAAGGAGGGCCACGAGGCTGGTGAAGAGCCTTGAGAGGAAGCCATATGGGGAGTGGCTGAAGTCACTTGGCCTGTTCAGCCTGCAGAAGGGGAGACCAAGGGGAGACCTCATTGCAGATACAACTTCTTCATGAGGGGAAAAGGAGGGGCAGGGATTGATGTCTTCTCTGTGGTGACCAGTGACAGGACCCAAGGGAACGGAAAGAGGATGCACAGGAGAGGTTTAGGTGGGATATTAGGAAAACATTTCTCACCCAGAGGGTTGGGCACTGGAACAGGCTCCCCAGGGCAGTGGTTGCAGCACCAAGCCTGAGAGTTCAAGACATGTTTGGACAACACACTCAGGTACATGATGTGGCTCTGGGTCTGTCCTGCACAGGGCCAGGAGCTGGACTTTGATGATCCTTGTGAGTCCCTTCCAACTCAGAATACTCTGTGATTTGTATTTCTGCTGAAAATTACAAGGGTTTACACAGCATCACTACATATATCACTATCCTACAAATTTTTAAATATTGCCATTCTCCCTAAATTACGAGTTGTCAATTTGTTATAGTCATCTTTTTTGCTTCTGCCTGTCCCAGTCACCTGATGTGAAAATGAAGACAGAGGAAGTAGTTTTAACATACTATAGTACCAAGCAAGCATGACTGACAATTTTGCTTTCAAGATGCAATATGGGATACTGTCTTCTTGAGGAGCAAAACTGAGAAAACAACATATCAGGAGAGCTATGAATTCACATTCACAAGGAAAAAACCAAAACCAAACCAAACAAACCCCAAAACACAACAAACCTAAAACATAGCTAAACCTTTTATTTTAAACACCTCACTAGTCCCGTTATCTAGCCAACTGTTGGCTTCATAGCCCATGTTTGTAAAATATGTATCTTCACCAGCAAATGGTAAACTGCTCACCTTCCCACTTACATTTATGTCATTTACGCTTATCTGACAGACAACCAGAAACATATATAATTGGCCTTTGTTCCTACAAATAACATCCACCTGGCATCAAAGATATAAAAGCAACCCAGAAAAAAACCCCAAAAATCCGCATGAATTAGCTCCAGGTAATACGATTACTTTCAGAATATCCAGATGGGAAAAAAAAAAAACAAACCCTTTTTAAAAACACCCCAAAATCTTAGTAACTAAATTTGAATTATTGCTTGAAGAATTTAATTATCTAATATATTCCAGTAGTAACAAAAGAAACACTGTTAAACTCTAAAAGATAAATAGATTCGATAGAGATTTGTCTGCCAAATACACAAGCTGAAACAAAAGCACCTGAAACAATTTTTCCATATAGATAGAAACTGGTTTGAAAACTCACTATACAGAGAAAGAGGATTCCATTTTTCTGTCATTTGCAGCACAGTCATGTTCTGCAACTGGAGAACCTGGAAGATTCATTTTCCTATTTTTCAGCTCTTCTAGGAGGTCAGAACCAACAGCAATATACTGCAGCCTTACACCATCTTGTACCATTCTGCCTTGGATCTCATGACTGAGGCTGACTCCAAATTAACCTCCTTGGTATCGTTTTTCACTGAGGCTGAATGACCCTTTGAACTTGTATGACCAGGTAGAATCTCCAATGTTTTTACAGCTATTTACCCCCACCTTTTTTACAGCTTTTACCCCCACCTGCTTCCACCAGGCCATTTTCAGTAAGAATAAAAGCTTTCTTTCCTTAGAGGATAACACCCTATCCTCTCAATTCAAGCTAAGATGCAGCAATTCTTTATGAGACAGTTAACCCTCTACATGGAAGGATTAAATGAACCCATTTATGGTCTGAGGGGAAAGAACACAGAGTCTTGATTAAAGAGAAATGAAAGTGGAAAGATCTCCCACAATACCTGTACAGAGTTCACACATGCAGAGAAATCTCCAGGCATGCTGAGGTGGAAGAAGCAGCTAATAAGGACAATCCCCAGAATCACAGACAAGAAGGGACTGACCTCTGTTTTGGAACACTCTTCACTAAATTATCAGAGAGAAATACAATGTATTTGCTACACGGATGTCACAAAGGTCCACCATTCCCCTCCAGACCATACAAAAATGTTTACTGTCAATACTACATAATACTTGCCTTGCATTGAGGCATTTGGTTGCCACACAACTCAAAGATTCAGTAAGTTTTTAACCTGCAGACTCCTGCCTCTATGGCTTTCCTTTTTTATGTACATCAAATCAGTTCGTATCTTTAAGTTTTAACAGCGGAAGATTCTGACAGAATACCAACACCAACAACTGATATTATTCACGTGTCCATTGTGAAAGAAAAGCAATTTTGTGAAATTATCATAGATTTCATTCATTCTTTTTTTTTAACTAAAGACAGCAACATTTTTCCAAAGCAATAACCAACTGTGTTACTAAAATGCATAAAAAACACACGTAATTTGAAAGTGTATGCATCCCTTCAGTAAAATTCATTGAAAAGAGAAATAGATATTCAGTGAACGATGAACGACTTGGGATGAAAAGGCATTGGCTACATTTAAACAATAATTACATTCAGCCAATCAAGGTCATTCTAATCCCTGAAAAAACAACAAATATGTAAAATACTGCAATAGAGTGTCTCATACAAAGTAAGAAGCTCAAGAAACCAAGTTCCCTAGTCACTTCTCAAAAGTTCAGAATTAAACGCACATTCAGAGACTACTGTTTGTTTTAGCATTACTTCCTATAGAAAGAAAACTCAACCATGCAAGGTTTCTGAGTATGCCCTGCAGCCCCTCAAGGGCTGCCCAATGAAGTTTTATCCAATAAGTAGATAGGCAGTGTCCCAACTGAGAGAGCAGCCATGGCAAAAATTCATATATTCTTACATATACAAAAATCCAAGTGTATTTCTAAATACAGGAAAAGCTTTCTCTGAAACTCAAAAGTATTTTGAAAATCAAGGAGGAAAGTGGCATGAAACAACTCTATTTTTCAGAAAACTGCAGTTCACAAAAACTGTTTCATTGTAACATGAAAATGTTTACCTTTGACCTTAAAGATACCACCCACGTTCACTAGAAGCAAAAGTGGTTTGTTACTGTGACCTGTTTTTCAATTCTGGTTAAGAGTAAAAAAGAGAAAGACCTAGGAGACACTTTTTATATCACTATGGTAAGAAACCAGTAGAAGAAAATATTAAACCTTAAAAATATTTTCTATGTATCATATTGATTCAAAATTTGGGAGTCTTTATTCCTAAAATGATCTCTAAGTTCCACTAATTTTACTTTCTTGAAAATTTAAACCATTATCACTAAAATAATCACAGACAACTTCTCTCAGCAAGTAAAACGCTTTGTGTTTTCCCTCCTGAACAGCATAATGAGAAAAGTCATTTTATATTCTTTATCTGAACCATGTATATAGGAAACATAGTAGACAATTTCATTGAGGTTCAAAGTCCAAGAACTCAGAAGTTGAGAAGAGCCAGAAGAGTTTCCTGACCAGTTCTTTTTCTTCTCTTACATGTGGGACAAAAATGTTTACATTAATGCTGCTCTCCAACATCCTTTAAAATGTATAGTCCTACCACTTACTTAACAGTACACCAATTAAGCTTAAAATTCCAGACAGAATTATTTGCTTCATTAAGGAAACTTTTGCTGTCTCTATGTCCAACACTTAAATGTTAGAGCACAGGCACTCGATGCTCTATTCAAAACTTCATGAGTCAGAACACAGAGAGCTTAATTTCCACTTGTTTGAGAAGGATTCATAAGCTGTATGATATGCACCATAAGGCAAAACTAAGGTAATTTGATTCTGAAACCTAAATTTTGAATTCACATAATGTGGAGTTACAGGGGAAAGGGGTCAGACCCATTGGGGTTTTGAGAAACAGCCACCTACCCAAATCTGAAATCTCCCCCACCTCTCTAAAATGGCAGGAGAACAAAACTAGTGCAGCTCCAGGAGTTGACTGCAACAGCAAATTGTCATGTGCTGCAAGAGGTCAGTTAAAGTTTGTGGTCCCTTTCAGGGATTTGCTGACAATAAAGGAGTAAGGCAAACATACAAGGTTGGGTTTCATCATTCTTTTGAGATATACCAAATCTTTCAGTAACTTTCTGTCACTGTCCTCTAGTCATGATTCAACTTCCTGTCTTCCTTTAAAACTTCACAATTCAGCAGATATTTTACAAAGTCCTCGCAGCCCAGTTGTTTTGTTTATCAAAGCAGTAAGCAAATGAATAACCCATGTTACAGTACCAAGATGTACCAGGTAGCAGGATGAGGAGCAGAAGATCATCAGTGGTATGTAGCTAAAGATGTTAAAAAGATGCAGAAAAAAAATAAAAGCAAACCACCAAAGTTATGGAGGAGGGTAACAAAAAAATAAAACAAATCCCCTTCTCCCCATCTTCCCTCCCCCCACCAAAAAAAAAGACAGAAGAAAAAAAAAAAAAGAAAAAAACTAAACACCTTTTAAGTTTAGTTCTAAACCAATAATTAAAAGTGATTAAAGTGCAACCTGCAATGAAAGCAAATTCAGACTAACAAATAGGCCAAGGCCCAGAGTTTAAGCTTTACGTGACACGAGCTCTGAGTTGGCTAAACTGGTGTCACTAGCATGGCACAAAGCATTCTCACAACCCCTACCACATTCTGCTTGTAACAACAGATCTGACTGAGGTTGATGGCCTCCTTTCCAAAAATACAATTGAAAGTAAAGTACATTTTGACAAACCACAAAGGTCAGAACAGCAACTACTCTTACCTGAAATAGAGATAAGAAATCTGACTTTTGTCCAAGTTAAGATTATTTTTCCAGTATCTAAGCGTAAGCAACCCCTCTAAAAATGTACAGGAGCTGCAAGTACTTTGGGCATACAACGGTCAGGTTCCTTAAAACTTTCACAAACATGAGGACCCTTGTTGTTCATGAAAATCCCTCTCCCCACACATACAGGGAGCAGGTTAATCTAGTAAGTACCAGAATTTCAGAGAGATTTTTTTTTCTTTTAACTAAAAGCTCCTCAGTAGCCTTTAGCCTTATCTTTTGTATATAAAAGCAGAAGTGCTTAGTGTTAAAAGAACAGTATGAGTGGCTGCCTCGTGGTTAACACCTTTACCTACACATCTAAAACTGTCCATCATTACACAGAATCATGCCACATAAAATTCAATGGCAACCACAACTTTTTATGGATATCATGAGAAGTGGAAGCATGATCATAGTATCCCTCTGTATCACATAAGGAGCTTGCATAAATGGAAATCACACTACAAAGTCTAATTACTTGGACAGTGGTCCTAGACACCATGAAAGGAGATTCCCACTTATTCTTAAAACACCCTACTGTGCAGCAACAGTTCAGATGCAGGATGAATTGGAACAGAAAGTCAGATTCAGGTTTTCCCTCTTCAAAGCAGTTGCTTACTCCACTGGGATGAGAAAAAGCACACTATCTTCATCTAGACCATTCATTTTCAGCTCTGTTAATCTTCTGCACAACAGCTTCGGAAGAAGGAATAGAAATCTCTTCATACTACAGAGCAGCCAAAAGGCTGGTGTTCAGGGTAGTCCTCATACAGAAAGGACAGAAGTGGAAAATTACTGTGGCTATCTTACATTCTGAATGAGGGCTCTACCTAACAAGCTGTTATATCCTATATTTTTACATCACTAGGAAATGCAGCCTGTACTGCTTGCAGTCTGTGAAACCTGTACATGCAAATGACAAGGGAATTTTTAGCTACATACTTTTGTATTTAATGTCATATTTCATTGCAGATACATTTAGTCCATCACATGGATGCTGGGCTAAATGTCCACCTATTATCTATGGTCCTAAATAAGTAACAGTGACAACAATCTACTTCACTCACACACACCTGCGAATCCATTTTAAGGGCAAAAGAGCATTTAACACATCAAGTGTAAGGAACCCACTCTTACATAGTTGCATCTCACTTCTATTTGGTAGCACTCATATTATTTAATGAGATACAATTCAACTGAGATTGTCAAACAGTATCAGCTAGAGAAAGGGAGTCTTCCATAGCCAGGAAAAGAGATCCAATCAGTGAAACAGAAAGTAAGGTTTATTCGACAGACAAGCCAGCACAACACAACAAACCAGAAGTCAAGGGGTGGAGGGATGGGAACAGAACTTTCTTCTCCTTGTTTAAAGTCTGGGGAATCCTGAGTCAGGTGGTGCCCAAGGCGAAATCTTTCCAAGTACCTCTAATTAAGCAGTCTCTCCTGGAACACAGTCCAGTAGCAGAACCTAGATCCATCAAGCACTAAGCACTATGTGCCCACTGATCCCCCATGTGGCCTGGCTGCCCCTCAAGGTCTTAGGACTCACTGCAGAGAGTAATCCAAGCTCTGCATTTCAGAAAGTGAGAATGCAAAACATAGCTTATTTAAAATATTTCCTTTCCCGTTTTCCCTGGCAGGAGGCCAAATAAAAACAGAGTAAATGAATTACCTTCTTTATGGTTTAGAGTCTATTCACACATGGGAAACAGGAGACACGGCTGTGCTCAAAGTACTGTCAGATACACAGGGTAAACACACCTGTAGAGAGAGCATTATCTCCAGCTAATGTCACAAAATTACTTTAATATTTTGTTTCCACTAAAACAGAAGGTGAAACATTAAATAAATTTCTAAATTCACAGTCCTTTCAAATCCAAGGCTGCTTTTAAGAAGGCACATACAAAAATGCTGCACAACTTGCACACTGACCAGAATAGGAACAGAATTTTGACTGCACAGGCAAAGCTGCTTAGCCATCTTTTTCATAAAGTTCTAACTTGTCACAGTAAAACATTTTTACAGGACTACACAGTTCTGACAAAGCTTACTCTACATGCAAATTTTCTCATTTTGGGTCAAAATGAGAGACTCTTAATTATTCATGATTAAGATCGGGAAATTCTTTTTTTCTCCTACACCTACGCTCTAATCACCTGCAGACAGAAACAGCTCACTACCCCAACCAGCAAATCTGATGGAGAATATTTTAATTGCAGATTTTAGGCAGACACTGTTTTGTCCTGATGCACACTGTAAGATGTTTGGTTGAGGTTGTGGTAGTTTTTTTTAAATTATGTTGCCAGTAACAGAAATTCATCTTCCACTTAGCCCTAAACTATCGGATTCTGCTAATATTCTGTCCTAACCCAACAAAGATTAATTAACTGTGAGCAGACATTTAACTCAATGTGACTCCTCGCTGTACATTGTATTCAGCTTGCATATGAAAAAATTAGGCCTTACACTGACTATGCATCAGTGTATAAATTCTCACATACAGGATCTAAGATAAAATTTTCACTGTCTGTATGAAGTGATGTGCTCTATCAGATTTACACAAATTCAAAGCCCTTAAGATAGCTATCTCCAGACCAAGGTCAAATTTCTGCAGAGCCAGGAGTATAGAAGCCTGGCTGCAAAAGCTAGCTAAGCTTCAAAGTTCAATCATGAAAAAAAGTGCACACTGACTTCTTTTCTCCTGTTCTGACATAAGTTTAAAGACACACTATAAATAAAATGAAAAAAAAAAACCCCAAGTATTAGCCCAATTCAAAAAAAAAAAAAAGACAAGAAAGAATACATACTTTTCAATGCTGATACATAGAACTTAGTTCCTTTTTTTACCAGTTAAACAACATTTAAAACACTGCAGATTCCAAAAGCACTTATTTTTGTAATACACCTGAGTCAGTACTGACAAAACAACTTCCATTCACTGTCTTCTTCTGATCATCACTGAATTAGACAACAACTCAGACCAGTGCTGGTGGTGAATATAGACTCTCTTTTATCCCTGCAGTAAGGGACCACAGAATATTTACATTTGCAGTAAGTATTTTCCCAAGTAACTACATTTTTTGCACAAAATAATAACAAAGGCCTATGGCTAATATTTTATTACTTCTCAGCACTACTTACTACTAACCAGCAGCTCTTTACCTTTCAAAAGCCAAAAAGAGGAAGAAAGTCAATGTTTCAGGGTGGATTGTTCAGCACTGGTTTTGCCTCTGTTTTCCACTGAAGAGAGAACAGGGAGGGGAAGGAATAAAAAAAAGCCACCAGGCACCTACCTTACACAGACCCAGACTTAAGCCCTTACACATAACTTAGTGACTCGTACCTCTGAATGCACAAACCAACTATTCTAGAGTCAGTCTCCTCGGGCTGACCAAAATTCCAGCTTGGAAAACTTCCCCAGAACTGGTTTCACCCAAACCAGTATCCCTGCACAAACAGCTTCTGTTCAATGAATCCGGCGAGAATTCCTTACTTGCCCAGTTCCCACCAGCTCCTGAAAGAACATCCACCTGAAAGGCTGCCTACCCTGTTTTTGGAGTACAGCTTCCAGACAACTCATCCTAGAAGGCACACCTTCTGTAATCAAAAACCTTTGCCCTGCTGACATTTGTCTCTGTTTCTCTATTTTATTAAAACTCCTAATCTGATACCTGATTACCAACCCAAGGGGATTCCGAGGGTATTAAAACCCATTACTGATGCCAAAACCAGTCAACATTACAGCTTGTAACTGCCCAGTTCTGCAGCACTTACTGAGGCAAAGCCAGGAGAGACAGAATTCCTTAAATCAGAAGGAACAAAAAAAGAAGGCAAGTTTGACCACTGTATTGGAGACATCTTGGGACCAAACATGCTTCAGAAACATTTGGAGTAGCCTACTATGTTCTCAACCTATTTGAGGAATGCAGACTGCTTTGGAGAAGGAAAAACAATCACCTACTCAAGACTCCTACAAACTACTGTTTTAGCATATTTACCACAAAACGTCAAGATTAATTAAGAATAAAACTACTCAAGAAAAAACAAGAGATCACACACTGTAAAACCACATCTGACTGGAATCTCATTTCCAAGAATGCTTTCAAGAGTAGCGTTCCACATACTGTTTTAAGCAATACAGAATATCCTTGAGGAAAAATGCAGATTTAGTAACTTTGGTAATCTCAAATGCTAAAATTAATCACTTTATCTGCTATCTGCATTCACCACATGAACTCAAGACCATCAAAACCTTACACAACTCCTCTTACAGGTCAGTATCATATACATCCAAGTTAAATGACACAAATGCAACCGCTGATTATACATCGCACCAAGAAGAAAAGAAAAATACCATATATCTGTGAGATTTAATTAACAATATGCACAAGTTCATTTTCATGGTTTAAATTTTTAACTACAGACCACTCAAACTCTGAAAAAAATTACTAACATCTACTATTTATACCTTCACTGCCAGAGAAAATGGCTCTCATCCAAAACTATTTTACAGCAGTTTACAGCAAGATTATTGGGTGTTTATAACAAAAACCCACACACTTTACAAACCTAAGATTTTTTAAAACTGCCAACCTATTGCACTTGGCAGAATACAAAAAGAATGTTTCACAGAAGACAGAGCATGAGAGGCTGTGTGCCCTATATATACACAAAAGGAAGCAATCTTAGGGCAGCAGGACCTGGACAGAAATGTCTATATACAGCATTCTTTGCTTGGCTTTACCTGCAAGAAAGATATTTTTCATATTCCTTCAATGGAATTTAAAGTCAGAGGCAGAACAAGTCAGCCAATGATTTCACATCCATGCTAAACAAATACTTATATTTAATTTGCATAGTTTTCTTGGTGATGCAGCAACCAAGGACGAATTTTTTAGGTAGCATGTGGCTTACATCCTTGTCATAAACAAGGCCAGCTGAGTTCCTCAGAGTCCAAAGTGTTATGTGAATGGTTAAGGAGACAGAAAAGAACCAATAGTTTCCAGGGTATTTTATCTTAATATTTTAGAGAAGAACATTTCATGAGATAATAGTTAATCTTTTAAAAATTAAAAACATGTAAAGATAGGTTCTTAAATCCACGTTACATACTAATGAATAGCAGTTAGATTTGCAAAGCCATACACCTCAAAGCCTTCTGAAATTGCCTGGAGTTCCAGATGCTTACTGTTTGCATGCCTGTACATGACAAAAGCAGGAGTCAGAAGACCATGAAAACTGGCAAAAGAAAGTACCCAGAGCAACTTTTATTTAAGTGAGCTTAACAACTTGAAGAGCTAAATTTCTAATGCTTTGATCTGAAAATTTTAATTCTCACAATAAGTAGACTAAGCCAGATTTTGCTTCATGTTGCCTTTTTGAATTCAGTCGGTGTAGACTCTATCAAAGTCTGTGTACCCTTTCTCATAACCTCGATGTATCAGTCAACACTTTACATACAGTCAGCTTTCCATTTTCATCCAGATCAATAGTTAAAGGCCAGTTTGTTTTGGGTTTGGTTTTATTCACCAAGAGAGGCTGAAGTAGGAGACAGGTTTTTGTTTCAATAGCTTACAATCATTCAGCTACAGTGGGAAAAAACCATCTGCAACAAAAAACCCCAAAGCTATGGGGTTTTAAAGAGTTTCTAAATGTTTCTTTCAAAAGTAATGTAACTATTTTTAACACACAAATTTATTCAACTTGCATAGTACAGTGTTGTAATTCAGAAATCAATTATTTCAAGAGGAAAAAGCAAAAACTAATAAAAGAAGGAATGTACTCTGTACCACAAATTTTTATATTCTGCTGTATCAAAAATACATTTGAGTGGTATGAAGCTGCTTTTTAAACCTAGACAATAAATATCCCATTACAAGCACAACCATCTTATTTTCTACAAAAACATACTACTGTATGTAACTTGCCATCTGAAATTGTCGACAACAATTTTTAAGAACGTTTTTTTAAAGGACACTTCCTTCTCTACTACTACAGATTTACTGGGAGGCACCAGGACAGAGCTGGTAAGAACTTGGGACCTTTGCATCAAGTATAGCTATTGTCTTCTGAAGACTGATATTTATGTCCAGAAAATCAAGCATGCAACAAAACAGAATGAAAACAAATTTTGGAAAAAACATAAGAACAAGGAACACTACAGATATAATTATTTCTCTTCTGAAAAAAAAACAAACCAAACCATAAGAGGGTAAACCCAAAGTTCTGTATTCCCTCTCAGTTTAATACTTTACAGTACAAAATAGACAGTTACGTGGCATAAGATACCTATATTCTGTTTTTAAATCCAAATCCTATCCAATTTATACTCAAGATATTTTAGCATTTGCATTACATTCCCTTTTATACTACTGGTATTTTACTGTCTTCCTTGGAGCATCAGAACTGCTTGAGCAACCCTCTCTAATTTGTTGCTAACACACATTAAAGCCCTATTAACTAAACACTGAGGCACACACCAGCAGAGAACAGTCTCCTTCCTATCTCTTTTATGTTACTGCATTGTACTACCCAAACACTATCAAAGTAATGCTATGTAGGCCCAAGAGGGCAGTAAAGCAAGAGAAAATAAGGCACTTGAGTGACGGATTACCCTGGACTATGGCCCCAGTTTTGCCAGCAATAGCATAGCAAATATGTACTGAACTCAGGGCAACACTACTAAATGAAGTCTTGCAAACGTTTCTGTTCAAATTACTGTAAGACTATTAAAAAATTCATAAGAAAGAGCAGAAATAATTAACTTCCTTCGTGACAACTTTTAGTTAAGAGTCACTCTCTCACTCCACCAATTCACTGTGCTAAGCAGAGTCAGAAGTTGTGATCTACTCACAGAGCAATAAGGACCGGTTACCATTTCTTCAAACCATCCCTCTCCAAGACTAACCCAAGGTTGCTGACCAACTTCACAATCTAGGATCAAAGAAATTAACAGCATAATATAGATTAATACATATCTTTTTCTTAGATTTCAGTACGTCAAGTTTTTATGAAGCTTAGAATTATCCATCACATCTCCTGAATCCAAGCAAACACTTTGATAGTGCATACATGTAGTGCAATGAAGTGATGCTCCTGAAACCCCTGGAAACAACACAGTGCTTCTCCCTAACTACTCCATACCCTTGCAGCTTTCCAGGGCGCTAGCTAATGTAGGTGTGTCTGTATACACTGTCATCACTTATACTCTTAAGCATTAAGGCTTAATTTCCTAAATTTTAACTTAAAAAGAAAAATCTACTTAAATCTCAAAACTTGGGATGTAGGAATACATCCCTGATTAAGCATACAACAGGTGAACCTGTTTATTCAAAAAGCTCAGTTCCAAACTGAGCAATGTGGCAGTGCAATGCCACAAACCCAAAGAATATTGAATAGGAAGTGAAGACTCCATTCAAGTACTGTTTAACACTGAAAAAAACCAAGCGTTTTGAAAAAGCTGAAATTGTTTTTCCTAAGTTACACATAAAATCGTGAGTTATGACTACTTACTGCAGAAGACTCAAAAAATACCTACACAGTCTCCAGTGGTTTAAAGTCTTCCAGCCAAGCTAAGTAATTTATTTCGTAATTGCACCAAAGTTTCCATATTTTCTACAATCCAAAGATGTATCTATTAGCACAAACAAAAACTAGAAACAGAACCAGTTCTATTTTTTCCACCCAGAGCAGAAATGCAGATGCATTATTCCTCGAGTACTTGTGCAGACAGCAACTCTCCAAGACAGGAGGCCGGCAGCAGGCATTTTTTAAATGCAGGTGTATTAAGAGGATGGACATGGCATAAACATTCCTGGACTGTAGGAACGAGGGGTTGGGACTTCACAGCGAAAGGGCACAAGAATTTTTTAAGGAGAGGTCAGCTTCCCTGACTAAAGCATATTCTGCGACCAACTTCTTTAATGCAGTAACCTATTCCACAAGAAAAAAAAATGTGTTCCAAACTAAGATGATTTTGAAAACATAGGAAGACAAAAATAAAGAGAGGACAGAAGACATAGCCAAAGTACCTCACATCACAGAAGCATCATCTTCTTGCACCTCTTAAAACCCCGTTGTTTTGCAAAGGCTTTTTTCTTAAGCGAACGTGTTGGCATGGGCTAGCTGTTTTCTAAGAGAAGGGGCATCAGTAGGGAAAGAGAGTATAAAAAGCAGCTCGAAGAACAATGAAAGCGAGTAAAGTTTGCGGATTTGGTAATTCTTTTTGTTAAAGTCAAGTTCTTAAGTGCTGCCTGTCACAAAAAGGAGCCTCTCTCGCTCGCCGCTTCGGGAGCCCTTGGCGCACCCTCACCTGGCAACAACCCGGGGCTCCTCCACCGCACAAACCCCGGCACCAGCTGCCCAAATCGCCCCCTCCGGACACCCTCGCCGGAGACGGCGACACCCAAGCCTCAACTGAAGCCGGGTTTCACGGCGGGGTGAAGGGAAATCAGCCCAATTCCGCCGCCCCCGATAATAGCACCAGTAGGCGCGGGGTGCATTGGGGCAGCGGCCCAGGGCAGGAGCGGGGGAGCCCGGCGGGCCCCGCTGCCGCGACTGGCGGGGGCGAGAGGCCGGCCTGTGGGCCCCCTCTTGTCACGACGGGGGCTGGGCAGCGCCTCGCCGGCCCGGGCCCGGCGCTGCTTCCCGCCCGCCCG
>VZRQ01011253.1:367970-439308 GCA_013397975.1 Machaerirhynchus nigripectus | reverse complement strand
AAGCCGAGCCCTTTCCCTTCCTCGGGTCTGGGCGCCTTGCCCCGTGCTCGTTCCCCTTTGGCGGCCGCGGGAAACCCGCGGGGGGCGGCCGGGAGCCGCGCTGGAATGGAGGCAGAGAGGCGGTCGGGCTTTGTTAGCCCCGGCCCTTTCCTCGCTCCCCCACCCGCTCCGGTGTGTGACCGCTCCGCTGGGCTACAGGAGCTCATCAGCGAAGTTCACAGGGAGCTAATTCCCCTCTTCCTTCTGGGCGGGGGCAGCCCCTGGCTGGTAGCGCCTGGCCGGAGGGGTCCCCTCAGCCGCCCCCCCCTGCCCCGCCGCGAGCCGCCGGCCATGGGCGCTCCCGCGGAGGCCGGCGCTACGCTGGAGAGGGAGCGGGAGAGGGAGGGAGGTGGTTTCTCCTCCGCTTCACCTTCCCTCTCACACCTCCCTTGGCGTGAAAGCGACGCGCCAGAACAGGCATTACTTTTGTGCTTAACTGTGCTTCACACATCTCCACGAGAAAAGTGACACTAAACTTCAGGCATATCAGCTGTGCTGCAGCAACTTAAGCCAAGCAGACTGCTTTGATTGCTTGTTCTCCGGTCTTTTTTTAAAAATAAAATGCTAACTCGAGAGCAAGAAAACAATTCTTAATTTAGGATATGCTAGACTGATGGAAGCGACTAGGAGGGGGCGAAGAATTAAAATCTATGGACAATATGGCTCTTAAAAGTTGTCACAAGTCGTGTTTGCTGACTGATGTGGAGCTAGTAAAATACTACCTTTGTTTTCTGCTTGTGGTGTATATAACTGATGCAAATCAACAACCCGATTTGCACAGATAAGCATAATTTGTTTACCTATGTAGTCCCATGACAGTAAGATTATTTGTATGACTCATTATGAAACTACTGATTTCAAGGTTAAAAAGAATCCGTTGAAACTCAAGATTGTGAGAATTTTCATGCACATTCTGCTTGAATTCTTCTATGAGATCAGAGGTGTTTGTGAGTTGAGGTCAGTGATTTGTTTAATTGCCAAGGTTATTTGAGGTCAGAGTGTGCCCTGATTGCATTTTCATTTTTGTATCTCAGGCATTTATAGAGAGTTACAAACTTTACTTGAGTCTCATCCAAGGCGGATGCTTCTTTATGTGTCTGATCAACCTCAGTTTCTGGCAGGCCAGGACCATTTCAGGAGATGATGACTGTAATCAGAGTTGCCGAAAGAAATTTTTTTTTCAAATATGAAGTCTGGCTTTTTCATTTACATATAGAATGACTTATGTTTTTATTAAGTGTTTTAGATTAAAACTATTTGTTTAACAATTATGGTTTCATGTTATCAGTGGTATAACAAAGCTAAGAATCGCTTCAAGTGGATCACATGAAACCTTATGGATTTTAACTTTTGTTTGTAAAACCAATATTGTTGATATGAAAAATACAAATGACTTTCTAGGTTGGCAGTGGTGTTCAAAGAAAGAAAGAAAGAAAACTAAATAAGTAACAAAATACTACCTTTTTTTTTTTTACCGCATAGAGGGTTCCTTTTTTTTCCCTAGATGAACTGTTGTAAGTTTAGCAACCTAGTTAAAAAGAGGAATAAGAGAGAGCAAGAAAAGCTCTGATTGGGAAAGTTTCCACATAATTTTTGTGCAGTTCTGTCATTTCCTCAAACAAGGAGTTTGTGTGTGTGTGTGTGTTCTTACCTTCTTCTTGGGCCTCCTTTTCCTTTGGATACAAGCATTTGAACAAGTAATTATTTTCAGGATCCTACTGGCATTCATGCTTGACACATATATGTAGTATTAACTTAGGCCGTGTTTTCAGCAGCAGCTGCAGGACAATAGAAGCTATATGGGAAGAAGCCAACTGGGCTAAAAATGTTTGTCCTTCATTTTGCTTTCAGGGAGCTTTTACCATACGCAACTTTTGCAGTAGTCTATATTGTATGCGAGGCAAATTTTTTAGATGGTCTTAGAAATCTTATTCTACAGTCTCTCACACTATTAAAAAACAGTTGAGTCTGGATGACGAGGTTTTCCAGCCCATATGTTGACCAAGGGTTTCCATGTGTCTGAAACTGCCCCCTTGTAAGTCTTATGAATCCTAGGACTTAGCTTTTTGCAGAAATGGGACTGATAGACAACAGGAAGGTTGAAGAAAAGTAATGCAAAACACTTGGTAGCTCTTTCCCCCATGTTTTCCATATCTTAACTTTCTTCTCACTAGGGATGATGTTAAATGTGGCTTAAATTAGCATCACTACTCCAAGTACTCACCTTCCTCATTTTCTCTCCATCTCCTTCCCTCTTCCCACCCATGCACACCCTTCACTTTTTTCATGGTGACTCCAGGCCTCATTGGTCTTCTTTAAGCCAGCTCAGGTGGCAAAATCTCTTGAGGTTCATTTTCCTAACAATAAGTCATGACATAAAGAAGAATCAATGCCTTATTTATCACATCACATTCTTCTCCATAGGCTACCACTGTGCCCTTGGCTTGTCTCAGCCTTTACATATAGCTTCATAGCTTTGGGATAAACTTTTTCCCATCGAAATGTGGCAGCAAACAGCCGTATCCCAGTTGGAGCAACAGTTTATCACCAAGCTTGAATTCACGTAAGTGTGCTACTGATGTTGCATCTTGGATGGCAGACAAGCAGAATGTAAGTAGGATCACTCAGATTAATTTTTCTTGGCTTAAAAACACATATTGAACTAAACTGGGCTGTTCATACATTCAGGCATCTTGTCTTAATGCTCTCTGTATGTATCACTTATCAGACCTGCCTAACAGTTGCTAGTTTTTGTTTAAAATTATGAGAACTAGAAATTTGGTTTTAGCAATAGAAAATTCAAATCCTTCATATCTGATTTCCTTATATTTGTCAGCTTCTAAAATCAGGAACTCTACACCCAGTTTTAATTACTTTGGGGTTTGCATGTTGATGAGTTCTCTATTTTGATATGCTTATGTATTTTTTCTCATTATACTCCAAAGTGCGATTACAAATTATTTCATTATTTTTGAGATCAGAATGTGTATATACTAATCTGTAGTTCAGAGGGACAGGTATAAAACCTAAATTATGAGTATTTATTGATGACAAAGCCAATGTTATGTCCACTACAGCTATTTTTTTTCTTATTGCTACCTACCTGCCTGGCAGAGGTTATCATCATCTTGTAACAACTTCCCTGGCCCTGGTTCTTTGGCCTGAATTGTGGTGGGAGATTAGTATCTTTGTCTTACTGTTCCTGTAGCCATATAACTGTGATGGTATTTTAAGAACCCAAATGCCTTCCTTTCTCATTCTGTTAAGTATATTTCAGAAAGGGAATTTGTTGTCATTTTACTAAAATGTTCAAATTATTGTAGTGCTTTACAGTAACTTGATCCTTTAGATGATGTGTTCAGATGGCCTTGAAAAAACATATGCTTTTAAGGAAAGCCATACATACAAAATTACTAAATTGCTGGTCATTTTTTGTAACTGTGGCCTAATCTTCTGATTTTTTAATTTCTGTAGTCCTTTTTAATTATGTGCATTTTTTGTATTCCTTTATTTGTATTTTTAACTATTATTGTATATTTATATTCCTATGTTGTAATATGTATTAGAAATCCTTATATATCACATCATCACATATAGTTTTCAGACACTGTAGGTTGCTTGTTCCACTTTATTTCCTTTATAGATCCTTGCACATTTCTGTTGATAAATTCCATTTCTATTATAAAAGTTAATTTATACAAATATTTTCAAAGTGGGGTTTTTTTTCCTTTTTTTTGGAGGGACTTCCCTCTCCACCCAGTTTAATAGTATTGTTACAAAAAAAACCCCACCAAAATGAGGTGAAGTATACAGGAAGTTCTTTCACACAGACAAACCTTTTGTCCCAGATTGGAGTTAAACTGGCATTATTTACTGACGCTGCTGAAACTAGTTTACTGTATAGATGGCATAAGACCTCTTACAGCTACTAAAGAACTGTCATACATAAAAATAATGTGCTACATTTTAATCAGAGTACTGCTAACGCTTCTGCTTCATGCTGTGGTTATGTCGTGATACGCTATATCTCTTATGATTATGGATAAAAAACCAGCCCTTATTTACTTGGGTGTTTTTCTAAAATACACCTATTTTTGAGTGCCACTCTCACCTCTTTCATTTAATGTCAATTCAAGAGGAAATATACTTTAAAATTATCGATGAGCAGTTCTGAAATTAAGATTCTTACATTCATTACATAGTTTTCTGCATATGATAGGGGTTGTTCATTTTTTTTAACAAGAGCACGGCTCAATATTTACTTATATCAAAGTTTTCTAACAATTATATTACAGTAGAAAACAGCATAAAGCAAAATGACATCACTAAAACCAGCACAAGGGGACAAACTTCTAATCTCTTGGGTAATTGAGAAAGGGAATCATTTTAATTGTTTATGCACCAAAAACTGAATATTCAGGGTAAATTTTGCCTCACAAATTGATTCCTTTTAAAGTTAGAGAAATAACATACCACTTTTCTTGTCGACAAAGATACACAGTAAATCATTACTATAAGTTGGCTGTGAATAGCTTTATACAGTGAGGTTAGCCTATGTATCTTATTAATTGATTGCCCATATTGCCTGTACACTCGCTTGTAATCTGGTTCAGGTCTGCACTGAATCATCTAGATTTGGAGATTCAGAAAGATAGGCAAGGTGGAGAACTTGTCCCAGCTCAGACCTCATCTGTATAATCACTGTTGACACAAACAGTCTGAACTTCTTGGCACAGAGGACTTTGACCTGGAGTAGGACATAGCTAACAAAGACAATACTCTCAAAGCCTGTACTTTTACAAAGCCTGTACTTTTTTGAAGCCTGTACTCTCAAAGCCAATGCACTGGTGCATATACAGCTTGTTTCATCTCTTTCCCCATACTAGTTCATCAAAATAATACCTATAGAAAGCTACGGTCATGTATTTTTTATATAGCAGTAAAGCAGAAACTTCACAGAGACTTCCTTCAACCTGTAGTGCTTCTGCTGTTAAAATGTAAAGTATATATCCAGTAAGAATTTTTATGGCTACAGGTGTCACACCCTTTTTTTTTTCAAAGAAAAAAGAATTATATTTGGAACAGTACATTCTCCCCTGTAGACAGATTTATTATATTCAGTATCTCAATTGTTTTTTACAATGCAGCTCACGAGCTTGGCTTTTTAGCTCTTACTTCAGTACTCACACCTGGCCAAAGGAGTTCACCAAGAGACACTCATTTTGGAAAGCAAGTGCCAAAGACAAACCAAAACAAAGTCAAATGTCACTTTATTATACTTAAACATTCTGAGCTTTGGGTCATGGTTTTCCCATAGGTCTGGAGGATCAAATGAGATTTGTGGGATTTGACTGAGATTGTGTGTTGTGTGTTGTGACTGAGGGTGTGTGTTGCTCTGTTTTCTGATTTCTCTGTCCAAGAGAGTGAAACAGGCCCAAAAATGTTCTGCTTGAACTGCTTTTTCAGAGTAGAGTTCATGATAGAAGTGTGCCCCAAAATTTTCAAATCTAAAACTGGTAATTTAAAAATAAACAATTTTATTTTTCAGAAGTTTATTGTTCTTAAGCAGGACTACTTAAAAGGAGAAGAAGCTGTGGTTTATTTTGTCATCTTTAAGGAGAAATAGAGGAAGGAATAAAAAAGGGAAAAGGATTTAGAAGATGACTTACTCTTTCCTTTTACAGGCATAAATATATTTTAAAACTTTTGAGGTAATATTATTTTTGCATTTTTTCTTCACCCAGCTCCTGTTAGAGTTATATGAGGACTAAGCACACAGCTGTAGCTAGAATTTTATTGAAAAACCTAAATATAAAAGTTTGTTGACATCAAGAATCATACTTACTTCATTAGACCACATAAAAGAATGCAAAGTGTAGATGCCAAGTCATAATGTTCATTGCAAAGTTTTATATTAAATTTAAAAATGTCTAAAAACAGTAGTAGCAGGTGTGCCTTGAAATTAATGTTCTACTTGCTGTGTAACAACTGATTGTTCCTTTTGGCTTTAAGTGTTGCAGCCATTTCCTTAGTTATAAAAAAGAAGGTCAAATGGGTTATTTTCCATCCTCTTCTTAAGAATATCCTTTTAAAAACATGCATAGAAGCACAATAAATACTCAGTTCATGGGCAGAAGCTTATTAAAAACCAAAAAACAAGCCTGCTCCTAAAATGGAGATATTGTTGCAGAAAGTCATTTCACAATACCAGCTGAGCAGTTCTTGTCAAACCTTGATTGTCCTTTCCTTCCAGTTCACAGAAAAGATCCACATTTACTTCAACACTGTAATGCTCTGCCTGTGATGCCATGAGCAATTTCTCTTGATTTCTGAACTCCCTCTGACTTCGCCTAGATCCATGGTGCTCCAGTATTCTCATTTCTTGGGTGCTTAGCCTTACACTCTTAGCTTGATCAAGAGCTGCTCTGATGTTCTTGTTTCTCAAGATCTTATCATTAGAGGGTGTACCTGCAGCTGCTAGTTTTAATTCAACATAGTTTGTAAATAATTTTAACCCATATTTTTTATATTTACAAAGCACAAGTAAAATAAAAAAGACTTTGGGCTGTATCAGTCAAGCAATAAAATTCACAGCCTTCTGGAATAAAATTAACTATTGTTGAAGAAACAATGTTTAAATCTAGATGGCTTACAGAGGTACATATGGAACTTCTCACATTTAGGTCACAAGTTCAAACATCGTCTTCATTAGCTGCAAATTAAAACTATCAATAACAGACATATGTTACACATATCCAATATGGAATGAGTTGCTTTCTGAAGTGGATGGCTCAGAAGACATAATTGGTGAACTTGTTTCTAAACGCACTCTAAACATGCACGCTTAAAGATGTTTGCTCTCAAAAATGAATAATCTTATCTCTCAGAAAGAAGTCAACAGTACCGATCTCTTCAGTTTGGCACAACACTCATTACTTTTGTAATTGCAACAAATAATAAAATACTGACATTAAGAGCTCTTTTGTACATGAAACCTACTTCCTCAATGAAGTCATAGCTTTCAACTACAGTTCTTTACATAGGTGCTGATCTCTCAGTAGAGGTGAAGCTGATTGGCAAGGCAGGGTGGAAAAGCCCCTTGCCCACACTAGGCATTTTTGATAGACCTTGGTCACAAGTCAGATCACTGTGAGATCCTGAAATGTCATTGTGTGCATTAGGAAACAGCCTACTGTGCCTCTATGTATCATTTTCAAAAACATCCCGAGAACATTTATGAAGATGTCTATGCAAGTGTAGACCGCACTGAGTCAAGTCATTAAATTTGGATTGTTCTCCAGAAGTAAGTTTGTCAAATTCATCACATAAAGCACCTTGAAGATTTGAAAAATATGAAAACGAGATTCAGAAAATGTGAAAAATCCTCATATGATGATTGGGTGTGTAGGTTGTTTTTAGTATGTAAAGCAGTCAGGAAATACTCTGTCAGCTGATCTGTCTGCTACTTGGTGACCAAAGACAAAGTTGCATTAGTAAGTGAATGATTTTTTGTATAATCCTTCTTCTTCCACAAACGTTTTTCAGATCCCCTCAGCATTTCACTGCTATTTATTTATGAAGCAATACATTTTGTCACTGTTGATTATAGTGTAGCAAAACTCTTTTTAGTCATACTGTTCTGTTCTAGGTTTATGTAACCGGAGGCATTTTTTGGAAAACAATTGAAAGAAAGACTCAGAGACTACAACCTGGACACGCTGAAGATCATATGACAGCTCTCATTCCTTTCATGCAGGAACTTTATGAAAGAAAAGAGCAGCACTGAGTATGCAGCATGTTCTTCCAAAGCTGGAAATTGTTACTGATGTAATTAACACTGCAGCATCTTCATTCCACCGCATATGAAGTGTACTTGAATGTGCATCTTAATACACCACTGAAATCAACATCAGTAAAGGCACCACTAAGAACGATATAATCCTAAACTCCAGGATTGAAGTATTTCAGCTGAAAATGATAAATAAGGCTATTCTTTTAGGAAAAATAGGAGGTTAATATGTTTGCTAAATGTGTACATATAGTGAATACACAAACACAGTCTCTTTTGTGGGTAAAAATCAGATGTTAGCTGGATATCAAATTTTGCTGCAGAAAAGAAAATGCTTTGATGGAAGTAATGGCATTCTACTAAGTAGCATGCATTCAGGGCAGATTTCAAAGACATGAAGGGCATTTAGAGACATCAGTTACGTGCCTCATGGATCTTCATGCCTTTGCAAAAACCTCTTCTCTGTTAGGATTTTCTTAACACAGAATTTCTCTTCTTTTATGACTCATCTCTTTCATGTATTTATTTGCTGTAAATAAAACATATTCTTGGTTTTATAAATACATTGATAGGCAGCATGGAAAACATTAATCATTGTAAAGCTGAAGGATACTTAGCAAAAGTGAAGTGCATGAATTGAGAAATGTTGATTTAAATGGTATTCAATGGCTACAAAAAGCTCTATGCAATCTCACTATTTTCACACCAGAAAGGCCATTTTATCATACAGGAAAAATAACAAAATTTCTATTTTTCTCATCTGGGGGAAAAAAAAAGTGAAAAAAAGATATTTAAAAACATACTATTTAGCACTAATATTAAGAAGTTATAGAACACACTGACAAATATAGAATACTACCTTTTTCATAATGATACCCATTTTTCATAAAAATAAGAAAATGCTTAAATACTGGTAATATATAAGTATATACCTAATGGAAGCAATTTTCATATGTAGATAACTAAAGATAGATGCTTACATATCAATCAGCATTTAATTTTTTATAGGTGAAAATTGGAAACCAAGCCTTTATTCTATGTGAATCCTTAGCAAAACTGCTGTTCCCTTCAGGATGACTGTGGCCTCCTTGCTCCTGTTTAAATGCTAACTAGAATGGCAGTATTATGTATATTACTGAATGCTAAATCATTCCTGTAGCAATGTAAAGACAAAATGAATGGGATTTCATTTTAAAACTTCCCAGCTTCAGATTCAGAGAAAGTCAAACTACTTCTTTTTTTATATTATTAAAAACATCAAAGTTAGCTAAATGGAACATCAAAAGTAAATGAATATAAACAGAAGTGACAATTTTTGTTGTATTAGAAGAGGAAATTGCTTAAAATTGCTCTTGTAAAAATGCTCTATTTAATACTTTAAAATTTGAGAACTCTTTTACTATTATTGATCATTACATCAAATTATTGCTGGCTGTTGCTCATTCTTGGTTGAACTGGTATCAATAAATATAAATTGCTGTACAATTCTGCTTTTTTGCCCACAGCATTTAGGTTCAGCACTGTAAGTGAAAAACTGCCCTTAAATATATAATTTCAATGAGATTTAATATACTCATTATTGCCACATTTTCTTTTAAGTGTATTTAACCTTAATCAAGGACTTTTTATTATCAGTACTATTACATACTATTTTATTTAGCAGGCAAGCTTGAGACTCAAAAGAAGTTCAGTTAGTTTGATGAGACCCATGTGTCATTAAGATGTTTGGCAACTGATTAAATTTCTCTCTTTTTAGTCTTCATTATCAAAACCCAGGCTAGTAATTTTCTACAATTTTTTCCAGTCTTACTGAACACTGAGAGAAACTCTGTGACTGATAATACTCAACATGTATGGCAGGCTGGGAAAGGAAACTTTTCAGACTTAAGTTAGTGGTGAAGGCAGAATTTTAGGATTATCTGTTTAAGTGAAATGGAATCTAATTTTTTAATGTTTGACAAAAATACTACTGTAACTGTGCCTGTATGGTGTCTGTGATGTGGAGTCTGCAGCTCCTTCTTGAGCTTGCCCTTGTCAGGCTGGGAGGAGGGCACCCTTCGGGAGATGTGGTTAATTTAACTTCCTGCCCAATCCATGCTTCATGTAATGCAAATCCAAGACCCGTAAGCAGGGCTATGATTTTGAAACTAGTTACAATGCTGGGTGTGATTTGATGTGTCAAATATATTTCAACTGGTCAAATCTGCAAACATCTCTTCATCCTCCACTCCAGGTAGTGTGTCCCTGATGCTTCCCTTGAGCTAAACCTGGAGATTATGCTTCTGCAGTGGAGAATCAGCTCAATCCCTTATCCATACTCAGGGTCTGCCAGGGAATGAGGTGGGATAGTTTTCCAACAGTTCAACAAGCTGATCCAGCTCATAATGATGTGCTTGCTAGATCCAATACAAGGTTGGGAGGGAAAAGGAAAGTGCTGGATCGCCATGCACCAACAGCCCACAGTCACACCAGGTGAGTGTAAACTGAAACCACATCCTAGGTGCATGAAATCCCTGATTTACTGATACTACAATGTAGACAGCTTTTCAGAGTATTTTTTTCAGCTAACTGCTAATCTGGTTCTTGAATTTATATTCCGTTAAGAGCTCTAAAACATTTACAAGAAAATTCCTACAAAGATTCTAGAAGGAACCTCATTCATAAACATCAAAATAATTACTCTAGTTCACTTTATGCCAGAGGAAGACTCTTCTGGAAATGCTCAGTGATTTCAGATTTTCTAGTCTGCTCGTGGAGGTATGAAAAGTGGCTGATCTTTGATGAAAACGGATTGTTTTCAGGGAAATTACAGTAATTGATACTACCAGAAACTCTGTTTCTAGCCAATCATTTACTAATTCGTCACCAGTGGAGTAGAAAGTGAAAGTATACTTTGCCATGAAAGCTTTCACCTTACTGGCACATAAGATAATCACTATGGTGACTTTATTTCTCTGTAGTAAGTCATACTGCTTTACTTATCACTATGCTGTAAAGAACTAGATTGTTCCATACCATATTGTGACTATTTATATGCAGAGAGTTCTCACCAGCTCTCTAAGGACCTTCTTTGTATCAAAGTTTAATTTGTATATGATAATTCACTGTTAGGTCTCTTAGCAAGACTGCCCGAAGCAAATAGGCAATGCATCTGAAAAGGGTCCTTTTTCTCTAAGAAATTTAATAGAGCATGACTTACACTTTAACATTCATCTGATAATCAAAACATATTTCATTCTTGTTATTTTTAGATATCATTAATTCAAAGGGGAAACTTGGATGTTTTCTCCAGTCTGTAACTCTCTTATGCAGATTCAAAAGACAAAAGCTGTATTGTCTGCTTTTAAGGAAAAAACTGCTGGAGGCACTTCTTTTGTTTTTCTAATGAACACCATATGAAAACAGGCATAGAACAACTATTTACTTACATGTAGTGGTCTGCTAGGGTCTTTTACTGGTCTACTTTTCTCATCGTGACACTGGTCAGTCTATTTACAAGACTGTTCTCTTTTTCCCTATTATTTTTTGCAATGCAGCAATCTGTTTATTATTTTGACCTGAATTTTTAATGACGGTGCTCTGTGTAAGGGTGAATGATACTATTATGTATAGTTTACCAGACTTGAACACATCAAAGAGCAATAATATTTAATAGTTTTAAATGTTATGGAGTCAGTCTTGCTCATTTCCTTATTTCAAAGTTCAGATTTACTGTTCAATAACACCACAAATTTTATTGTTCCTAGTGCTAGAAGTTTCTCATATGTCTGGTTAAGGATGATTTGGAGAGCATGTTGGAAGAGGAATGGATGTTTTTATAAGCTTTCCTGTATTAAACATTGATGGCTGGATGTGGTTTTGGTGATCGGATATAATGATTTACAGACACGCTTTCCAGCCCAGCATTTTCTGCTCCATCAGTTCCATACCAGGCAGTTCGTGTATTTTCCTGAGTCTACTGACATAGCAGCACCAGCCACATTGTGAAATGTATCGGACCTCGGCCTCCAGTTCTGCTGGCAAACAGAGGGAAACAGTAGCTGTATGCTAGGATACTGTTAGATGGGGTTTTTATCCCTTCACCTGTGTATGCAGATGCACACAACGAGTTGAATACAATGCTCTAAATTGGAAACACAATACAGGTACAAACATATATATTTCCCACATATGTTAATTTCTCTGTACAAGTTATTTTCTTCTTACTGCATCGCTAATTTTCTCATAGAAAAAAACCTGATCTACTCGTTTTAGTAAGTGTAACTTTGTTTTATAATGAAGAGTAACTTTTAGAAAACTTTTAGCAGATGAAATAGTTCCCAATATTAAACCTTACTTGAGAAAAAAGAATACGCAGTCCAGGAGAGACAGGCTGAATAAAAATAACTATAGAAAATGACTTGCAATTTTCCAGTTTCTCTGAAAGTTTCAGAACAACTAACCACTATTAAAGATATATAGCATTAATTTAGTGAAGAATGGCCTGTAGAATATGTGCATCAAAAGCCAATGAAATGAGGCAATGATTTATGTGCATCCCAGTATCAAAAGTGACTTTCAAAGGTAAGAAAGGTGTTCTGAAAAAATTATTGCCCCTTCTTGAAAAAAAAAAACCCAGTACTTTCTATTGAAGCCAATATATTAAAGCGAAATGGGTAAGAAATATATCTGAAAGTGACTGCACAAATAATCAGTTCAAAGAAATCATAGGTCACTGGTAGGATCTGATATGGTCAAAGTCTTTTTTCTCATGAAAAGCTTGATAATTAAAAACATAGTTTGTATGGGATAAATAGGCTACAGTTTTTCTTAACTATAAATTGAGTTAAATACTTAATTTCTGTTAAATAAAGATACTGAGGCACACCTAACACTGAAATAAGAAGTAGCACTTATATTGTTAGAAGAGCACTGTCAGAAAAAACATTACATGAAGAGTTATTTTAAGTCTTGCTTCTCCCTACTTATACCTATTCTGTCTAAGATTGTAACTAATGGCGTGACATCTGGCAACCATATTTCCTCAGGCTGTGACCTTGTCAGTTCTTACAAAACTGTGGGAAAAGTTTCACAGTGTAGGCATCAGGTTTGGATTTTTTTTAACTGTCTAGAAGCACAGAATCAAATATAGATAAAAGCTACTTAGCTCTTTCATTTCTAAATAGCTATACCTGCTCTCCTCACAACAGATTGTTTCAACAGTTGCAGTTAGGTCTTGTAGGCAAAGAAACGGAGTGGTTGGCAGTTTTAGAGAACAGCAGAGCAGTTCTTAAAACTACAGGAAGTCTACTTTATATTCCAAAGTAATTTATATCACCCATCTTAAAGAAATATATAGCAAAAGAGAGCTGATTCTGCAAAATTGTAAAGTATTATCACAAAATTTTGCAGCCAGGAAACTTCGCAAAGTTGTGCACTTTTCCTATCAGTTTGAAAAGAATGTAGTTTTTATTACTAAAGTGGTAATATTAACACTTTAAGTGCATTGTTATCTGACCATGTTCAAAATCATATTTGTAGTTATAAATATTCTCTTTTCCACCTGCTGTCAAGGTAGTAATGAAAAGAAGATAAACCAACATCCTCAGTCTGCTTTCTGACAGAGGTCACTTTCTGTTAGACGATGCTGTTACAGAGTGAGTTCCTTTGTTCAGTCTCTGGGGAGTTTGTCACAGTATTTTCTCATTGCATGGCAATAATCACTGCAGAGCAGTGATCATTTCAGGTATGATCATGTTGCATTAAGCACTGTGAGGAGTGGCATCTGGAGAGCCC
The DNA here is from genome assembly GCA_013397975.1 of Machaerirhynchus nigripectus. NCBI lineage: Eukaryota > Metazoa > Chordata > Aves > Passeriformes > Dicruridae > Machaerirhynchus > Machaerirhynchus nigripectus. The sequence continues at coordinate 425,705 of VZRQ01011253.1, read as the reverse complement.
ATCAGTGTAGAAAGGAAAGTTAGGAACATTAGCATTAGACATGAGTATGAAATCGATGGTACCACAAAACAGGGAAGAAGTCTTCTCTGAGTTGGTTATCTCCAATTATTCAGAGGCCATTTGCTTTCTTTGTTCATCAGCTGGCCATTCCATAGAGGTTTTTTTTAACATAACTTCTCATGCCTTCTTCAGATTTCCAGAGAAAATTTTTCTTTTGCTGAAGAACCTTTCTTTATTTCTTGTTTGCCCGACTGATGAAGTGCCTAAGACAAAAAGTGAGGACAGAGCTTTGGAAGAATTTCAAGAGAGGAACCATCAGCCAGACAGGAGAAGTCCTGTACCTCTCTGTACTTCTTTCAGTTTTAGGAAAACAACACCATGCATTTTTCTTCTGAAAATTGGTATAAGTAATGACCTTATGTATCTATGTTTGTCCTTCATCAAAAATATTATGTAAATGTTTAATCCTTCTATTCACATCATCACCCATTTTATTGCAAATTGCTGCCACAAGCTGATACTTTCAGTTCCCTTAAGTTGTTCTTTTCTTTATATAAATTGGGTGAGAATAAACACTGAAACAAATTAAGCAATTTTCTTTGTTTCTTAGGATCACATATACAGGGAAGATAGGTCTTCAACAGAATTTGCAATTCTCTGTATTCAGAAAATCCACAGTTTCATCCAAGCATCTTTTTGGTAATGACATTAATGTTTGGAAGCTACCAAAAAGCTTTCTGCATTTTTGGATATCTAAAAGCCCATTTAAGCTCTGCATGCTACTTTAGCTGTAATCATAGGACTGGGTTAAGAAGCTCTACACATTATGAAAGATGCAAGTTATTGAAATAATGTTCATATTTTGAAAACATACACCACTTTCAGGTAATGAGAAAAAAAATCAGAAATATGTGTACCTGGACACTAAGTATTTCCTCAGAAGACATGCATCTTAGCACAGAAGTTACTTTATATCTAGAAACCCTAAGCTATTCCTGGATCTATGGGATGATTGTACAAGATACACAGACTCTAGCACTGTGGTACTCCAAAGGAAAACTACAATGGCAAAGTAATATCCAGCACTCCTGCAAGAAATAGTTCTTAAATGGAAGTTAATCAGATGAGTTACTGTGGATATAGACTTCTCTGACTGCCTGTGGTGGCTTGACCTTGGCAGGCTGCTAGGTGCCCACCCAGCTCCTTTCTCACTCCCTCTCCTGGAGAGGACCAGAAGAGAAAATTAGATGTAAAAGTTCACGGGCTGAGGTAAACACAGGGAGATGATTCACCAATTATTGCCATGAGAAAAACAGACACAACTTGGTCATTATTAATTTATTTTATTGCCTCATAAGAATAGGTGAGAATTGTGAAAAACAAAGGCAAAATTAAAAACATCACCCCCTACCCCTTCCCCTTTCTTCCCAGGCTCAGCTCCTTGAGTCCTCATTCCTCTGTGTCCTCCCCTGTTGGCAAAGGGGAGGTCAGTCCGTAACAGCTCATCTACTGCGCCTCCTCCCTCCCACTCTTTCCCTATTCCAGCATAGGGTCCCTCCCACGTGACATAGTCCTTCAGGAACTGCTGAAGCATGGATCCTCTCCATGGAGTACAATCTTCAGGAAGATATTGCTCCAGCATGGGTCCCCCACCCAAGGCTGCAGTTCCTGCCAGGAGCCTGCTCCTCTCTGCACTCTCTAAGCATCCTTCAGGGCATGGCTGTCTTCTGAATGGGGAGGTCATCCATGGGCTGCAGGAGGACAATCTGCATCATCATTGTCTTCTTGGAACTGCAGGGAATCTCTGACCTGGCACCTGGGGCACCTCTTCCCCCTGCTTTCCTGGCCTGGGTGTCTGCAAGGCACACATTTCACATTTTCTCTTCTCACAGCTGCTGTACAGCATTTTTAACCTTTCCTAAATACGCTTTCCTGGAGGAGCCACTATCCTGGCTGTGGGGCTGAGCTGTGCCCTGCAGTGCTTGTGCTGCAGCCAGCTGGAACTGTATTTGTGTGGTGAGGGGCAGCCCCTGTTCTGTTCTCACAGAGGCACCCCTGCAGCCCCCCAGCTGCCAAAACCTGGGCACCTACAGCCAACATGCTGCCTCAGTGCTCCCTTAGCTGAAACCAAGCACAAGCTGGGGCCTGATGCACAAGGGGGTCATTGGCACACTCACACTCACTGAGAGTGAACAGATCAGTGATATGACTAAAACCCGAAGGGCACAGCCATTGCCGGTGTCAGCTCTACAGATCTCATGCAAGTAATGAATGCACAGTACTCAGTAAGGCACTCGCTCCTCGGTTTGGGCATGACCGTCTTTGAATTTGGATAGTACTTGTGACCAGATTTTGAGGCATCCCTGAGCATCTCCAGCCTCAGGTGAAGACAAGGGCAAGGATGTGCAGATGTTCAACATCTGAAATTCAGACACAGGGAAAGTCCAGGATAATCACTCAGACTCACTCTCATTTGAAGGTACTTATAAAAATGTTGCCTTGGAAGAAGTGCAAAACAGCAATAGGAAAAAGGCTCAAGTCATAACATCTCCACAGTTCCTGTAGGCCTGTTTGGGGTGGCAGAGAAGCAGCCAGAGGTCCATTCAGTCCGAACTAGAGCACGAGCCAGGCTTTTGCCTTTTACCAGCTTGTTTCTCATTCTGCATGTATGAAATAACTCAAGTCCCTCATTGTCTCTCAGCGCCATGGTATAACTTCATTAGCAAGGGCAGCAAATTTGTCCTGCGTGTCACGCCCCTCACCATGACACAAGTGCTGGAGTATCTGCTGGGAAACCTCGCCAAGGGAATCAGTGCCTGTGGTCCAGGTACCATTTCCATTATTAAACACTGATTTATTTAATGTCAGTATCAAATAGCCTGCTAATAGTAAAAATTTGCCCAGTCATATTTAGCATATTAAACTGAGGTAAGCTTCCCTGCTGTTATCCTTAAATCCAAAGGTTTTATCCATGAATTCAAAGTAAACTTAAAAGCTTCTTGGAAAAAGCAGCTTTCATATTGAGGAATCTAAATGCTGAACAGACTTGACAAGTCTTCTTTCTCTCTTTTTGTCCAATCTATCTCCTCTCTAAGAAAATAGGAAAGGAAAGGAATGTCCACATACCCTCACACACATAGTAGAAAAAGCTAAGTCAAAGACCATGGGAAAATCTTTGTACTAGTAATGTACAAAATAAAGTATTATTTATTTAAAAATAAATGATACATAATAAAGTCCAGCACTATCCATATGAAACAGAGACATCTGAATTTATTATATTAAATCAAAAATCTAATCTATATAATAATACAGATGATAAGCAAAATTATATTCTATTTCACTTATACAGAAAAAATTAGGACTGAATCAACCAAGTTAAAATATAAATATGAAATTTTACAAGCCTTGATATTCAAACTTCATTTTTTGTATAACTGGTGATTCTTACCTAAAAATTAGAATAATGGTCTGTAAAATCTTTAGGTGTCTGTAACTGAATTAGTTAAAACAAAAAATGTTGAAAAAATGTTCACCTATTTCAAGATACCCTAAAAGGCAATGTATGAACATGAAACAACGTTTTTTCTTTTATCAGCAAATCAAGAACTATCAATTCAGTGTACTTTGCCAACAAATTCACAAATTATTTGAAAATTTTTTATTTGAAAATCCAAATAATTTTTAGATTTATTCTGAATTTTAAATAATTGTCAGTCAACTTTGGTGTTAAGTAGCTTAAAGTTAGCTTTGTAAAACTTGAAAAATTTTTCTTTTCCTCAGTATTGATACTCTTTGATAATTACAGTTATGTCACTGACTATGTCCTCTGAAGTTCCAATTCTATAAACTGCAATTAGTTGGCTATGCTTTGAGTATTAGGGTTTCAGTTAATATCAATTCAAACTAAAAAGTATTTTCCCAAAGCTGGTCTATAGAAATTCCTCTAACAATTTCATCCCTTTTTTTGTTTTTTTTCTTTTTTTTAACTCTCAGCTGAGACAGAGCTTCCAAGTTAGAGCAGATCTTGCTTGCAATTTGCACCAATGTAACCAAGTTTTGAGAAAATGGCTTACAGAACAAACAAAGAAATAAAGAATCAAGTATTCTCCATGTAACAGCGGTCTAACAATAGTTTCACTTTATGTGTAGAGCTTTTGTTTCTGGATCTGGGAACAGCATATGGGCAATTCCTCTTACCCTCGGAGGTCAGATTCCATTATATCTGACCTCCACATTACAAATTAGCAAACAAAGACATTTGTGAGCCTTCACTGCTTGTTATTGTTGCTCATGCAAATCTGCTGCAATGTGCCATTTAGGACAGTCCTTGTAGCCCAACTACACCACGATCTATGCCAGTGACCAATAGACTGAGATACAAAGAAAGAAACAAGAAGTTAGTGTCGGTTTTCCCAGCTGTCTATACCTGCTGGCACTAATAGCAGAAGTATCTAAAAATAAATGAGCCAGTCCTTGATGGAGGAATGAGGGTCTTGCCCCCAAAAAACAACAGAGAGAAGCCTGCAGAGAAAAAGGAGGAAAAGGTGTGAATTCATTTTATCAGAGGTTTCAGAGCTGTTATAGCCCTAGGTGGGGGGGGAAGAAAAGAAAAAAAGAAAGTTTACATTGAGAAGCAGCTATATTTCAATTCATAAATCTTCTTAGATGCTTATTCATGTTTTATTTTTTATAAGGCATATTTAAAGACAAATATTACTAAAATAGCAGTATTGATTGATTTTGGTGTAGAATTTTATTTAGACTATTTATGGTACAAATGCTGTCAAATGCCAGGATCTTCAGAAAGGGTATGTGCTATGCCATAAAGACGCCCATTTAAACTATATTAAATTGGGTGAAGCAGGTAGGAGGACACTGGTTGTTTTGGAGTTAACCTAAAATAGCAAAACTTTAAGCATGATTGTTACATCCACTTAAATGCAAAATCTGTAGTAGGGGGATTCAGACTACATTAACTCCTCTTTTTGATGATAACAAACTGGACTGTACTAGAGAGTGTAAAGAACAGTCATGTAACAGCCAAGAGATGGGCTGTTTGATCTTATAAATTCATTCTGTATATAATTTACATAATTTTCTGTGACTCAGCAGTTGTTTATAAAATAGCTTTCATGATATAAAACTTCATGGATTCTGCCAAGCATCTTTGTAGCATTTATCCCTTCAAGTTTGACTTTAAATTATGGACATTTCCATGTTAAAGAAAAATTAATCTATTTTATGTTGTTAATCATAAAGGAAAAAATGCCAAAATTTGATGGCACATTGATGTATGTGTGTGGGACACGCAGCACTTTTGCATAACAAATGAGTTACATAATCTGTAAGGTAACAAATGAAGATAACTGCATTCCTGTTTTATGGCTCTTCCTGTCCCCAAGTTTTAATGTCTTTTCACTACATGTGTATGGGAATTATTACATGTAATATGTAGTAGAGGATAGGTAATAAGTCTCCACTGAAAGGCTTATAACCAGTTTCCTTACTACCAGTGTTCTTATGTCCCCTTCTCTTCTGCTGGAAAAGTTTAAAGTCAAATTCAATGGGAACTTCTTCCTGTTTCAGTTACATAAATATAGTTCAGTATAGTCATTAGGATTTACTATGTAGGACCTTCCCATATGTTTAGGATTTCCAACAGAGATTTTACAAATCATAAATCACAGGAATTTTAGAGTATTAATTTGTATTTTAAAAATAGGAAAAGGAAGAACAAATACTAGGATGTTAGATTTTAAAAATATATAATATACAACTAATAATATAAGGAAGTGTATATTTATGAATATGATTGACCATATATTTATCTCCTTTTCCTCTTTCTTACATTTAATGGCCAACCCTTCCAGTGTCTCAAGTCACAGTCCCAGCAATTTCAATGATGCATGGGGATAAACCTGTCCACACAATTATAAATCTACCTCAGTGCTTTGGCACAATATAAAAGTACTGTATTTTTCACCTTCATTGAGGGCCTCTATCCCAGCCAAGGGTCAGACTTTCTTTAAAAATTTGACCTTCTTTGAAAATTTGATCTGCTCCTCTGTATGCAAATAAAATAGCAATTTAAGCATAGACATTTTCTATCTGTTTTAGTTGTAATTATATAGCTCATAATTCCTAAGAGGGTATTTTATTTTTTCTTTAATTGTCATAATCTTATAGCCAAACTACAAGTTGTAGTTGTGTAACATAGTACTATATAATATAGTACATCTGAAAATCCACAGTACCTTGTTGTGTCTTTCTACATTTAACAAGAATTTTTTCCATGCAATTTGCCAAGAATAAGCACTAAAATGCATCCTGAAATGCTGCACTGTTCATTGTAGCTGTTTTGATGCACTGCTGAGCTGAACTATCTCTAATATCAATACCTTTTATTTCCAAAACTAGTCATATCCGGGCACTTAAGAGTGTTTACTTCATCTGGGCGAGTATCTTTTTTTGAAGTTATGAACGATTTTCTCAAACAAGGAAGTTCTATTAATATAAGTTTACAGGCAAGAAGCCCATGTCTGCGTTCTTCTCTGACTCATCTGTTATCAAAAGAATGAGCGTCAGCTTTAGAAACTCTATTTTACAACTGCAGCCTGAAACTTCAAAACTGTTTAGAATCTTCCAAAGTCAAAAATTTGCAATGTTAACATCTCAGATTAAACAAAGAGTAACAGAGAGAGAAAAAAACACTAGCTGTATTTGTGTCATGGAAAGATACAAAGACAGGATTTATCATACCTGATCAACATCTGCGTTAACACCCTATCTAAACCTGGGAATCTATTTAAAGCTCTGCCCAGTGTGGGATGCTTCATCTAAAGAGGAAGTCTTGCTACTCTCTCAAATTCCAAGGTAATTGTGTAATGCTGTTGAAAGCTTAGGAGATGCAAGTATTTCCTAAATTGACCAAATACTAAGCTGAGCCCTGAGGCTTCCTTAAAGCTCAGGACTCTGCCTGAGACCATAGCCAGGATGTGGCTCCCTGGCATCCCCTCCTGTACTTGCTTCCCGTCAAATACATGTCACAGCCAACAGATGTATTCGACTCTTCTCAATCCACTTAAAGCAATTGGAACTATGAAAATAATTCCTTAAAAATGTGAAAACTAGAGACAGGAGGCTTTTAATGAAAAGCCAGACTTAAGACTGGAGGATAAGCAGAGTGTTGCTACTAAAAAGCACCTGTGACTCTGTGTCTGCACCCTCACTCCTGCAAGTTTTACTTATCTTTCACACTTGAGGACAGGGTCTCTTCTAGAAAGGGACATTTTAGTGCTGCTGGATGAGATAGCTTTCTGTGCTAACTATGAAAACTGTCACATCCGTAACAAATAGGTTGTGATTAAATATTTAAGTAACAGGATCTTTTTGGATTTCTAGTGGCATGCTTTCAGAGAGCACACAAGCCTGCACAGATTATAACATCAGCAGAATTTCTTCAGTAGTGAATTACTGCTCATTTTCTCAGAAAGAATTGTAAATGTATCTGTATATTTTATTGTAATATATCATTTTATCTTAGAAGTAGCAGAACAGCTGGGGTTATCTCAGTGTCACCCTACTTAGCTCCACTTCTTGAAGCTGGTAATTGTCAAACAATTTCAGCATGAATGTTTATCATATAAGGCCTCAGATCTGGAAAACACTTTTAAAATTAGTTGTAAAATATTGATTAAATTATTTCTGACTTGATCTGAATAAAATATAAACTAAAAATATTTTGGGACTGAGACGTACTGAGGGATATTTTTCTCCCTCTGTTCTGAGTCCTAGCATTTTGATATCAGGATTTGACAGTTCTATTTTTCTGAAAGGTCAGCAAAATATTAAGGAGGAAAACTAAGATCTTTAGAATAAAGAATTAGGTTCTTTTTGAAAAATAACCAATATACACCTTAGCCTGGAGTGCAATTTGCAAAGATGTCAGTGGACTTGCATTTTTATGTACTACAGCTTGAAAATCACATTGATAGATCCTGAATTTCTTTAAAGACAGAAAAGCTTGTAGAAACTGATGTTTTAAGAAAATGAATAAAAATGAATACATATAGAAATTGCACAGGAGAAGAAGGTTTGAGACAAACAACATGCTACCCAATGATAAATATATAGAGGGTGTTAGAATCAGAGTCTGTTGTCTGTCAGGACTGAAAATGTAAGCATGTAAAATGGAATGTGGAGAAAAAGATTTATCTTTAGTAAAAAGTATATAAAGTTAAAAAAAAAAGTTCAGAATATTTACAGAAATCAAACTGTTGAAATAGGCTAAATAAAACCTTAATAAGTACTAGACAGTACATTTTTCTCTTTAATGCAAAAATGAGCTGGAAGACTTTCTAGACTTTCATTCATTTGTAATTTCTAGATGTGGATGTTGCAAAACTGCCTAGCAACAGTGAGTGTCCAGTTCTTTATTATTAACAGGACCAGAATATCTAGCCTTGTTACCTTCTTATGAAAACTCTGAGCTCTAATCTATCATTTTGTGTTTAAAAAGATGCTTTGTAAAAAATCTACAGCCTTTGAGGAGCTAAAGGATGTTTCTATTCTCTCTTTTGTTAGTGTTACAGGTCATGCATTGCTTAGTTTAGCACTTTGTCTTAATACAGTTACTATACCAGTGAAGGCATTTACTTCATTAAATTTTCTCTTAATATTCCTCAAGAGGACATGCAGGAAATCAGTTTTCCTTCTCACTATGGGCTGGGAGTAAATTCTACGTTGCTCTTTACCGGGTGTCCCAGGTTTTGCTACTTGCATCAGTGATGGCTGGGTGTAGAAGGAAAAGCAGGAGTATGCATCAGGTATTTTAAAACATTGCAGGATGAACTAAAGATAATTGTTTGCTTAATAGATGAGAAAAATGTTTCCAAGGGATAATGACCAGCTTCTGGGGGTTTTTTGGTTGGTTTTTTTTCCCTCCCCACTGAAGACAGTCAGTTGTGATCACATACCTGGTGACCAAATGGAGGTTGATAACAATTCCTCTGTTTCCAAGTATCTTCTGGTGTGACTGCTAAATCATGCTTCTATCTTTTATACATCTGAGTCTCCCATTTTCCCAAGCTGTACTTCTGCTGTACTTCAGTCCTCTGGGCAAAGAAAAGCAGTCTTGTCCTGCATTCACAGCCCTTTATGTTGTGGCTCGGGTTGCCCAGAAGGGTGCCTTACATCTTTCCATTTTTAGAACACTACCTTTAAAAATATAACCAACAAAACAAAACAAAACAAAACAAAACAAAACAATTAAAGATTTTTAATTAAAGCCCTTTTTCATTAGTTGGCATGCACTGTAAATCACGTGTCAGCCAGTGGGTATGTATAAACACACAGCAGAGAGGCTGCAGCTGGTCTTCAGACAGAAATACGCTGCTGCTAAAGCAGAGCAGGATCATGTCATTTTGGAGTGTACAACCTATCAAGCAGTAATTTGGGGCTAGATTGCAGTTTTGACCTCATGCTAGCAAGTGAGGAAGATGAGCTGTATGCTAATAACAGTTCCCAGTGCTACTCCCTGTTGTGCTGGAAGTGCGCGCACAGCAGCTGCTGCTGCCCTCACGGAGAGCTGTGCACACCCTCTCCCACACCAGCCCATCTCTGCTGACATCTGGGTACAAACAGCATCATCACCTGAACCTTCTCAAGGCTGCTGCCTGCCATTAATCAAGTTTCTGTCATCACTTCTGTCAGGTCCTGATCAAGCAGATGAAGTTCTGAACAGAGCAAAATAGGGAAACAGAAAAATATGCTATTCTTCTTCTTCATTCCTCTGCATACATTTATGGAGAAATGCTAGCCAACAGCTTGTCATTTCACTGAGATGTAGCTATGTATTGCTACAGCTTTCAGACGGTTAAATGGGTGATTTGGAGCTAAAAGAGAAATCTGGAAAGAACAATCTGGGACCAAACCTCTCACTTTGAAGAATCACCACCTAAATGCTGTTTATCCATAAATAGAGAGGTGATATGAACCCACAGCCATCCTTCTGCTAAAGTGAGAGCCAGTAATAGACCCCTGACTTGAGAGAATTACAAGATTGAGATCTAAGAAAGTGATTTGTGGGTCGTATTGGACAAACAATTATCTAGCACTGGACCCAGAGAATCTACACGCTGCTGTCTGAAAGGGTCACACAGCTCAAATGGATTCTTAGTGAAATTATTTATTTTCTAATTGCAGAGCTAATTAAATTGTAAAGAGAGACCTGTTGGCACTGGAAACTGTATTCACATTCATCAGATACAGCCTTCTTACTAAAAGAGCTGTTGAACTACTTTAGGCTGGCTGAACCTCTCTACACCTGTCTAATTCAGGTGTCTTCCAGTATCTGTGGCAAGTATTTGCCTAGTGCAAACTAAGAGATAATTTCAAGGCATGATTTTTGGGGAATGCCTCTCTTAGAGATAAGTATATATCTGCTTCCTTCAGGCAGTGAACAAAGCAAGAGACAGATACTGGGATACTCTTTCCTCTGCTCCTGACATTAGCAATGGGAAGGTATATATAGCTAGGTGGTCCTTTTGCTACATCCTACATTCAATATACAGGAATTAAATCACTAAAAAACCAAGAAAACGACCAAAGGAAAAAAAGAAACCAAAACAATATCAAACCTAAAAAACAACCACACAAAAAACCTTCAAAAATATCATCATGTAAGGAAATGCAGATTTCTGTTCCATGAAGTGAAGAAGAGAAACATTGTCCAACAAAAACAGTATTAGCTCTCCTACAGGCCACCATTACATTTTTTATTAAATGTTAGTGTATTTTTCTTCACTAAATATAGAGGTTTGGAACATTTAAATACTACCTGTAAGTAGAATGACTTTTCTATGAAAAAATTAAAACATCATATAATTTTATGACTGTTTCATCTAAATGTGCATATTTTGCGTGAAATTTGCTACTAGCTATAGATGAATGTGTGAACTAAGATGGTAAAGATTTCAGTACTGAATAAAAATATTTTTAGCCCAGCATGTGTCATATATCTCGTATCTTTAGGATGCTATTAATAAAGTATTCCTATATGAAACAAGAAAAAGGCATTGGCAAGGACTGAAAAAATTGACTTTTTTGTCATTTACACTTTGAAAACCAATTCATTGATAATAGCAGAAAGCTTTCCATGTTTTCCTGCTCATGAATACTTTAGATTATTAACATCCCTTAAAAGTGCCTATATTTGAAAATAAATCCTTGGATAATGCATGCCATCAGACAATTGACTCCTTTAGGCAGCCCTGGCAACATTAGAGTTAAAAGAAGGTGGAAATCAGAGACAGGTGAGGAGAGGCTTAGTGGAAGACTTTTCCTTCTGTTACTTTTACAGATGTGTATACACATATAATAATAAAATTAAAATAAATGTATGTATCAACCCATAGTGCTGGTGAAACATAGGTACTGGGTTTGTTTTGCCTTTTTAAGTAGCGTTGATAACAAAGCTTCAGTGTTCTAACATAGGACCTCTTCTTCACTGAGTGCAACTGAAGTTTCTGTGGTTTATATTTACCATGTTAACCTAGTGAAATTATGATCAGGAAAAAAAATAGTAAAAATGACAGGTTGGCAGCTCTGCTGGGCATCACTCTACCGATGTCTCATTTATTCTCTCAGGCTACACATGCCAGTACATTAACAGAGTGTGTTCAGCTACCTGCAAATGAGCCCATTTCCCCTCTGCTCCCTCTCATTCATTGCCTACTGCCACTGAAGACTGCAGGGGCTTGATCTTGCTAATAATGAGCCCTGTGGTTAATTCTGGAGGCAGAATACAGTCCATCCAGCTAGAGATAAGTATGCTATCCTGACTTAGCAGTGTGACATTAGCTAAAACTTATTTTTGTCAGTTCACTAAGAAAATATCAGTAGGTGAAGGCATACATATGGTTACATTTTCAAATTGACTTCTGAAAACTGTTCCGAGGATATTTGGAAAAATGCCTGTTTTAAAGACAGAACTGAAGTTTAGTACAGAAAATAGGTTTTCCGCATACACTGTATCTATTACAAGTGCTACAGGTGAACTTGAGTATGATGCTTTTTAAAAAGTGCTTACAATATTAAAAAAAAAAAAATCTAAGAGCTGCCATTCAAAACACACCAGCAGACAGGCTTCATTTTTTAGCAATTCAAAGGGAGATACAAGGCTGAGTCGGAAAACATGTAGGGAATACAACTGAATGACAATTATATAAAACAATTTAGATCAATTTGCAGATGAAATTATCAGCAACAAATCTGACCATTTAAGATCTGTAGTCATTAAAAAATGTGCATATCTTTCCAAGACTGTTTAATTGTCTTAACAAGCTCTGAAAGCTTGCCAAAAATTGAGAAGTCTCACATTGTTCGTGTTACTGTCCAAGAACATTCAAGCAATTACAGCTCTTGCAGATGTCATGATGTCAGATTTGTGGGCAATGACAAGCCATGTGATTTTCTGCTGCCTTCACAAACATCAACTAATCGATGTGCAGTATTAGTTTCTAAAAGTTACTGTGCTTATACAAAAGCATGCAGTAAGAAAAAAAACAGCAATAGCAATACTTAAAGGACAAAGGATGGTATTGCAATATACCTGGAGTCCAAAATCCAGTTTCAAAGGAAAGTCACGTGAGAAACCTAGAAATCAAATCTGTGTTAGGGACAATATTTATAGGTCTATAAAAAGTTACTAAAAATAAGTCTAAATCTGCAATTCATGCAGATTTATCACTTCAAAACTGTGTTCAAGACAGAAATACAAATATTTTTGTAATTTTTATGATCTTGATGACAGAAAATGTTCCCAGTACATTTCTTTTGAATTGCTCATAAGATAGAGAGCATCTGACTCCATTGTCAAATATATCAACGTATGACTATTGTGTTTTCAACATTTTTCAAGAGCTAGAAAAGTTGAGAACATAAAGTATATAATTCCAACTGCATCTCCTGTCAAATCACTGCTGTACGAGTATTTCTTTTGAGAAATTGTGCCCTACTCAAGCCAGGATACAATTCACACTACAATAGTTGGTTCAGTAATTTTCTCCCTCTTGTCATTTCTGCCTGATGTGAATACAGTGATTGAAGGATGCAAGCCCTGTGCATGCAGAGCAGGCCACCTCTCTTTTGTGTGATGAGAAACCTGATTTTGAGAAATGCGGTAGATTCTTGAAAAGACAAGAATCTTGGTTGGAAACAGAATCTCATTTTCTCTTTCTTTGGCACCATTTTTTGTTATTTATTGATTCTAAAGGAAGAATAACTTTGGAGAAAAGCAATAAATGGGAGGCACTCAACACTGGCATCTCTTTTCTTCTGAAGTTAAATAATGGCCAAGCTTGTGAAAATGACTAGGTGGCTGTAATGTGTATAGGTAATGACATGAGTTTGGAAAAAAACTCACTTTCTGAAGTAAATAAGGAGTACTACATTACTTGAGCATACTACTATTACTAATTAACAGTGATGATATCCAAAATTATATTGAACTTTATTAATGTCACACAAAGTTTTTACAAGTCTATAAATTAATGATACAAAATGACTACTCCATCAGTATTTAAAGAAATTATTTCCTGTTTTGACTTAGACTTGGTAATTTAATTACAGTTACATCAGAATAAAAACAAAATGTCATAATGTGGGCTAAAATGGGAATATCTTCCAAATCCAAAAACTTCCTACTTAAATGTTTTTATCCTGTGCAATGATGTGCAGCATTAGTATTAGCAGAAAAGAGTAACCTTCATGACAATTTCAGAGTTCTCAAGAATACACTGTTTTCCAGAACTGTGGAGCATCTTCAGGTGTCTAATATTATCCAAGCAATAAACTACAGAAGCAGCTCCCATTAGAATAAGTTGTCTTTATGAAGCAAGTGCACTAAACCATGTAGTAAATTATACAAAAGTAGTAGAGAAGTGCCCTGATACAAACTAAAATACTAGATGTTTTAATAACATCAAAGATTTTATCAGCAGTTTATTAATTTTAAATGACATAATCATAGAACTTGCTCATAAAAAGGAAAATATATGTGGCCATTATGCGCCCTGAGCCAAAACTCGTGTGTAATGCACTGTGCCCTCAAGTGAAAAAAGGGAGTTATGTACATTAGGCATTGAACTGCCAGCTCTTTCTGTGAAGTGGATGCAGATACAATTCATGGCAGTTTAATCCAGCCTTTCCATTTTGGAAAAAAAAAAAACCCAAACCCAAAACATGCCAGTGTTCGGTTTAATTTGGCTTTTTATTTCTGAGGGAAGAAGATACTTACTACCTGTGAAAAAGTAATTAAAAAATCAGATGAGAGTAAGAAATGCCTTCCTAGGGGCCGCTGATCCAGCTGCCCCCAAATGATGATCACAGCTTCTGCTGGGGGAGAGCTGCTTTCCCCAGTCTGAATGCCTTGTCCTGCCCAGAGACTGCAACCGCTCCCTTGGTAGGTCAGTGGCACATTCCTGCCTGTCCTTCCAGTGTCTATGGGCCTGTTCTCCATTAATTTGCCTAACCTTTTTTTGGGGGGTTTACTGGTATTGCCTGCACCAACAACCTCCTGTGCCAACAAATTCCGCAAGTTCATCACCTGTAGAAATGTGGTTTTATACGTTTTAAACAAACGTCATGAAAGAAAGATTTTCTCACTTAGGTTTTTTAAAGGCCTTTTAATTTGCAGTTCGTGGTAGACATACATATTGATATTGACTGACTCACCAAATACAATAATCTGTATGAAATTAAATTGTCTAGCTATTATTTAGATGCAACTGTTTTTTTCTGCACCACTTTGTAAGTCAATTGCATATCTGCATATGCAATTTAGCATAGAAGATAGATCTAGTTAAATGGAAAATTAAATAGGAAAACAGAGAAATTAGAAAGTCTCACTAGGGAAGAAAATATAAACAATAAATTAATAATATCATAAATGAGCTTCCAAATTTGCATCTGCTCTGCTGCAAATACAAACATTTGTAACTTGTATTTAGGTTGGGTATTTTGTACCTGATTTAGAAGCAGTAAAATTCAGGAATTTACATTAAAGTATCTGTTGAAATGATGTCACAAACTTTAAGATAATTCAATAATTACAAGCTATTCCTGGTTGCATAAAGCACAAAAACAAGAAGAGAATTTATACATGCAGCTTCACTGGCATTAAAAGAAAACCTTTACAAAACTGCTATCATCCTACTGATTTAGAATACTAATTTCAGGAACTTGGTAGTCAGCTAAAGCAATTACACAGCTACTGTACGACCAGGTTGTATTTACTGTGCATGTGCAATAGGTCCACTACAGACTGCACATATATAGGTAACCAATAGCTTGGTTGTTTTGTTTTGTTTTAAAATTTCAGATGCTGGTGTATTTTTTTTACCAATAGTAGCTAGTGAACAGAAAAGGATGAGAAAGCTTCAGGTGAGAGCAAGCAAAGAAGGCCTTCAGAGCCAGAAATAATACTTTTAAATGGACTCTGAAACAATCGGAGAGCCAGATTGAGAAATAAATTAACATACAAGGATAATTTTCTCATGTGGAGAAGCTCCCAAACTCTCTTGTCCATTTCTGCCCCCTCTCCATTCCCAATACTCTGATCTCTTTGCTTTCTCTTCTTCCTTTTGGGAATCTTCTTTCAGCTGGCATGTCAAAAGGTTCATTTTAACCATAGCAGTCAGTGATGTTTGGGTACTGGGAATTTATGTTTTTTTGCATCTGACATGCCCTGATGTTTCTTTGTTAGGTTGCTGCTCCTTGAGGTAGGTGAAAAGCCAGACAGCAGGAAATTCCCAGAGAACTGGAAGTCGCAACAGTTAAGCTCAGAAGTACAATAAAGATATTATCACAAATGGTATCAAGACCCTGTCAGATAGATTCTTTGATATGTTGATCTTCAGAGAACTTTTGGAATGCAAAAGGACAGAAGTCAGAGCAGTAATGAAGGGAAAAAATGTCATGAATAGACAGCTTTGAAAAAAGGATGCAGAGATAATAAGACTTCATCCTGTAATGAATGAGTCACAGAAATAAAAAATAAAAACAAAAGAAGACTGAAAACTCCTTAAAAAAACCTCCGAAGAAGTTTTTCCAAGCTCATATCTCTCTATGACATTTAACAGAAGGGAAATTTAAACTTACAGCACATCCTATAGTGAAAGTGCTAAAAGATGGCTTTTGTCAACAAAAAACCTTTACAAAACTGTGAGAATTACAACATCACCTTCATTTGTGCACCTGCAGTTACATGCTAAAACACCATGCACATAGATACACAGCAATATCCACTGCTTGTCCACCTTTGATCAGTTTACTGGGATAGAACCCATCTGATACAGAAGACATTAAAAAAGAAGTTATTTGAATTATAGAAACCAAGCCTTTGAGGAGTCAGGAGCAGGCAGCTTTTTTAAAGTTCATCTTATGTAGGGTGCAGTAAGGAAGGAACAAGGGACAATATAAATGAGATCAGTGACTAATTTTCCCAGAACTCCTACACATTTTAACTGCAGATTAGTAAGAATATACTTGGTAAAAGAGATACCCATGCTAAATAATGCCAGTGGAGAGGAAAAAGTCAAACTGGCTTCAGAAGCAGTCACGGGAATATACAGGCTAAAGGGTGAAAGGGAAAGCAGAGCTGCTAGCCTGAGTCCAAAAGGGAGCCAGTGCTTCCAGTAATGAGAGACTCATCTTCCCCTATTTAGGTTATCTTATAATGCCAGCAATAACTATTGAGCCCATCCACCCTTCTTTTCATTTTTAATATCCAGCAAACTTTGTGTGTTATTTTTTTATGAAGACATACACTTCTCCCTTTAATGTATCACTTGTCTCTTTGCAACAATAAAAACTTTTAAATTGAATACCAGTCTTGAGCCATGACAGCATAAAATCTATTGCACCAGCTGATACAGCCTACCTCTGGATCAGCTTTGGGTGAACAATCATCTCTTTTCTGGTCTAAAACGAGCAGCAAAACTGAAGCTGCTTTTCCAGGTTAGGAATACTTCTCAAAGTTTAACCTAATTAGGACTTAATTTAAGAAAATCTAACTAAAATGGCCACAATTACAGTGCAGGAATATATTGGCAATGGAGAGTGCATGTGTCTCCTCTATGAATCGCTTTTGTAGCCACTAACTCTGACACTGATGACAGCATAAGAAAACTTTTGTTCAAGGTAGATTGACCGTATTTAAAAAGGTGAGAAGGACCTGGATTGAACACTCCCATAGATGTGAATGATGCAGCTCTTCCTCCTGAAGAAATGTTTTTATTTTGGGAAATGCTTGCTTCGGCAGTTCCTTCTCCTTGCTGCAGAAATGAGATACGAATCCATTTTATTATTACTACAAGTATCGTGTGGGTTCACGTAAAGTTCCCACCAGTCCTATTTGGGGAAATGTGAGTAGCCCTGTGTGCATCTGGTTAGAGCTCTTCATATTTCATTGCATGAGCATATCATGCACAGCTAAAAGGAATTTTCACTCAGTCAGTGATGCTTCTCTTGTAACTGCTCTTGAAAAAGCACTGATAGATCCATGTGAGTTCAGCCTCCGGTGCAAAACAAACCCTTGTTGCAGCACAGTACATCTATAATTAGCTTAATAAAGTCCCTTTGTTATATTGTTCTACATACAGAAATACTGTCCTGCAAAGTGACAGAGGGTTTTGAGTTGCAATTAAGAATTTAGTACAAACTTGATAGAGCATATGGAAGACATTAATGTGAGTTTACTGTGAAAAACTAGCACAGTGATGGCAACCATGTGGAGAAACAATTAGCCATAAACTGAAAGGGCAGTGACATACGTCCTTTGGAAAGCATTTGCATGTGCTGCACTACACCTTCACATTTTTGTTAGGTGTTGATAAAAATGTAGTTCCTCATGCAATACTTGGTATAACAGCCCCTCGCCCCCTTGAGCATCACAAGGCCATCTTCTCATTTGTCCACCTATCATCAACTTATTTTTTCCAATTATGATGGCAAGCACAAATTTTCAAAAATAAGATCAGCCCGCTGATCAGATGACCAACAATATTACTACATTTTCAAGAAACTCCTCTGTGAAATTGCCTTGCATTATAGACAAAGCAATGTAGTCCTAGAGTCGAGGTTACATAAAAAAGAAAACCCAAACCACCTAATGATTCACCTCCTACTTCACCCCCTCATTGCTTTGTTTTACACGAGTCAGCAAGAGCTATTTCCAGAGTGCTGTCAGACACATCAAAGTGACATCAGCAAATACTCCGTTATTACTATAAATGTAAATTGTAGAATTGTACAATGGTTAGTGTTGGAAGGGACCTTAAATATCATCTAGTCCCAACCCCACTGCCATGGGCAGGGATACCTTCCACTAGACCAGGTTGCTCAAAGCCCCATCCAGCCTGGCCTTGAACACTGCGAGGGATGGGATATCCACAACTTCTCTGGGCAACCTGTTGCAGTGTCTCATTACCCTCACAGTATATAATTTTTCCTAACATTTAACCTGTACCCACCATATTTCAGTTTGAAGCCATTCTCCCATGTCCAGTCACTACATGCCCTCGTAAAAAGTCCCTCTCCATCTTTCTTGTAGTCTCCCTTCCGTACTGGAATCAATAAATCATTCCCCGGCGTAGCTAAAGGCTATGTCTTCTCATCCTGTCACTAGTTAGCTGCCCGAGAGGAGAGGCGGCTCCCCCCGGCTACACCCTCCCTTCAGGTAGCTGTAGACACGCGAGCTTTATGTGGCACAGCCGCCCCACCGCTGCCATCCCGGCCCGCGGGCCCAGCTCCCGCGGCGGGGCGGGAGAGCCCGGCGTGGGGCCTCATGGGAACTGTAGTTCTCTCTGCTCCCGCCGGCTCCCGGCGGGGCGATGAGGGCTTCCGGCGTGCTTCGCGCGCAGCTCGGGGCGGCGGGCCCGGGGCGGAAGCGGGCGGACTACATTTCCCGAGGTGCTCCGCGTCCGCCTCCAGCCGGGCGGGCGGCGGGTCCGCGCGGCGGTTGAATGCGCGCGGGCAGAGCGGCGCGATGGAGCTGTCGTCGCTCGTCAGGAAGCTGGGTAATGGCTCCTCTCCCTCCCGGCCCTCCGCCTGCGGGGCTCTGTGCAGGGGGCAGCGTGCGGCCCGGCGGGGCTCTGCCGGAGCCCGGCCGTCCCTGCCCGGCCTCCACCGCTCTTCTGCCAGCTGCTCTTCCACTCCGCTCCCCGCTGCAGAAGTGGAGGGGGCGGCGGCGCTCCCCTAGGGGGAAATGCTTCCCTAAGGAAATGCCAAAGGCTTCCCCTTCAGACACGGTGCCTTTCGATTTAGTGGGCTTGGGTAGTTTTTTGTCCGGTTGGTGAGTCCGAGGCAGCTTTCCATGCCCACAACGTACCCTGGTAGAGGTTCTGGCACCAGGTTGTATCAGCAGAGGTGCATTTGGCACTGGATTATATCAGTATATCTTATAATGTCTCACCGCTTTATAATCATGCAAACGCATTTGATTAGGTTGTTGCTGCTGAGTGTATTGATATTTGTCTTCCCGGTAGGCATAATACTGGCAGCATATAAGCTGGCTTTTCCTCACGGATCTCTGGCAGTACTCTGTTTCTCCAAATAAGAAAAAAAGTTATGTCAAATAATTTTATGGGTTTCTTAATCTCTTTTTTTGGGGCAGGTCATGAACTGACAGAGATAAGAGAGCGATCTCTGAAGACTATTCTGTTTAAATTAGACCACAACTTGATTTCCTATGCTGATCTGGTCCACGAAAAAGCACTTTTTCGTAACCTTTTGGAGTGGTTCAATTTCCCAGTCGTACCAGTAAAAGAGGAAGTATTAAACTTTGTGAACAGTTTGATCAAGGTATGACATACTAACATTCATTTATTTTTAAACTATGTGTCTTTAGAATGCCAAAGCTAAATAAAGCTGGATATTGACTTTGTAGCTCCATGTAATGAGATTTTTAGTGTTTTACAAAGATAGGATTAATAAAGCCACTGTGTGTTGACTGAAATTAAAACAATTTCAGCAACTTCAAATGGGTCAGAGAGCTGAGAAAAACAGTTTTTTCTGAGTTTCTGCTTTAGTTTCTCTGCTTCTTCAGTTTCTTGTTTAGTGCTTCATTTTTAACTTGGAACATGATTTGCAGCTAAGCATTTGCACTGTTTCTGGAAAGTAAAGATTTGAATGTTGGTAAAACTAATTTGAGAAAATGTTACAGAAACTTCAGATATCTCAGATTTTTACATTCTCGTGTTTTAATCACTAAACTGCAACTATGCAGAGTTAAAAAGCAACCCATCCTTGATACTGATGGATGGATGTCATGGTTTAACCCCAGTCAGCAGCCAAGCCCCACACAGCCACTTGCTCACTTCCCCACCGGTGGGACTGGGGAGAGAATCAGAATGGTAAAAGGGGGAAGACTCATGCGTTGAGACAAAGGCAGTTTAATAGGAAAAGCAAAAGCTGTGTGCACAAGCAAAGCAAAACAAGGGATTAATTCACCACTTCCCACCGACAGGCAGGTGTTCAGTCACCCACGGTGACTTGAGAAGACAAATGCCATCACTCCAAATGTCTCTCCCTTCCTCCTCATTTCACCCCCTTTATAGACTGAGCATGCCGTTTGAACTAGATGATCTTTAAGGTCCCTTCCAACGCAGGCCTTCTTTTGATTCTGTGATATGGAATATCCCTCTGGTCAGTTGGGGTCACCTGTCCTGGCTGTGTCTCCTCCCAACCTTCCATGCACTCCCTGATCCCTTGCCAGGAAAGCGGAACTGTCTTTGGTTCTGTGTAAGCCCTGCTTAGCAGTAACAAAAATATCTCTATATTATAATCAACCATGTGTTCAACACAAATCCAAAACAGCCCCTTGCCAGCCACTGGGAAGAAAATTGACTCTACCTCAGCACAATGGTCTAAACAATAAAGGCAAAATATAACTTAAGAATTAAAATTCTTTTCCTTCTTCCCCCTGCTGCTCTTTATCCCCTGCCCCCATCCAGAGACCTTAAGACTCTTCAAACTAACTTTGTCAGTTATTTGTCTTAATGTAGCATCCACCTGCTGCCCAGAAAATGATTGGAATTGGTGCAGTGGAATTCTTCTCTCAGCTTCGCTCCGATGTGGATCCAAACTTGCAGGCCCTAATTGATGGAATTGTGGATAGACTGTTTTTTCTTCCTTCTGAACTCCCTTCTAATTCTTTATCAGTATGTTATCAAGCTCAGGCTCAGTCTTCAGTAGATCAACCAGGTAAATTACATATTTTGAATTGTAATTTATTTTAAATTAAAATAAAGTAAATGAAAAGGCTATGAGAAGCTGATGTTTTCAGGCGTGGTATGTGAATTATTCCTGAGAGATCAGTGAAGCGTGTGGTAATCAGATTCTGCCAGAGACAGTGTGACCTTAGCTAAATCACCTGGTAGCATTCCTGTAATTGAATTCCCTATCCATTTCCTCAGTGTATAATATCTGTTTTCTCTAATGTACAAAGAGCACGACACAACTTCCAAGGGGAGCTTTATGGCAGCAAGTGTCGCAACTTAGAATAAATCTGTAATTTAGCCAGTATGCTTTACTGCTGTTTTTTGTATAGTAGGCTTTAGCTTAGAAAGCAATTCAAATCTTACCAGGAAAAAAAAAGAAATAAGCAGTAGTTGATCCTGTTAGAATGATTTTTAAAACTACAATAGTTGTAGGCACTATCTGCTTAGTATTGGATAAACATTTGTCATAGAAAAACACATAAACTTTCTTTAAAGTGTCACATTATTTGTGAAGTGCTATTGCTTGCGTCTGTTACCTACCTCATTATCTGTCTGTTACAATGATTTACATTTCCTCCTAGATGTAGTCTAACCCATGTAGTTCTCCTCTTCTGCCTTAAAAATTTTAGAACTGGGTTTGAAGGAGAAAATTACCTCTCATAGAGGTCTTCACTTCATCCTCCTGCTTACTGGGGGAAAGACACTGCTGTTACACAGTGCGTGTAGTAGTAATGACCACACCGCCTCACTCATACTGTGCAGTCCCAGAGATAAAAGTAATTTTTTGGTGGTTTCTGATACCTAATGCTCGGAGTTTTAGTTCACTAGAACTATGTGCCTGGTGATTGATTTTTAAATTTTTTTTTTCCTTCCTGTGCTCACATAGGGGCAGATTTTTACTTAATGTTTCTACTGTGTGGGGAAGAATAATCTTTTACATGTGCATTCTTAAATTATATATTTCTGAAACTACTCAGTTGAAGTTATTTATACTGTAAATTGTATGGATGTGTGGATGGAATAATCTTAATGCTTCCTACCAGGAGTGTTTTATTTTTCTTTCTGTTTCAACTTCAGTTACTGGGAGAAACCGTAAACTGATAACCTGGCATTATCTAGTTTGATCCTCTGAACCAAATATTATGGTCTGGAGGGATTGCTTTTTAGTGTTAACATTTCTTGTGTATATTTTTATACAGTTTGCATATGAATAGCATGTAGCAATATACAGATTATATACAAGACGGCAACTCTTCAGGTGACCTAAGAAGACAGCAGTTTTGGTAGAAGTAATTAATTTTAAAAGTCTATTTTATCACTAAATAGGTAGATTAAAGGAAAACCTTTTATTTGGCTGCCAGTTCTCCATCAGGCAATATATTTTGTGTAATTGTTTTGGTATTGTTTATATGGTATGCAAGCTAGTGTAAGAAAATGGAGAAATAAACGCGCTTCACGGTTGCAGAATATGATTATTAAAAAATAAACATTGACACAGTCTCTTTACACTATTTTTCTGATCATCTGAGACTATTTTAGCCTATTAAGGAAGCTGATTTAAAACTGAAGGGCAAAAGGGAGGTAGTTAAGGAAAAGAATGAAGATAAATTGAGTTTTTCTTTTTTGTGTGTGCATTTTTTAAACTTACCCCTTTCTTTTATTTTAGTTCTGCCTCAAGAGGAATTATTCACTGGATATTTTTGTCAAAGTAGAAGTCATCTGCCGCAGTTAGAAATACCTCCCAAAAGAACAGTTGGTATGAGTAGTTATAAAAGAATATGTTAATTACAGAAAGAGCTTAGAGTTGTAATTTAGATGGAATTCCATTACAAATGTGGATAGCAAAATTGGCTCTTCTTTTTCCTATTGTTATTCTGTGAAATCTAACACCATAGAGGCTACAATAAAAATGCTTGTAAAAATGACATTCATCTTAATAGTTATTTCCCTTTTCTAGTAAATAGTATAGCTCTTTGGAATATCTAAAGTACATTAAAAAGTGCTGCAATTTTAAAAATTATTTAAATTGCCAGTGTTTTCTGGATGGTCTGTATTTCATAATCGGAAGTGGCTGAAAGGTTTAAGTACCTTTTATTTCAAAAATACTTAGTCTGAAGTACCTGTCTACTTTTTAGAAAACTGATTTAGGTGCTAGAGGAATCTTTGCTTTGTATTTAAATGAAAACCAGTCTTATGCTTTGGTTTTTTTGGTCAAATTATATGAGGTGCTTCACTGACAAGCACAAATCAATATTGTATCAAATTTTGGCAAGTCTTTACCTGTACCAGTGTACTAGTAGCAGATCATAAGAGAGTGTCATATTTAAAATACATGGTGAAATCTGGATTTTAAAATATGACTGCAGTTACTGTAGGTAAATCACCAGTAGAGTTTTTTAGTAGCTTATCAGCTATCTTAGGAATTGCACAATAATTAGTACAAACTTTTAAGTTAAAGATAGCTTTAAAGTTATTTTCATTACAAAGATACTATGTGCCATAATTTTGTAACAATAATTTCTACTGCTTTAAGAGTAAAGCCATGAGGTCAATTTTCCATTTTTAGAGGTCATGCTAATAGATGAAATATTCTTTAGTAGCATATCAAAATTATAATTCGATTGAAAGCATGATGTGGCAGATTGAGTATTCTTCCACTAATGTTATGTTCGTTATTTGCTAAAGCTTTCTTCAATAACCATATTTCATTTGGATTTGGCATGACCTTAGTGATGTGTTGGTATTGCTGAAAACTCTTCTTAAAAGCATTTGAGTTTTTGCAAGTTTATATTTGCTAAAAGATATTTCTGTATAAGATAGTATATTGTTTGTAAGTTTTTTACTTTGCCTTGGATGTATACAATATAATATTTCTATAAAATATGTTTGAAAACATCCGTTCTGTTTTTCTGCAGTGAAATGCTTGAAATTTTCCACCTTTCCTTGGCTAACTCTGACTTCAACTGATAGACATGTTCTTTCATCAAATGAAAGGTGCAGTAATAGAAACATTACAATTTCCTTGTAGTTTTTATTTTTTGGGAATAGTGGTTGTAAATTTCTGTCCTTCTGCATCATGAGGCTGTTCCTGTAAATAACCCAATGAGCTAAATTTTGATAAATGGTTGTAAAAACTGGGCTGAAGTTAGGCAGTGTCACTCTCCATTTTTTGTGTTTAAATCAGGATATGTTTGGGTCTTTTGTTCATGACACTTCAGTCTGTGTTTTAAATTTCTTAAGTGGATCCAAGATTTCATTCAGCTAATAACAGAACAAGCTGGAATAAAATCATTATGTACTTTACCCCCATGACCAGCTGGTAGGAAAATCCCTACTTTCAGTTGTAGCTTAACTAAGTTTAGGCCAATAAGTTTAGGTATAGGGCCTTACCCAGTCGTTGAATCATTGCAACTGTCTTTCTGCAGTGACTTTTTTTTTTCTTTAATTTAGAAAAATTGTTTGAAGTGCTCCAAGGAAAAGTTCTGTAGTTCGGATTCCTTATGAGTTGTGACAGAGCTGTGATAGATTTCTAGCATAGTTTTTTTGGGTGTTTGTTTTTTACTTTTGAAAGATCTCTGAAGCTGTAGAACCTGTTAAATATTTAATTTCCTTTATGCCTTAGTATAGAAAAAGAACACAGATTTGTAATACTGGACATATTTGATTTTTTACAGTGGTTTCAGAAACAGTGGTTTCTAAAACAACAGAAAAAATTGAACCAGACTATCCTAAAGATTCTTATAATCTTCTTGTTCTTACTAATATTCATCTTAGAGAATAGCTAATAAATTTCTCTCTTTATGGAATTTCCCACATACGTAGTGCAAGTGCTTTTAAGTTATACATGAACCTTAGTAATGAAAGAAACTTTTTTACTGGTATGAGTTATACTACTTGCTATATACCACTGAGATAATCACTAGCTTCACAGGGAATTTCCAGTAGTTCTTATTTTAATTTCAAATTCAGAATCAATAAAGTTATTTCTCTTTTTGGAGCCTAATTTTACACATGGGTATTGAGTTTGTTCTTTATTGTATATAGGATTCACATAGCTAAGGAATAATACAACTTAAAAACTAATAAGACAATAGAATTGCAGAGGTTTTTTTCTTTGGATTCTTCAGTGTTGTGATTATAACTTTCTTGTAAAGACTTGTTCAGGCTAATAATTACTGGTTGGTTTTCTTTTCATTTTAATACATATTTAAATATGAACTTGTAGCTCTTTGAGAAGTAACAACCAAAGTTTAATTTGGAGTACATGTGAGCTTCTTCAGGATGTGATTATGCAAGATTTTCCTGCAGAGATCTTCCTTCAAAGGCCAAAGATTGTACAGGTAAGAATTCACATAAAGTTTAAAGTTTTTACTGGTATAAGTTATGCCAAGGATGAATTGATGCAAATGATTCAATTTGTTTCTAAATGAATCAGTTAAACAGAAGTACCTTTATGCTAACTGTAGGTGCATAGGAAAGGGAACTTTGGCTTTATAATGTGCTTTTAAAGTTTTTTGCTTGTAATAGTGTGTATTGCAAAGCAGAAATGTTTTCTGAAGTAATACTTTGTTTCTTCTGCATAAGATAAATTTGTGTCCTTGTTGTAGGCACACCTACTAACGGGCTCCCATAATGAAAGCAGTGACTTCTTTGGAAATTTACTGTAAAACTTGGCTTCTTTCTGAGGCCTGATAGTCTCGCATTCAGTAAGAGAACAGTAGTCAAGCCTATTTATTCTTTGCTGTGATTCTGAAAAACACTTGGAAACATTTTTGAACCATATTTAGTGGAAGACTTGCTGACATGGTTGTTCATGAAGGTGATTAATGTTTGGGTCTTGGTGTTGGTGGTTTTGTCTTTGCAGAGCCTTTTGTCTCTGCTAAACCTGGCTTTTGGAGGAGATGGAAAACACCAATTGGCTTTGCAGGCTGTGTCGTGCTTGCAACAGCTCTGCATCTTCTTGAGAAGTAGGCTTAACTTCCATAGAGATCCAAGTTTTTCTTCCTCAGAGCAAGGTAGGTATATTTAAGTATTTGAAATACTGTTGTTTTTACTACAGATAAGATTGTCTAAAATGATGACAGAAAAAAAACCAAAACCAGAACCATATAGCAAATGTAATCTTGTGAAATTGTTTTGCTAAAGGGATGGTATTCAGTAGTATTAATGTTAATTAAAAATGTCGAGTACTTGCATTGTTTTAAAATACTTACTCAGTTTTAGTTTCCTGTAATTCCCCATTCATCAATTCCCAGTATCCAATTGTTTGTATGTCAGCAGGAGAGGGATTTTTAACTAAAACTAAATTAAGTCTGTAAAATAACAGTGGGCAAAGTTTCAGAAAAGCTTTCAAGCTATTAGTATTTAACAATGTAGTTACTAATTTCATGAGCTATGTGAACTTTTTTTTTATGCTGATGGCTAAAAATAGTTTAATCATTGTTTTGAATTTTGCAGTCATGAGGGCTGCTTCACAGTGTTCTTAATGCTTAAATGTTGTCGCTTTAATGGTGTGGATTAGTTATAATGGTCTTCTTGTTTCTATTTTGTCATCTGAATTGAATCTACTTTGTTTCTGTAAATTGGTAGTCTGGTTCTCTTCATAAGATTGCTGCTGTGTTTGGTGTCTTAATAAATGATATTGGCTGCTAATTCATCAACAAGTCCAATAGCCTTACCCAGACACTGCCTCTATTTTTAAAACTCAAGATCTATGATTCAGCTGGAATCTTCAATGGTTTTTGTCTTGGGATTGGGTTTCCAAACTCTGCTACTTGCCAGTGATAAGTTGTTCTAGGTCATCAGTATTTACCTTACTTTTACTGTTCGCTATGTAGTATCTTGCAGAATAATGGATTCCACTAAGGGAAAATACATTCTTTGTTTTACAAAGGCACAGCTTCCCAGAATTCATCTATATCTTACTGTCAAGAAGCAAGAGGTGCTCCTCGTTCTCAGAATCCATCACCTGGAAGTAGTAGCCCTCGGCCCTCTGTAATTGGACGGACAGTTCAGCGTCCTAGAGGAGATGGTCAAGATTGGGATGCAGTATCTTCTAGGTGAATGAAATAGGAAATAACTTACACTTCAGTTAAAAGAGTTTTGATGTAGGATTATATTATCAGCTCCTTGTCAGTGTGTGGGGTGATGCAACCCTTTTGGTAATTAGTGAAGATTCAATCTATGTTTATGAATTAAACTATTCTTAAAGTGGTGTTTGGAATACATAAAATCATTGCCACGTATTGTACCCAACCACCATTTTAAACAAAATCTCTTTGTATCAATTGTTATGGCTTGTGCATGTATTTGTAAGACACTGAAAAGCATTTATTCAGTTTATTGCTGGAAAGTCAGGGATTTGTCTTTTTTTCAGCAGATGACCTCGTAAGTTCTTTTAAGTGGAATGGCCATCCCATAGGTAACAGTATATAGTATTGTCAAAAATGCTGTGCTGCATAAAGATTTCTATTAAAGTCTTTAAGATTTGTTGTTAAATGTGGCAACAAATTTCCGTTCTATAACATCTAAAAATTTGACTCTTACATGGAATTATGAGTTGTCTCTATACCCTTAAAATGTAGATGTTTTTGTGTGTGATTTTGTTGCTCATCTTGACACAACAGACTTAAAGCTGCTGTTCAAGTACCAATGTCTTCTAGTATGTGGGATTTTAAAAGTCCTTGTAAATCTTTATTGTGTGCTTGTTGGTAGTTCTGTTGAGTCTCTGTGATGTATGATCTTAGTGATTGAGTAACTCCTAGGTATTCAAATAGACTGTGATGAGAATAGTTCAATTGTAAATACACCTTGACAGTCATTATATTAAAAGGTTAATTTTATTTAAGTCTAATATATTAATTTTTTATCATGTAACTAATATGGCACTGTCAATTCCAGGCTTTATGCCTTCTAGGACCCGGTCATTTTCCCAAGTTGAACAGTTAATGGTTTAATAGCAGCTGGTGTA
Source organism: Machaerirhynchus nigripectus (assembly GCA_013397975.1). NCBI lineage: Eukaryota > Metazoa > Chordata > Aves > Passeriformes > Dicruridae > Machaerirhynchus > Machaerirhynchus nigripectus. The sequence continues at coordinate 397,454 of VZRQ01011253.1, read as the reverse complement.
TATTGTGCAAGAGCAGTGGCCTGTCTGTCAGTCCAGAAATGAAAGCTGCATAAGAAAAACTACCAGTTTGGGCAGTGATGAGACTTCTAGAAACCAGGTGGGAGTGCTTATAGGGCCATATTACGAGCTGTTCATGACTGCACACTTTTTTATCTTCTAGCATCCTGTGTGCTGCAGTGGAGCTGCTCACTGCCCACGAATCTCATTTGTTACAAAGATATCATTTAGCCCAGAGGTAGCATAAAGAACAACATGATGTTGAATAGAAGATATGATAGAGGGAAATGATAATAGTGTTGCTTTGACATTGCTGATTTTGATAAGGAAGAGCTATGTTTAGTGAATCTTGTCTTTTTCTACATAATTGTAATGTAAATTTGTTTACTGCTATTCTGTATGTAACTCTTCTTTTTCCTTGTTCTTTAATCTTGAGACTCTTCAATCTATCTGTTTGTCTGTTTCAAATTCTGCCTGGAAACTTAACCTTTCCTCTTCTGAATTGTTTTTATGATTGATACCTCTCCTTTCCCTCTGGTAAGTGCAGCCAAACCCCAGTACATATTGGTGAACTGTTCTATTTTGCATGTAGTTTTCTATTGATCTCTTAATCAGTCAGCATTTAACTTCTTATAGACATCTTTTACATTTAATTAAACAATAGAATGTAACACAGTCATGCCACAATTCAATTTCTTCAGCTTGTTTAGTAATAGAAAAAGGAACCAGACAAAACCCAGTTATGTCGTACAGGTTTTTAAAGCAAATCAAGATTTCTAAATGCTGTTTGGGATAAGAAAACTTAAAAAATATGTTCTGAATTTTATTAATTATAATGCTGACAGTGCAATTAGATTATTATTGAAAACAGTTGAAGACCAATACAGTTATGAACTATATATTGTTCATAATATATGAACTATATGTAATATATTTAATAATATATTCATTTATCATATAGAAAATATTTAAAAATTAAAATAATGTCTATAATTTAATAGCACTCTGTATACTTTGTAATATATACTTGATTACACTAAAGACTTTCTTGGCCAAGGGAATACTTTCTGTTTTACAGTGGACATGGTAGTCCTAAGGATTAAACATAGCTCATGCTTCTTAATTTGCCTTCTAAGGATTCTTATGGCTTGCTATATAGAATGGTTTTAATATAGTGAGTATAATTCAGGCTGAGATTTGATGTAGTAAGTGGTCTTGCTTCAAGCAACTGATAGATTTTGTTCATCAGAGTTTCAAATCAACTGATATTTCTCATGCAATATTGTATTCATTTCATGTGTGGTTCCTCCAGTACACAGTGCTAAGTGATTTTGAAGATGACTGTCAAAACATTAGGGATTCACTTGTGGTGTAATCAGTTTTGACATTTAAAAAAACAACCAAACAAAATCCCCCTCTTTCTACAACACTGGTAGCAGAGAAAGATTGGGATGGAAGGAAGGATATGCTTGAGGCAGGAGTAATGCAAATACTTGATGCTATTTTTAACATCTGTACATATGTGTTTTCTCTTTGCAAGGGTTAACTATGTTTCCTTTTCTTTTTTCTTTTTATTTTTTCTTTTTGTTCGCTTGTTTTAAGTGGAAACAGTACTCAAGCAAATGCAAACTCCAGAATCTCTCTGCATTCCCCATTTGACGTAGGACATATTGACCTACCAGACACTGAAAATGAGGACACTTTGGAATTACAGATGAAGCAGCTTAGTCTTCCTCAGTTCTGTGTTTCCATCCTGGAAAATGCAATACCTCTTCTAAGAACAGGTGAGAAGGTTTTGAGTTAAGTATTTAATTTACGTATCTTTCACATCCTTAAAACAAACCTCTTAAGAAGTTGGTGTTGTGAGGTGAGTACCTCAAATAAATAAGGCACAGGTGATTACTGATGTACTGTGGCTAGTTGCAGCAGGTCTTTTCTTTGTTCAGGGACTTTGTTCAGGTCACAAAGCTTGAATCTTCTGATTGCTTCAGAAGTTTTAAGCACTTTTTACTGATAGTGGCAAGAACTGAATGGGTGGTAGAAAAGTGGTGTCATTCAGGAAGACGAAAAAATAATCACTCTTAACCAAAGGTGTTCTGATCTATTTGAGCATAGAGTTTTCCTGCTGTTCAAGAAATAATAAATAAAAATTCTGGTGAAAGGCTTGTTTTTATTCTTACAAATGCAGTAACAAATGGTTTAAGAACCATAAGTAATGATAGTCTAATTGCAGTTATGATCTTTATTTTAATTTATAGAGGTTCTAAATTGCAAAGCCCTTTGGGAGGACAATCATTTTGCTCCTAGGTTGTCTAAAATGGTATTTAGCTGTAAAATGTAATGTAATTCAAAACAGGTATTGGTAAATGTGGTAAGGTTTTCAAATATAGGAGCTGGAAACGTGCATCTATCTATGACAAGGATACTAAAAGTTAGAGGCTTCAACTTATAAAATTCTATGAAATATGTATGAAAATTATTCAGTTCTTTTTTTTTGTTATAAACCAACTAAAATGAATTAAAGTTTTGTTTTTCCCTTTCAGAATTGTGATATTTAAATATTAATTAGTCACAAGCACATTCATGACTTCTAGCATCTTTTATTTATAATGTAAAACTGCAGAAAGTGTATTTTCTATCCTTTCCATTTCTGGCGCCTGTCACTTGAAATCTGCAGAGTTTAAAGACAGTTTTTCTACCTTTCAAGATTCTTTCTTTCAATCTTACCACAGACCTAAAATAGTTTCACTTTCGGGTAAAGTTGATCTTTATTTATCTTCCCCTCAGGTTTTTTATACTTTTTAAACTTGGTGATATTTCTTCATTCTTCCACTCTGCTGTAATGAGACACAGATTGTAAGGAAACTAATATTTTTATCCTGTTGCTGTTGATCTGAAAGCCTGTGATCTGAAGGCACACTGTGAGACAGTGTGATATTGTGAGACAGTAACACAGTTTCTGATGTGGTTATATTTTGGGTTGTTATCTTTAGTAAAATCAACGTTATTATTAACTTATATGGTATAGTGTAGATTTTATTCTAGACATTTACATTACTGGGTAAAGGAAAAAGCGTAAGTTTATTGTAAAATTTGCTGCCTTTTATTTTGCAATATAATGTGTATTTTAGTTAAGCTTAAATTCTGTTCCTTGTGGTCATGTTCACTGGAATTTTTCTTCCTTTGCGAGTGAAGTCGTTGCAGAAATCAGTAGCGGTATGGGGTTTTTTTGGGTTTGGTTTGGTGTGGGGTTTTTTGTTTGGTTTTTTTTTTTGTTAAAGTGGAGAAATTTATTAAGTTAAATTTGCAACATTTTGCCTAAAATCAGCGGAAACCAGCTCTTCTGTGAGATAGGTAAAACCAAGCTTTCAAAAAGGCCTTGTGCCATTCTCTGTTATATGCTCACCCAAAGCAGATCACTCAAGCTGCAAATTGCACATTATCACTACAGATCTAGTCACATACAGAGGTATAATTTTTTTTCTCAAGTATATCAACAAGACTTCTGCAGTGTGTAAATTTTACAAGAGATAGAAAAAACAACAAAGAAATTATGTTTAATTATAATGAACAAGTAGAGCTTTATCTTTTTTAAACAGGTTTTGTTTTGAGGATTTTGAAGGATGCAGAATTTTTATCTTAGTTAAAAAATGCATTGGAAATTCAATGGTGTTGTGTGAAATCCATCTATGATTTTAAATAGAAACATACCTTCAACAAGTAACTAAGCCAACAGTTGGACTACATTGAATATTTAAGGGAAACTGTCACCGTATGGTTCCTTAGGATGTCAGACAGTTTTGGCATCCTCACTTGTGTGAGGTTGCAAATACTTGGTCTGGCGCCAGATATTCTGCCTTGTTCTTCATGAAACCTTTTAACTCCTCTGTTTTCTCATTATCTGGGGATGTTAGGAAGAGGCTTATATTTGTAGTAAATTTAGGCTGTACATGTCTAAGCTCGGGCGAAGTTTCCTTGTGGGCACATATTCAAGCCTAAAATTTTACCAAGGATAGAAGTCACTAATAGACCAGATCAGCCTTGTTATTAAGAGACGCTCATAAGAAGAAATCCAAATGAATAAATACCAGCCTAAAAGCAAAGGGGAAACTGTTACAGAGAACTGTGCAAGTAGATAAAGTGGGTATTCATCTCCTTGTCTTTTAAAAGATCTCAAACAAAATAGCCTGTGAAGAAAGGCACTCCTCTACCAAAAATGCAGATTAATGGGAATAGCTAATATATACAGAAGATTTGTAACACGGCTATCTGGATGGGGGAACTTGGGACTTTATTATGAATTTTAAAAGAGTTCAGTAATCAGATTTACAGCTGTAGTAAAGTTCATGTGTATTTTCCTAAACAATTTCGTGATAGGTTTAAGGAAATGGAGATTTTTTCCAAGTATCTAATTGCTTTAATCTGTCGTGATTTTGGCTGGTTGTTGTCTTCTGTGAGTCAGAGCTATTAGTGGTCTATGACTGTTAGCATTAGTTTTGTAGAAGTATATAGGAAAATTAAAATACCAGAATTTCATATTTGGAATAATCTATTGTGTCTTCTGAATAGCAAAATATAATATTTTGTCTGTACTTGAATTTATCCTCTCATTTGTGTTCGTAGGCAGTAGGAGAGTGACGATGGAAGTTCTTGAATTACTTGTTGAAGACATGTTCCTTATTGGTGATGCTGTTTCTGAAAATGTTTGGGAAGATGACAGCCTTTTTGCATTGGAATTGGTGAGGTTCTTCGGGCTTTGATCAGCCATATTTGTCTCCTTTCATAAGCTTCTGACATTTTCTGCAGTGATTCATATATCTGAGCTTCTGCTGAGCTGTGCTTTTGAAAATTTTAAGTTGTTTATTACTAGTTCTATTGATGACACAATTTTTTTAAATGTCAGTTCTTTTACCAGACAATACTTGGAGTTTCACCTCAAGAAGGTAAGCAGCCACTGAGAGAAACACACGTAGGAAAGGGAATCTAAAGGAAAAGCACTGACTACAAACGTTGGGGACCAATTTGATGTAAATAAAAAACTTTCCCTTTCTTTACTCCTTATAAACTATCTATTTAAAATTAGGGAGATAACTAAGTCAGATCCAAGACTGGAATTCTAAGATAGAAACATGCTATCCATTTCCTACACAGGAACTATAGATCCTTGCTCAAATTTCTGGTATTCTTAACAATGTTGCTTAGCTGGGAAAGAAAGGAGAGGCTTTTTTGGCCCAGCAGAGGTTCAAAGCATTAAGGTGCTGTTGACCAAACAATTTAAATTGCTGAGCACAGTTGAGAGTTGTTATATACATGAATTATAAAATTAGTGAATAACAGATAAAATAATTATGGCTGACTGGCTGTTTTGAAGACAAGTGAAAGCTGAAGCATAAGCTGGCATGGCTCAGGCATGTAACAAACGTACTAGAGCTGCAGACTGAAACTTGTCTAAAGACTTGAATTAAATGTAGTCTTAAATGCACCTGACTTGAGTTAGAATTCATGAAAATACCACTGAATATGAAACAATAACAGCTGCAATATTAATTAATTAAAATATTGCTGTAGGCTTGCCTATTCTCTATTTTATAAATGTTAGTATTTATGTTATTTGTAGGACCTATTAGTGAATGAGAACTTTTTCTTTGGATTTAATCTGCTGATTTGTGAAAATCTAGTTTAATTGATCAACATCACATCAGTGCTGAAGATTTCTTGCAGAACATTTAATCTCAGAAGCTTAATATCTCTTTGTCTGCTTGTTTTATGACGTGACTCAGTGTATTTCATTGCCTATAAATCTATCAAACTACAGTAGAATATATTATATGTATACCATACTGACTTCTATTAGTAGAATAATGTTTGTTTCCAGGCTACTAACAAACAAACCTGTGCAAATAAAGTGGGTAACTGTATTACAGTTACATTTTTTTTTTAATAGGAGAGAGGAAGAAAAAAGTTTTGCCATTTCCTTTGAGAATCAATAGGGATAAAAAACTCTTTGGTGTTTTCAAAGTTATTGTGAATTGGTTTGGGAAGGTGGTTTTTTTTCTTTATTTTTTCAATTTTAAAGCAAAGCTTTATTAGCAGGTTCAAACCAGGAGTTAGTATTTCCTTATTAAGACTGAACTTCAAAATAGGTAAAATTTCAGAAGTTCGAAAGTGTAGTGAGCAGAAATTAATGGGAAAGAGTAAAGTGGGAGAGGGAAGGGAAGGAGCAACCAGGAATGGGTAGTTACTGAGCAAAGTATTCAGAACTAAGAGTGTAAGTAGACTGATGTCTAGGACTAATGCATAGATGACAAACAGTGCTGTGTATTTTGTACCATTTATACAATTTTAGCTTATGTGGCATAATTGTGTTAATGATACTGCAGGTGCTGTGTAAACACTGTAAATGTATAGTGATGTTTCATTTTTTTCTAATTATTGTATTTCTGATTTTGTTTTCAGAAAGACAAATTGCTTCTGGTCTTGGGTTTGCTTGGAGAAACTATATTATATCACAAAAGCAATATAAGTGCAGAACAGCCCAAGGTGATGCTGGTGCATCACAGAATGGCATTTATTAGCATTTCACTCTTCACTGTTAGATTGCTCCAAATACTTCTCCCTGTAGAAAAGGTATGTCATCACTAATTATAAGTGATTGTCTCTTGGTTTTGCATTTTAAAAGGGCAGAAAGCGATACCTTCCTCAGGGATTAATACTGACAAAATAGCCCCTTGGACAGAGAAATTAACCTGATTTACATTGGGTGGTGTATGATCACAGATGGCAACTTCGTCCATTCTTCACTTACCAGTGTATTCTGCAGATTAAAAATCTTAAAAACCGTTTTTAATGCAGTTTTAAATGAGTTTTTGAAATTCAGTGTGCTTTTTCCTCCTGTAGTGTTTTTTTCTGATATGATGTATGGTTTGCAAAGCTCTGCTGCCCCCTGCTAGTTTATAGGAAGCACGCAAGTAAGAGTAGAACTACACAACATTTTACAATCATCACTCTTAATCTGATGGAATATAGTAACCAATTACATTTCATAAATTAGAGTGATTTTAATTGTTCTTTGCTTCCAGTGCTCTTTAAAAGAAATTCTGTTGTAGCTCTTGGGGTTGGGTTTTTTAGGGTGGAGGGGTTTCTTTGTTTATTTCAGATGGGAAGGTCTGATGAAGTTTTTATGCGATGGAAAGTGTTAGGTGTTCAAACCTGAATGCAGTAAATTTTTTGGACCATTTTTAGTGGAATGTAGTTTTCTTAGACATTATTCAATCATAGTAGAAGGTTGATTTTCAGTTACAGAGTTTTTGTCACAAGTATTAAGTCTTGTACCTGAAAATAAGTGTCGACATACTAACCTAATGACTTTTAATCATTTTTTTCTTTTATGTTCTTGTGTACCTAATACAAAGTTTCCATTTTGTGTATAACAGGATTTGGAACAAAGTTACTGTATTTGACATCACAATTTTATTTGAAGGAGTGTACACTTGCAGTTAAAAATAAAAGAAAAAACCCAAACCAACAAGAAAAATCCCAGTCCTTAGTTTGCAATATGACCATGTGGAAGTGTAGACAGCTTTTTATTAAATACAGAAATTATTGTGGTCTATGTATTCTCTGCCATCTCGTGGTCAGACAGTGAATTGACTCCAGCCAGCAGTGTTAGTGCCGTGCCTTGATCATACATGACTTTTGTGACTGGCTGCAGGTCTGATATTAGGAGTGACATCTAATTAACTATCACTTTTAATGAAGAAAAAATCATTATTCCTGTAGAACTCATTTAAAGAAATGTGTTTCTCTAACTTTTAAGTAGCAGCAATAGTAATTGTACTTGTTGAATGACTGCAAATGCTGTTGTTGGTTTTACTGTATTTTCAGGCTGTTTTTCTGACAGTTGCTTTCTTTTTCAAAGGCGAGCAAAGTTACACAGAAGAGTTTGCTGAATGCTTTATTCCTTCTCTCACTGGATGTGTCCTTCTCCTTGGAATACCCAAGCATTCATGAATCCGTTGCAGCCTATTTGGAGCAGATGAGTACTGAGAACTACAGTATTTATAAACAAGTTTCAGAAGCTGCATATTCAATTGAATGCACTTGTAGCTTTATGGCTGAAGTTCATAAGGAGGTGTGAAACTTTATTATATAAAATATTTCCTGTAGGCAAAGTTCTTTCCTCAACTCCTTTCCTCTGTTGGAAAAATTATAGTGTAGCATAGCTGAGGAACATCCTTGAGTATTCTGTAGGATGCCAGGTGTAGTCATGATGTTAATACTAGTCATGATGCTTGTAAAAAATCTTATCAGAAGTAAAAAAAAAGAAATAAACAACTGGAGATTGGAAGTAGGCACAGGACCTTTTATGGGCAAAGAAGGAACAAGCAGCAAATACCCTGCTTATTTATACAAACATATACATGTGTATAAATACATATATTTATATAAAATACATATTTATATATTTATATAATGCACCATTTATTTAAATATATAGTGTGGGTATATGTGTGTTGTCCAGGAGTTAAATATATTGTTCAGATAATTTTAAATCCCAAGTACTTTGGGAATTGAAGCTTTAATAAATAACTACCTGACTGGCTGAGATTCTTGTTTCACTTTGTTAGGAAGACAACTGCTTTATTAGTTAAGGGGTTCTAGCACAGTACTGAAATATTCTTCTCCATTATCCAAATGGATAAGCAATTTTGCAAAACACTGGTTCCATTGATATTAATATAAATGAATAAAATACAGCAGTATAAATATAGTGCTGTCTTAAATCAGAGTTAATCTATCCTTTGTCTAGGCAGGTTCTGAACTTAATAGAAGCAATACTTTGCTCATTAAATGTTGTTTAACACCATCAAATTTAAATGGCTCATGTTTAATATATTTGGTAGTCAAATATGATGAAAACATATGTACTTAAATTTTTTAAAAATCTGACTTGCTCTTTAGTAGTGATATGTTAAAAGTTTAATAGTTAAATCTTTTATTATAAATATAGTGTTCATGCTGTGAAGTGTTAAGACATACATTACTCCTCCTGAGTTTAATAGATTTTAATTTGAATTCAGCAGCTGAAGGGCTTTCAGCTCCCAGGAGTAAGTTCTAAATTTTTGTTGTTGAAATGTATTGAATTAGTTAACTATAAACCTCTCTGGGAAAGACTGAACCAAAACCTGCTTAATATTCAATTACAATAAATTCTGAAAGATTATACAATAATATTGGATACTTTTCATTTTACTAATTTTTCTAGTTTCATTCTTTCTCTTCATTTTACTTCACAGAGGGACAAGAATCTTTCTGAATTAGTAGAATTGGCAGATCAGGCCTTGTGTAGTCTACCCTTCCACCTACACTTTCCCTTGCTTCAGGAATGCATTCACATATGCTCAAATATGTGAGTATATTACTATTTAAAACTCTGCTTGAGAAAACATAATTTTTTTTTTGTTGTGGATAAAGTTTCTCAAATAGGAGCTCAACTTGTTTATTTCCTGTATGAGCAATTATTTCCTTTTAGTCATTGAGTGGTCTCTTCTAACTGATTTGTGCCATTCTGTAGTGGATTTCTTGAAAACTGAATTTCAGTTGCTAAAAACTTAATGTTATATTCTGTGTACAAGCTTTTATGATTTGTATGTAAAGTTGGTATGTGATTTATAAGGAAACAGTCTTAAACACTTTGACTTTTCTTTCAGCGTTCTTTAAAATCCTTTGCCCTGAGTATATTTGTATAACTTACTTTTATTTTACTTTCAGAAATCCTAAAGGACTTACTTTATTGTAGATGCTTTCTATTGCGATATGGCATCTCATTTATTAAACAGCATGTTTTATTGCTTTTTTAGATTTTTTCCATGTCTCTAGTTAGAGAATAAGTTACCTTATGGTGCCTTATGGACCTTATGGAGTACCTTATGGAGTTCTTTCTCGAACAGCAAAAATTTAATTTTATACTGATTCATAGCTTGACTTTAGGGATCTCTTTCAAATAAAACTGCATTTAAGAGCTCTCCAGGAGGTGATTTTAAATTATGAAATGTCAAAATGATTTTCAATGTTCTAATGCTCTTAGAATTAGTTATTGTTTGATTACTTTTTCAGGCAACAGCGAATTCAGTTTTTAATTAGCATCAGTTCACTTCATGATAGTGAGATGGACTTTTACCTCTATAATGAAAAAATTCTAAAAGCACTTTTTTTTTATTATCATATATATGAACGAAGGTGTCTGCTGAAGCTCAATGGAATTTTATGTTTTCAGATGAACATCAGTGTTTGTCAGGCCCCTAATTTTGATGAGAGAATTTTGAAAAACTATGGTCTTTGATTACCTACATGTTTAAAGAATAAACATATACCAACACAAAGATTGATACTATGATTTTGGCAAATATGTTGCGATCTCTGATCTTTTCTCTGTTTTTCAGAATGTGTGTACCATTGCAGGAAGTTTTTTTCCGATATTATCCTGAAATTTAACAATAAAATTTTTGTAGGCATCTCTAGGTACTGCAAAATAAATTAGTTAAATTAACTATTTTTCATTTTAGTTGGAAGTCTGCCAAGGCCAACTCATTGCTTCAGGCAGAGGGTCAGAAGTTGCTTCTCCGTCTGTTGTCTCATCCTTTGTTGAATATAAAAGCTGAAGCCTATCACTGCTGTTTGGAAGTGGTTAAGGTTTGAATTAATGCTTACGTAACACTCTTGGTGTTGCCCTCACTACCGCGTGTTATATGGTTTTGTCATTGAAAGCACTTTTAATGCAAATTCAGTTTACCATGTTATATGCTGAAAAACCGGCATAGGCCTGGGCTTGCAGTTTGCTGTTACATTCTTGATATTAAATCTACTTGGTTAGGTGAGGCTTCAGGTACTGCACTTAAAAATGATGTGTAAAGAACATGCAAATCCTTTTATGTACTCCCTCTGTTGTTGTTTGTTGGTTTGTTTTCTTTGGGGTTTTTTCCCTGTTTTGGGGGAATGGATGGTGTTGTGTGTGTCTTGGTTTTTTTAATAAGGATATTTTGTCACAGCCTTAGTTTTTTGTAATGATAGCCCAAGATATAAAGAGCATGAACTTCCTAAAACTATGGCTGTACTCTATGCTGGGAGTGGCAATGTCATATTTATCAGGTCATTTTAGGTATTCAGTAATATTAACTCACAAAATAAAAATAATTTTTGTATTTTGATATATACTTGATTGAAATTTTTATTTTCTGTGATGGATATAATTTGTACTTAGTGTGATTGCAGCACAGTTCAATAATGGACAAATATGCTGGAGCTAATCTCTCTGAAAAAAAGACTATCTCCACTAAATGACACTTTGCTGGTTTTGTGAGATTTTTACCAGCCTGTTTCAGGTTTTTCTTATTTTAATGTAGTGCCAAACGTTGTCTTGTTTCATGTGATGCCAAACAACGTACACAGGTTTTCTAATTTATTTTCACAATTATTCAAAATAAAACCAAAATCATTTTCTATTTCTTAGTCCTGTGTAGTAACAGGCATTTTCAATCAGTGATCCAAACAGATTGTGTTTCTTCCAGGGCTGTCAAGTTTAGCTTTCAGAACTAGTCTTCCAAAGTGCATGGAGAAAGTCTTTTACTGCATGACAACTACAGGCTGTCTATAAAACAAGATGTAGTAGTGGAGACTGTCTTGAATTTTTAAACTAACAGACTTTATTTTTGTTGAAGGACTGTTTAGGTATTCATAATATTGCAAAGCCTGTGTCTTCAATCTGCCAGGGAGTACATTTTCTTCTACACCCTAAAGTGTTATATGAAATCTGTACATTCGGCCTTCAGGAAGATAAGAATGAGGTACTGTATTTACTAGCTGCATTTGTAAGTTGATGTGCATGCAGAGTAGGTGTTGATATTCTCCACAGTGGTCTAATGCTTACCTGAGTTTTGACTAAATATGGTTTCTTGCATAAAGGAAAGCTATGCAAATAGTAAGGTTGTAGTAAATGGAAAGAATTTTTTTTTTACAATGAATTCAGAGACAAGATAATATTATGTGCATGGGATGCCATTAACTGTAATAAAGACCAATGAAAAATGAAATAAGGTATGTTTTTACTTTTTTTAACCTATTCAGCCCTAGTAAAATGTGCGTATGATGAAAAAGTATGTATGGTGCTTTACATTTATGGGAAACATGAACTTTTAAGTATCAAGTCTTTTTAAAAGTGGGGCAGTGTCTGAAATGGTTGAGGAACAAAAAGACACTTTAAATCTGCAAGTCTTTGCTCTAAAATTATATTTCACCACCACAAACATCTGTGTTTAAATATAGGTACCTGAGTATTGTAGAAGTGTTATACTAAGTTTTAGAACAGGGCCAGATTTCCATTGGTTTCATTTAGATGCATGACTGTTTAACATATGTCCATTGTTTCCTAGCCTATAGAGCTAAGCAGGGAGTTGTGAGAGGAGGATAAAGTTAATTATGTTCTTCTTAACAACTCCTTTATAGCTGATCTATAACATCCCTACAGTCAGAAAGAACATTGACTAACAAATTATTTATATATTTTTAGCTTCTCTTGTGGAATGAGATCTTTTTTTTAAATTTAGTACTATGCACAGTTCCATTTAGAAGTTAATTTTTTAGATGTGAGCATTTTAAAGAGAGAAGTAAAATATCTTTGAGAATGTGCTATATGTTTATGCTTTGTATGTAATTTATCTTTCACAAAGAAAGCATCTATTTTGTCTACTCCAATGGATATGTTATTAAAAAGACTGACAGTTTTCTCTATTAATGGTTGGTCAAGCAGAAGAAATAGATTTCAGTTGATACTGAATTAAAAAATCGGAGATAGTGCATATTTACAAATACGTCACATTTTCTTCTCTACCTTCTAATGTATTTTTATTATACTTCTAACAGAATAGATAACATCATATCCAAGTATGTTTTTATTTATGTTACTTCTTGGCTTATAACTGCTGCTTAAGTTTTCATAAAGCATCAGTTTAATCTTTCAGGCATGTGACATTGAGAAAAAAATTGAGAAGAACCTTGTATTTCAAGGTTAGGCTTGATATTTGCCATATGATTTTATAAAGCCAGACTTTCTCTAAAGATAGACTAGAGTGATATTATTAAAGGCTGTCCTTGTTGCCTGGGGTGAGAGGATTTTTAGCTCTGGCATAAAATGCAGGGTTTTAGCTGCTAAAGGTAGGTGTTTTTACACTATGTAAGGAAGAGTTAATTCTGATAAGCTGGGCTTTTTTCCTCTATTCCCATTGCAGTAATAATTTTAGCTTGTAAATACTCTAATATTGTGTATTGTATAGATTATATACTGGATACATGAATGCAGTGTAACTGCTGTATCATATAGCTTCTTTGGTTTTGATAGAGAGCTTCAGATGAATTATGATACAGTTTGAAATATTTGGTAGCCTTCTTAGTTTGACTCTTTGCCTCAGGAAAGTGAAACGGTCACGTAACGGGCTTTAAGTCTCTTGTCTTCCTGTATCTTCAGAAGCATATCATAGACTGGGAATAAAACGCCCCAGAAAGGAAAGGTCAGGAAAGAAAAGAAACAGAATTTCTTTTACTTACAGAATAGAGGGACCAATAGGTGTAGAGGTTTAACTAATGTTTTACTTTATTTCAGAAAAGACAAACCAGAGTTCTAAGGGGAAAATGATTGAGTGCTGTTTAGACAGAACTATTTGTGTGTTTTCTCTTAGAGGCTTTTCTAACAACTTAGTACTTACTGTATCTGACAATTTAAATGTAGCATTCTGCAGTAACTATTTTGTGTTCGAGAAGTTTTTGTATAACAATTCCAATTACAGCATTTACAGACTGACTTGGACACATCAGTGGTTGTATTAGTTGATTGATTTTTTTGTTACTGAGCAGGTGAACTCTACAGCCAAGACCATTCTGATACATCTGTTGCAAGGACAGTTAATGATGGAAGTATTAACTTGGAACAAGTTTATTGAGGCCCTCTGTCCTGTCCTTCCTGTTTTACAGGTACTTTTAAGTGCTTTAATCTGAATTTGATGTATTCAATAATGTATATCAGGGTAAATAACAGAAGCAGCAGATGGAAAATAGAATAACAGTAGTATACCTACAGATTTGTAGCTCCTCTGTAATAATAGTTATCTGATCAAATATACTCTAAAAAAATAGCAGTCAGGGTAAGATACATTTTTAGTATATTTAGATATTTGGTTTTTGGTGGTTGTGTTTCCAATATTATAGAAGTATCCCTTAGACCTTAGTCTTCCTATTTCCAGTGTTGTGCAAATTTATTTTTCATTATTTTTACTCTTGGCTTGATCTAAAGGGAACTTTTGCCTTCTCAGTCAGATTTTCAGCCTAATTGCTTCATCTTAATTCTTTACTGTTTTTTTACTAGTACTTGAAATTTCCTTTCTGTGGTCTGCCCATAATCTTCCAGATTAGCTATTTTGCTGCATTTGCAAAATGTCTGGTTTTTTGCCTTATTTCTCTCTTAGCTAATAAATTCAAGTGTACATGTTGTCTTCATTTTCTCCAAAAATATCACTCTTGATAATTATACCAACTTTGTCGTTTCCCTGCTACGTGTTCGTTAATTGCCTGCACCTCAGTGTTGCCATAAGTTGAAAAATCAGCTTACATAACTTAACTCTGTATGCAGACTGCACAAAAATCAAGGCAAAAATGGGGAGAAATCGCAAATAAGATGGGCCATGAAATAGATGGCTCAGACAGAAAAATATGCAGAGGAAATACACTAAGAACTTGAAAGTGGTGGGAGAAGGGTTATTTCAGAGCTTTCTCAAACAGTAATTATAGCTTTTTTGTGTTACCCCCATATATATCTTATATATGATTGACATTCAAGATTAAACAGGTGGGGATTTAATATAATCTGTAAGTTAAACATGGGAGAAATTTTTGTGAGTAAAATTTCCCTGTCTTCTGTAGCCTGTAGTGGCTTTGTAAAGTAGATACCTAAATAGAGCATACCAGAGGTTTATGTTTACTTGATGCATATTAAAAACATTGTATTTTGCTCTACTTTTAAAACGTTTGCAGTATCATTACTTGACATAACTGATTCCCTTTTGTCTGTTTGTGTGCGAAAACACTTCGATGAAGATCTGAAAATAGGTAGAATTTAATGTTTTAAAATAATTTTCTTGTAGGGACTAAATTTTATTACTGAAATGGAAACTGGCCTTATGGAGCAGCACCATGTTAACAGATTGAAGGGTGAAGCTTTGGGTCAAAGTACCTCTAGGCCATGTAAAGAAATCTTTACTTTTATTTGTATATGGGATCATTTTATTAATTTTTAAAAGTACTTCCACAGAAGAATATGAATCTGCAGAATTTGAATGTTTTCTTTAAAATTACTGTTTTTTTTTTTTTATACTGCTCCTTTGCCACCCTCCTTTAGCCCCTAAAAAAGGGAATTACATTGTCTAATTTGCTAAGTTAGTAAGCGGATTTTTATAATTTTGGAAATTTGTGTTTGTTTCTTGTTTGTCTTAGGGTTATGCTGACACAAAAGATACTTTAGGTAAATGCATTCTCTCTTTGAGTGAAACAACCTCTGACAAAGGAGAGGGCATTCTCCCGGGAACTCCCAGACTACAGGCTGCTCTGCGCCTTCTCTTCTCAAAAAAACAGCTGTAAGTAGTGCTCTGTAGCATTTCAGCACATCTTCTAATGTTGATGACAGCCATCCCTTCTCCTAAGTGTTACGCTGTGTCTTGATTTGAAAGGCTGATTAGTCAATAGCGAGTGTGGTACTTCCACCCCATTTTATAAACCAATTAAATTCTAACTATACAGCTGAAATTTTCCAGTATGAGGGCTATATATTTTTATTTTAATTATTTATTCATTTAGGGTTCGTTCTGTAGCAGCTAAACATCTAGCATTCCACCTTCTGAATGAAGAAGGGGCAAGCCTGAAACGCCCACCTCTGGATGGTAATGTCCTTTCCAGCATTTCAAACTTACTTATTATAGAAGGAGCTATGGAGCTAAAATTGAGTGATAAAATGGACTCAATAATTAAGGTTAGTAAACTCTGTCTAAATTTTGCTCTTCTACCTGTCCAGTCTCTGAAGTTTCCACTTTCAGAAGGTTGCAGTATTTCATACAAATTACCTTGCTTCTTAAAAAGAAATCTGTTGATGTATTCTTTCTGTGTGCACTGAAACAGTGCAGTTTTCATGTTTTCATTTGCAACACTAAGAAAAAATCCTTCTTTTTTTTCTTTTCTTTTCTGCAGAAAAGACTTGAGTGCAGAGAACACAGTCTGCTCTGTTTATAACAATTTCATTCTGCATGGATAGAGTTTGATTTTTTTTCTCATATAGTTTTTTCCCACAAAATCAATTTTACCGAAACAGGCACAAATAATCTTTAATATGAAATATTTTAAAACAGATTGCAAACTTATGTCTGTGCTTACTTAATATTGCTGCTGTGGCAAAGTGTAAAACAGGTCGTGAGTGTATGACTCATGGGAAAACTTGTCTATTGTTTTTTTCTTTTTTCTCATCTCCCCTCCATTCTCCTTTCTTCCTTCCCCTCAGTACTTTCACATGAACAACATGATAAGCAAATGCTAAGGTGCTTGACCCTATTGCTGTTTAAAAGTCAGTCCCCTTTACAGACTTAAAAGCATGTTCTAGCATTTCTGTATATTTTCAAGCTTTCTGTAGTCCTATGTAAATTAAACATTTGTTAGAAGTCTGCAGTGATGGTGCACTAGAAACTATTTGGTTTTCATATTCCACAGGCATTACTAGAGATTTGTTGCAAACAGATTTTAACCTAATCCATTCTTATTAACATGCATGTGGGATCTAATCAAATACATTCTAGTAAGGAGTTAAGATATTTTTATTTTGCACTTCTTGTTAGGAAATTTGGCTGGCTACCTTGTTTCATGATAACATACTGGACGCAAATCTAATATTGTTTTACTTTTAGGCAGAAACTGTTGAAAAGCTTTACGATATCTTGACTTCTGATGCTGTTGACCTAGTTTTACGGAAGTCTGCAGCTGAGCAGCTGGTTGTCATTTTAGAAGGTAGAATTCTTCAGAAAACTTGTATTCATGTGATGGTCATTCGTGAGCTTGAAGTTTTGCTAGGTTGTCTGTATGCTTTTGCTGAGGGTACTCTTTGTAATTTTTATTTCATGAATTTTGATAGAAAGGATAAGTGATTGAATTACAATGCAAGTAAGCAATCTTACATAGAGCATTATTTCACTTGGGGTGTAACTGTAGAGTTTCAAACCTTGATGTTTTTACTCTATGTACTCAAACTCTGATTCAATAATGTTTTCTTCAAGGAATTTAAATTCTAGTGAGAGAGCATAAGTTCTTCACCATGGGAAGGTGAAATCTTAGATAATATTAAAAATATTTTCAGAAAAATTATCACAAAAATGAGGAGGTGTATCTACTTTGTCTCATAAAATACATTTAGTTATGGCTGCGAAAGCTTTCAGATGTTTCAAAATTGAAATAAAGCATCGGATGAAGTTGTGAAGGAAAAAATGGAGCTTTATCAGGACAAATTTCTTATGAAGGATTACTTTTTAGTTATTAAAAAACATCCAAGCCAATCCAACCAATTCAAATGACATACCTTGTTGTTGTTGTTGTTGTTGAATATTCTTAAATCAGATACTCTGAAGGGTGATGTCTGAGGAAAATACTCCCATGGTGATTAAGTAAATAACATTTTCAATTCCACATTAAACTGTTAAAGTCTTTTAAAATATTACAAGTGAATTCCTCGTTTGACTAAAATTGAGTTGCACTGGGATAACTGTAATTCTTCAACATAAAATTCTTACGGGAAGTTATGTAAGGTATTTAAGAATCTAATGTTCAAGAGGCTACTATAGTCAGATAAAAATACTTTGAGGAGGCTTCCCTTGCTAGAGATCTGTACTACTGTTGATTGATGGGCAATTTTAGAAACTTGTTTTAGACAGCAAAAAAAGATGTTTAATACTAAATTTGTGCAGAACCAGTCATTCTTACTATCTTTTGCTTTTCCTACAGATACCAAAATGCATGACATTGTGAAAAAGTTGGGTGTCACAGAAAAGATACTAGCTTACCTTAATGAGTGTGTACATGTGGATGGCAAGGTAAAAGTATTGCTAGAGTAGTAGATTCTGCTTTTTTCTGCAGTTACAACACTAGTCTTTGTGCATTAATGCTGCATTGAGTACAAGTGTTTAATAACAATTATAATTGCAATATGTATTTAGTTCTAGTTTTGATAATGCTAAGATTCTCTTAATGAGAGAAGATTGGTTTGCTTACCTATGAGAAGAGTTAGCCAGGGAAATGTGTATGGTGAGGTTCTGGAATGTACCTAAACTTGCCTGAAAGATTTCTCAGTAGAGACCAAAAAAATTTTAAAGACCTTAAGAAAAGAGAGTGTTATGTTATGTATAATAATCTCTAAACTTAAATTCTGAAGCAAATTTTAATTAAAAATGAGATGTAATTGTATGACGTTATTGTAAATGTGTCAGATTGAGTTTCAGGTATAAATGATTTTCTGACCGATAGAAGATTACTTCTCCAGGGAGGGTCTCTTGTTGTAGTTGATGGACCTTTCCATTTTTGTAATATGGATAATCTTATGCTTGATTTCATCTGGAATTCATTCTTCAAAATCATTTCATGCAAGCATATTTAGGCTAGAAGGTGCTTAATGCAGTGGATAAAGTTTTTTGGATAAATCAGTGGATAAAGTTTTTTGGGTTTCTTTGCATAGTACTGTTATCCCATTCCAGCAGTCCAAATCTTGAGTTAGTTTTAGAAACCATGAGAAGTCTTATGTAGTAATGACTTTTTTCCCGAAAGTGTACAGGAGAAAAGAACTGCTTGATACCTGGTGGAATTGCTTTTTTTTTTTGTCAAACTAATGAAAATTACATTCTTCTTCAGTAATGGCAATTTTCCCCCCAGATTATCACTATCTAAGATTATTTTATCTCTGTAGCATTAAGGAATGTCTTGTCCAGTTTATGATAGCTTGTATAGAAGTACTTTAGTAAACTGTTCTAATACAGTTGAAGAAATCAAAATATTGGGTGGAATTGCTTTTTTTACTGTGGGGTTTTTTTTAATATCAGGGTTTTTTAGTATCTTCTTTAGAGAGAGAAAGTAATGCAACTGTTGTTTTGGTTTGGGTAGTGAGTAGATACTGCTCAATAATACAGAAGGACAAGCATGGGAAATACATTGCCCTAAGCAGATTCTTCATAGTCAAGTAAGAGTCTAGGATGAACTTTAAAATAATATTTTTAGCCCTTCATAAAGTTTAATTTAATCCAGGAAGGGCTCAGGCAACAACTCTCTAGGGCCTTTGACATTAGGACACTATCCTGAGGGAATCTAGTACAGATTCTTAGTTCTCCCCTGGAATGATTTTTTCTTTTTTATTTCATCATAAAATCAATAGCAAAAAAAACCAACAAAAAATCTTACATGTTCTTAGAAAAGTGGCTACTGAGAAAAGAAAATAAAAGAAGTAGTAGAAATAAAAAGCAGCATCCAAATAAGGCTTTATATATAACTGGGCAAAAGATCCTTTCCATACTAAACAAGTAGGGCTTTTGTTCATGCGGATTAAACTAAAATGTATTTGTTGATGGTGTTTACAAAACAAATTTTAAAGGCAGGAACTCATTGGAAAACTAATGATACTGTGAAAGAAATACTCTATTCTCATTCTTACGAGCCATGAGTTTGGTTGTATTTTTGGCCATTCACTGATACTTTAACTTTTAGCAAACTTCTTTCCATTCTCATGTTCTGACAGCATGGGACCCAGAAAACCAATGTGATATAATAAATTGATTGCATTTTTTAAAGAATGAATAAACTTACACCGTTGTAAATATTTGATGGTTTTTTAAATCATTCAGCTCACCTATATCCTTCTTAAAATTATATAATTTGAAAGCAAATGTTATAATTCTGTTACGAAGCCAGAGATCAATAAAATTGCCATCAATTAATAGTAAAATGAATCAAAAAGTAAATAAATATTTTTAAATGAATATGCAGTTGCCAGCTGGCTGAAATGTGCTTGTCTAAGGAAGTTCTAGGTTTCTCTTTTACAAATGATGGAATATATTGCTTAATAGTGTGAGAGTTTATGTTAAACACATCATAATAAATTATACTGATAGTTACCTTTATTTAATCTTTTTGTCTGTTCCTGCAGCTTATGGAATCCATAGTGTTACCATGTCTGACACTCCTACGCAAAATTGTGTGTGCTGACCCAGTTGTTCGCCTGTCCCTAGCACAGCAACCTTCTTTACTGCTTTTGCTATTCAGAGGTAAAGATTGTATTTCCACTGTAATACAGATGTTTAACCAAATACCTTCTTAAGAACTTTGAATCTTCTTCTGAATCTGAAGAACTTCAGACTCTGGTATTTAAAAGATAAATCATTGTGTGCTAGTTTTACCTATGTTGTGGCATGTGTTGAAGATGTTGGCAGGAAACTGTGGAAAGCAGTTGTTTTTAAGTAGCGTCTATGTATTATTAGGTGTCAATGTTTTTCTAATGCATTTATAAATATCTTTATATTCTTCAGTTTCCCTGATACTCCAAAGTGATCGTGCTGTTTTAACTGAAACTGCAGTATTGCTTTGTCTTCTCTTGTTTGATGAAGTAGCAAGAAAAGAAACATGGTATGAAAATCCACTTATTTGATAGCGTATTCTCTAGATAAATTTTAAGGTTCTAATAGAAATAAATTTTTATATATCTCCGGACAGGTTGTGCCCCAAACTTTTATAGATCCAAAATTGCATATTTGCAGTGTAAATCGTTTCAGTACTGGGTTTATTTGCTCTATAGGCCTCCATGGCATATTTTTGCACTATGAATACCTCAGTGTTAATTTTAAGTTTATTTTTTGAAAAACCTCGATTGTTCTGTAGTCCGTCGTTTCTATGAATAGAAACTATGCAAATAAAATAGCTATCTGTAGACATGTTTCTTTAACTTAATTAGAATTCTCCTATTTACTTCGGGTTTTAAGTGTAGCAGTTGTCTTTAAAGCAACAGACCTCAACTTACGATATTTTATTATTTGACAGTTGCATATGCCTGAAAAAATATGCTTTTAGAATCCACACACATGAAATATACTGAAAATACTTGTGTGGTTTTTCTCTAACAGAAGAAAGGAAACAAGTATGTGGGGTTTTTAATGTACAGTATATTTGCAATAAGTATGCCATATGTGTGTGATTTAAGAACTATCTTCATATTGCATAATCCTGAAGAAACATTGTTTATTAATACAAATTATTCATGAACGGGTTACTAAAGATCTAGCTAAAAGGAGAAATACATCTATATCCAAATAATAAGGAAACAATGTGTGTAGCATTAGGAGAAAATCAAATCTTAGAATAGGGCATAATAACTATTACTTAATCTCTTGCAGGGCTGATGGTATAGCCAGTAATTGTACTGAGGTACCTGCTTTCAGTTTACCTGTTGCTGTTGTTAGAAGGTACATGTTGGGTAGTGGCTGGTTGGTTGGTTGGTTGGTGGTTGGTTGGGCCATTGGTTTTGATTGCTTTACGGTTTAATGCTGATTTCCATTTGCTGTCCTTCCTGAAGAATGGAATTGGCAGAATGAAGGGAAACATTGGATTTAACATCAAAACAGCATTTTGATGATGATGAAATCAGCATTTTTAAGTAGGGAGTTTCTTCTCCATGTCTTTGTTGTCTGTAAATGAGTTTGGAAAACTTAATTTGCAAACTTACAAGCTGGTTGTAATAGAGCATTTAAGTTAAAAATGAGCAAACAAAATACTCTCACCAACCGCTTTCAAAAATTGTTACTGTTATTTGTGTATTTTTAGGTATCATCTCCCAGTCAGGATCACTGCTCATCATGTAGTTAGCCCTAATACTGTTGTGGTGCCATTGTCTTCTGAGTGCTTGACTATGAAACCTGTGTCAGATATGCTTAAGACAGCTTGGAATCTGTCATGGTACCATGGGATTGAAAACCTACTGCAGCTGATAAATTATGAGAAGGAAGCAGAAATGTGAGCCATTTTATCTTTCATTTAAGTCCCAGTAGATCTCAATTAAAGTAGTGTTCCATCAAGTTTAAATAGGTTTTCTACTTCAAACAGCAGTTCAAGCTGTTACTTGTTTGAGAATGCTGTCATTTAAACGTAAAGGATCACATCCCAAGAGGATGAAGGTATGTTGTCACAGCTAATGTTTTACCTAAATTGTGTTCATACGTGGAGTCTAGAGCTTGAGCTGACTTTTACTGGTGGTCAGGCTAAATTCAAACAGCTTTAAATGGGCTCTGTAGTTGTTTTTCTTTATAGTCATTGTGGTTTCTTAGGGAACTGACTCTTTTTTCATACTGTATAGACCCCAACTATAAAGTTGCATGACATTTTCTTTGTTTCCTTGAAGGTTTAAATTTCAAATAAATATTCTTCTTAATGGTAATACTTAGTAATTAGGTAATGCTTTTCCAAAGAACTCAAAACACCTTATGATTTACATGTGGTGGTGTTGTTTTTGGTTTTGTTTTAAATTTTGGTTTGGTTTGGTTTTTTTGAAGGGTTAATAGAAAGAATTGGCTAACAAAAACAGTTTTAAGGCAATTTCTGTTTTATCTTCTCAATTAAGCAGGAAAGGGAAGTAGTCAACACTCTCTGAAACAGACTGTAAAGATACTGACTGTTAATAATTTTTCTCTATGCCTTTTCAGATTTTTAGACTCTCTAAAACTTTCTGCAGAAGACATTCATATATTGAAAATAACTCACACAAACTATGGACTCCAGGATTGTCTTAGTTTGATCATTCAGGCAGCATCCCACAGTGATGTTAGGACTGCTCTCACTAGGCTTAGCTTCTATGTCCTGAATGACAGACTTGCATTAAAATGCAGTACTGGCCCTTGTGGAACCACTTTGAAAAGCTTTGTTTGGCAGAAAGCAGTGAACAGGTAAGCATATTGACTACAAGAATCCATTAAAGATTGTTATACTAAAATGGTAAAATTTCTACTTTTCAGATTTTAAATTAAGGGAATTGATTGTCAATGCATCTCTGATTCTGAGATACAGAGATAAAGATAGAGATATAGGCTGACAGGAACCTTAGGCAGCTCAACAAGGGGAGTGCAGAGTCCTGCACGTGGGGAGGAACAAGCCCATGCCCCTGTATATCCTGGGATTCACCAAGCTGGAAAGCAACTGCAGAAAAGGACCTGGGGGTCCTGGTGGACACCAAGGTGAAAATGAACCAGCAGTTTGTCCTTGCAGTAAAGAAGGCAGATGTTACCCTGGGCTTCTCTAGGAGGAGTGTTGACAGCATGCTGAGGCAGGTGATCCTTCCCCTCTATTCAGCACTGTTGAGGCCACATCTGGAGCTCTGGGTCCAGTTTTAGACTTGGCAGTATAAGAGAGAATCATATGGAGCACACATTCTGGAGAGAATCCAATGAAGCACCACAAACATGATGAAAGACTGGAGTATCTTTCCTGTGAGTAAAGGATGAGAGCGCTGGGACTGATACATGTGGAGGAAAGAAGGCTGAGAGTGAGGGTCTTATCAGTGTGTACGAGTAGCAGAAGAGAAGGTGGGGCCAGGCTCTTTCCAGGGGAGTCCAGTGACAGAAGCAATGGCCACAAACTGAAACACAAAGAGGATCCCTGTGAACATCGAGGAACACTTTTTTACTGTGAAGGTCATTAAACACAGACACAGGTTGCTGAAAGAGGTTGTAGCATCTCTATCCTTGGAGTTACTCCAAAGCTTCCTGATCGTGGTCCTGAGCAACCACCTGCAGGTGTCCCTTCATAAGCAGGGTGTCAGGACCAGGTGACCTCTGCAAGTCCCTCCCAGTCTCAAAGATTATGTGACTTTGTAATTTACATACACAAAACTATCAAATATTTAAAATTTTGTATTTAAAATAAGGGCTATGTGAAATGCATAGGTGAACTTTGCTATTATTATCAAATGCTAGTATTTAATAAATAATGAATTTTTTATTCCCTGTCTGTGACCCTGCTCAGATTTGTCTACATTTTACTATAGAGAATTCCATGTTTACCATATGCAAATAAACTTTTAAATATACATAACTATTTTGCATGATAATAACAACAATATTAACAGCATATTATATGTATATGTTAATACAATGCCATGTTTGTTATATGTGAATATGTGCATTATACATATTCTGTATCATTTAACACTTGCAGGTTACTTCAGTCCTATTAGCTTGAGATTTTAATCTCTCTTTTAAAATGCTCCAAGTATGAAAGTATTTGTATTTGTGTTGCAGGTTTCTACAAGTGCTTCCAGCTTCTGTGGAGGATGAAAAGCTCTTGGTAGATGTCTTAAGATTTTTAAACAAATTGCTTAGAGAGCAGAAATCAAATCTGGAGTCAGACCATCTAAAGTGGATCTTGAAATCATTGCTTAAAAATGTAAGAATGGGGTTGGTGTATATACTTAAATGATTTGATTGACCATATAACTATACATGCACACACGTGTGCATACATGTAGAGCTGCGTGAGAGTGTGCTTAGCTACACATCTACAAATGCATTATCTGTGTAACGTTGTCTTACAAAGGGTGTCCTATGTTAAATAGTCTGCATGCACTTGCATTTTCCCATTTGCAAATACAGTCTAAGCATTCAGGGAAAAATGCTGGTAGACTTAATTTCAATTACTTATAGACTACAGGTACTTCAATTTATATTGCTGCCTGGGAAGCCTGTAAATTTTTTTACGTATGGCCCTTTCGATACATTAATATAAAACCTTAAAGCCATTTGATACGAAGTCTTTCAAGCAGCTTAGACATACAAAATGCAGCATGAAGTAATGTTGTTACTATGTTTTCTGGTTTTTGTGATCTATTTTTTATTTCAGGTTATTGCTGTATTACTTTGAGTTTTCTTTCATGCTTCAAAATACAGTCTACTTAATGCCAGGATATTAAAGGCCTTAACAGTAGATTCTTTTATGGCATTTAGTAGATTCAAGTTACTGGTAATTAAAAGACT
The DNA here is from genome assembly GCA_013397975.1 of Machaerirhynchus nigripectus. Lineage (NCBI taxonomy): Eukaryota > Metazoa > Chordata > Aves > Passeriformes > Dicruridae > Machaerirhynchus > Machaerirhynchus nigripectus. Next base: position 372,330 of record VZRQ01011253.1, on the reverse strand, counting down.
TTTTCACTGTGCTTTTTGCAGTTACTTCTTAGTAAAGTAATAATGGAATTTCTGATTTATAATGTGTGTGATTTGCAAGTTTTCAACAGAAAAATGGCATTAATGAGGGTGTTAAAATAGCATTTAAACAACGCATTATGTATTTTTATTGTATTCTTTTAGCAGCCAAAATCCCTTTTGGGGCTCCTGGTGCGACCAGAATCTCAAGTGCAGGATGAACTGGATGAATCACAGGCTGCTGTCAGGCAACGACTGGATAAAGAACTCATTCGTCTTTTTAACATGTTGTTAGTTTGTTCCATGTCAGTGACTGACAGGTACAGTGCAAATGGACCTGCCTGTGTGACTCTGACTGGGGATCATAACACCTATTGCTGCTGAATTTTGGTCAGAATTTGAATATCATTACATCATGACTCAATTGTTCTGATCCGTAAAAATTGAATATACACTCTTGAAATGGAAATCAAAATTAGATACTCCTTTTCACAGTAAAATTAGGAAATTAACTAGGAAACTTAAAAGAGAATGTGCTAGTGGTCACTTAGCAAATGGATAATTAAATTGATTGCACAGAGAAGGTGGGCTATTTCCTTTTCGCTGCTGCAAATTTGCATGAGCAAATGGTGGCTTCATTGATTTTGTAGCATGTATTTATAGCAAAGTAAAACATTGAAATATCTGAAATATCATAAATGTTTATTTTCATTGAACTCCCTTTTTGGCCTATTTGGGACAGCTACTTATAGCATGAAGTTCCAACCTTTTTCTGTCAATTGAGCAAACACAGAAATTAATTTATATTATTTTTTCTTCAAGTTTCTCATAAAACCTTTCTCACACTAAATCTCTCTATCCAAATGTATTCTAAGAGCTACTAAAATTGCAGTTTAAGATAATATTTGATTATGTAGTGTCACACTATAACTGTTTGAGAAAATATTTTCAAAATGTTACATTTTTCATTATTCCCACTTGGTTATTTTCTAAAAATTTTGACAGTGGGAAAAGGGGTGTATTATAGAAATCCCTGCTAGTTATATATCTCACACTCCTTTATTTTTTATCTGCTTGATTATAGATTTATTGTATTTCGCAGGAAATATTTTTAAACTTGTCTCTTGAACCAGAACAAACATAAGTGTAACAGGCTGTGCATTTAAGAGTTGGACTGATAATCCTTGTGGGTCCTTTCCAACTTAGAATATTCTTGATGTGGAATTCTGGAACTACTGAGCTTCGCATCTCTTCTCATTGTGTCATCTATTGTCCTCAATCTCTTGCTCTTTATTTAACTTTCTCCTTAATAATGAGTTATGTCTCATTTGTCTTTTTTTAGTAAGCAACTTTGTTGTAATCAGATACAATATTATGTTTTCAGAACCTGTGTGAAGCTAGAAATGTCTACTTTAATTTCATGTTACTCTTTGCATAACACAATATTAAGTAATTGAGATGCTGAGCCTCACAGACTAACAGTAAGGAGAATGAGGCATTGGCCTTTTGCAAAATTATTCTTTTCATTTCAATATCTTCATATTGATAGGTCATTTTTTTGTTTTTACAATTAAACCAGAGAGGGCTTGGAACTTGCTGGCTCTTTCAGAACTGAGCTGGCTCTGAAGCTGCTTCAATGCTTAAGGCTATCAGATGCACCACATTTTTATGGACTTCCTTCACTGGAGAGAACATTGCAAGGAATGGTTCATGTTACTGCACTTCCAGGCTGGAGTACCTATTCTGCTGCAGTTGAACCTGTCACAATTTGTAAGAAATATTTAACAGGTCTTCTTGAGGTAAGTAGCTTATGTTCTTACTTAGCTTTTGGTTTGAATGCTTGTAAAGAACTGTGTAACTAATGACACTATGCTTTTTACAATGTACTCTTAGTGAATGTCATCACTAGCAGTAGATGTGGGAAAGATGCTTTTTCCTGCTAAGTAAATCGGAATTATACGGAGACTAGATTGAGTGATGTGTATCTGTAGTTGTGAAGATTGGTTGTATTGCATGTGCTTTCATCATTGGTTTAAGAAGTAATACAAAGCGGCTGTAGTTTTAAACAAGATAAAAAATATATGTGATGTTTTTAATAATGCAAACTCTAAGAGGAAAAATCCAAGGTAACTTCCCACAGGCAAAATCCACATATGAAAGGTGGTCTGGGAGAAGACCAGCTTGTTAGGTAGGCTGTTAACAGAGAAAGTAGAAAAGAGGTAATTCAAGATGCTGCAATTGTTGGAAAGACAAAATTACATTCTTGTTTTCAGTGTTCTTACTTGTTTGCTAAGTCCGTGAATGTGGTAGACAACTAGGTTTTGCTCCTAAAATTGTATCTTTTGAAAACTCCAATTTTCTTAAAACTTAAAAGGAAAAGCATAGTTCTGACTTTGTTTGTTTAACACATGTTCAGTAATGTACATTTAGAAGTTTTTAGTTTCAAATACCAATACAGCTGATGAAAAGAAGATAGAGTGTTTTAGGTGTCTTAACTTGCCAAGATTTCTTGAGTAGAAAGAAATAAATGTTTTAGACCTGTTTGATTAGATGGGCTCTGTGACTTGAAGTCTAGACTAAAAATGGCACCAAGGTTATAGATGTTGTCATGCAGAAGAAAGATTATTACTGGAAAAAAAATAATAAATATTATGGCATGAAATCAACTTGTGATACATAAGCTCTTGTTCAGAAGAGTTAGGCAGTTTTACTTGGCCTAAGTATGAAAGTAAATGTAGGTTTCTTTTGGAGAGGAATGGAAAAAGTGGGTTTAAAAAAAATCTGTAGACTGGGACACTAAAAGAAAGAACAACAGCAAAAATGCAGAGGTTTAAATCACCATATTTTGTGTAGAAAAGTAAATATAGAAGTGTATCTTCTAAGATTATTATTTTTTAAAAAGTATTTTGGGGTGTGTTTTGTTGAAAGCAGCATGCCTTTTATTTTAATATGCATGGCTAAATATTTGGTCAGACAGTTTATTGTATGTTATGATCCAGTGACCTTTATTTCTGTTTATTAGTATTTGATATAGAAAGCTGATAAATTTATTCAAATCACAATAACATATGTAAATGACCCTTTCCCTTGAACACAGGATTTTGAAAAGAAATTTTATTCTTAATTCCAGACATAGCAAAAGAAACCCTGGGTACAATAAATGAACTTTCAGGTCCATGAAAAGAAACTTTCAGGTTTCTTTTCAACTTAGAGCTTACTATTAAGCTTGACTGTATTCTTCATTTGAATAAAAAAATAAAAGCCACCGATGTTCAGAAGTTTAAATGCATAGGAAACCATCACATGACCAAATGACGCAGAAATAAAGAAATTCTTAAAATTCAGCTAGAAATCTATCACCTTTTCTTGAGTTTAAATTATGATTTAGTGTGTAAGACTGTTTGTACTCTGTTTTGTGTACTGTTTACAGTACAGCTGTTACGAACTTGTACCCCCACTCTTAGGTCATCTCATCATTTTATGTTGAATGGGGGGGAAATGCTATGTCCTTCATGGGAAAAGGAGTTACGAAAAGCACAGTCCTCTGCTTGCTTCACTTATCTCACGAAATGATGGCTCAAGCCAAGGATACGGTGAGTGCATTACAGTTGTCCTTATCTTGTCATTGGTGAGGGCTATGCCCAGAGAGGTATTAACTGGTTCAATGTTAATTTTTTAATTAATTGAGGTTCAATGATAATTTTTTGTTGTGGTTTAGGAATGGTACTCTCCACTTGAGTAGTCCTGCTAAAACCACACCTCTGCTTACTCCTCTTTCTCCTCCAATTGGAAGCACAAAAGGCAGAAAAAACCCCCCCCATTGATCTCATTTGGTCTATAATCTTACATAATTATACAGGATGGAGTATAGTATACAAAAAAAGCTGAAGAATCAGTTCTAGCCATATTGAAATTGTTTTGTAAATAATTCTGTGGATTTTGAAAGGCCTTTATTCAGAATAAGTATCATTTTCTTTTTATAAAAAAAGAGGAATCGGGATTTTATATAGGATGAATAAATTTGAGAATTTATAGCATCATTATTTCTTCAGCCTCACAGACAACAGGCTTTCTAACGTATGTTTAAACATTCATGTGCACAGGGTTTTCACTGTTGTGTATATATATATATATATATATATGAAAGAATATGTACATACGTGGAAAAAGGATTGTCAGATAAAAGAAGCTATCATTATGTACTAGCAAAATTTATATTATGCTTTGTGTTCATGTACATCTTTGAGAGCTAGATTTCTGAAAGTTTAGTAAAAATAGCCTTTATCCTGAAGCAGTTGAAGCAAATTAAACAATTAAATATTGTCATTTTATATTATATATATTTAAATATTATATATAATTT